>CM076575.1:1901091277-1901656025 GCA_034641835.2 Pinus albicaulis | reverse complement strand
CTGTTAGTGTCAGTTTTGTCATACTGCCATCAGTGATCAAACTTACTCTTTTGCATTTGCATATTAGGAGTCCCATACCATAAATTTTCATCATTCCATTAGGTCATGGATTCATTGATGGTAGTGGTCTTTCATCAGTTTTCCCTCATGTAAAACTTGCTGATTCTCCTCTCTATGGTCTTTGGTCATGATTCACTTTCACTCCCAATTCATATTATTAGGTTATAGGGTTGGTCTCATTAGGTTCTAGGGTCTCATCATGGTAAACTTAATGAGTCAAGTGTCAATAAATATCAGTAAGGTCATGAGGAGGTTAAATAAACTCAAAGGCACAGTATCTGGAAAGATCAAAGAATCGTTCTATTGAGATTGATGTAATTTTCACCTCAAAACCATGTTTTGAGGTGAAAACATGGTACTTTGATTTTATTATCTCATTTTCTGTAATATTATGTCTTCATATGTAATAAGTTGCACTTCAGAATCTGCTATCTCCACAGAGCCACCACCCTGCTGTTCAAAGGTGTTTTCCATAGCATTTTCAATATAAAATCATGTTCTAAGTATGTCCATCAGAAGGAGCCTGGAAAGAGCTTTCCAATGCTATATTATACTCCCCAAACTGACTTCTGGATTGGAAAATATGCCTAAGTGAAAAAAAGTCTCCAAAAGCCTAACCTTACCCCTTGTCTCATTTATCCCTTAGACTTTGTAACTTTACCTTTTCATATAATTTCGAAGTGTTTCATTGAAATCCCATTTTCCCCGATCTGATTGCCCAATCGCATCGCAAAAGTCCCTTTGACCCATAAACCTCCGATGCGATTAAGCCATCTCCGATCCCTCCGATCCGATCGCAATCCCTGCCCCCGATTCATCGCATCGCATAGTTTCGAAACGCCAATGCGATTGACTCCTGTCGATCATCTCCAGCATTGATCCACCCTTCTGATCAGACGGTTCACAAGCCATCGCACCATCGCAATCGAAATTTTTCCCATGACACTTTACTCCCACTCCACTCTTCCTCCGATTTGCGATTGTGATTCCCTCCCAGTCCCACCATAAACCTTTCCGCCCCGCTTCAAACAAAAATGGTTTTTTCCCTTTGTAAAGGCCATAGTTTGATTATTGTAATTCTAAAACATTTCTTAAGTCTTTCAATCGCATTGGCCTTTCCTCCATCGCATCGCATTATTTCATTTCCCCCAGCACTTAAAACCCGCTTCCTCCTCCCCGCCGATGCTATTGATCACATATCACTCATCGCAATTGGTGAATCCCATTACATAATACACCCACTCCCCTTCCCAATTGCGATTGCGACTGTCCATGGGCCCCACCTTAAATCCCTTCCGCCTTTTCAATGAAAAAGGGTTTTTTTTTTCTTTGTAAAGAGCAAAACTCATTTTTTTTTTAATGGGATTTATATCATCGGACATCGTTTTCCCTCGTTTATTACCCCCGCTCTATTGTATTACTCCATCGCATCGCAAATTATCATTTCAATGTGCCCACTCCTCTCCTGCTGCGATTCCCGATTACGATTGCGATTTTCCCATGAGACTGTTGAAAATGGCAACAAGAAACAGTGAAGGAGGCCTCCTGAAACATCTTTCCTGATCCTAGTTGGAAAGTGATCACCTAAACTAGGTGGGGACCACACATGTGATTTTTGTCGAAAAATCTATTTTTAGACTATGTCTATTTTTAGACATATGGAGCATGGTCCAGGGGTTGCAGTATGTTATTCTTGGAGTATTGTTCATGTTGGTAAAAATAGATGGGACCTCTATTTTTGTGACCTATAGGTCGATAGGTCGAAGTCTATTTTTAGACTGCCTATCCTAAAAATAGGGAAGTCAAATATTATTTACCCTTAATAATATTTGGACTCTAAACTTCAGTTTACTCTCTTGGAGCACTTCAGTTTGACCCCCGGAGGTGGGGCATGCAGCTGCCAGAAGGATTTATGCTTTTCCTATGGGTTAGTTGAGCTAATGCATGGTTGACTTCAGTTAGAGCTCAAGTGGCGGAGTTCAGTGGAGTTGATGCGACAGTTAATGGAGATGGTGTTCTGGTTAACTAGTTGAACTAGTTGTATTTAGTTTAACTGGATAATACACTAGAGATGAGTTGTGTGAATTAAATATTATTTAATTCACAAATTATTAACTCATTATTCAACTAAAGAACACATCGGTTTAACTCAGTGCATGGACAGTTCAGTGGCGACAAGTGAAAGAGGTAGATGAAAGGGTTGAGTTAGCTATCAGTTGCGACATTAGTTGTGCATGAGATTTGCACCACACTTGGAGGAAATTACCAATGAAAATTGCGCAGTTGGAGCCGGTGAGATTCGAACCTTGGATCTCTATTTTAGACAATAACCAGTTGCGCAATAGGGCGGAGAAGTAGTGGGTGTGTTTTGAACCTGTGACTTGTTCAAAACCAAGCTAGTTTTTGTGTAGCTTTGGGAGATAGTACTGAGTACTTGTGAGGAGTTTGTACTATGTATTTGCTGCATGTTCTCTCCATATAATATACAGAATAGTTGAGGGGTTTTCAGCTATAAGCTTTCCCCATGCATATTGTGTTAATGTGTGTAATGATTTGATCTGCTATCGCTTCTATTCTTTCCACATGTGACAATTAATTGTAGAAGAGATTATGTGTTATGCATGCAATTCGAAATTGATGTGTGATCAGGTTAATCTCCATTGAATAAGTGATTTATTCAGAAAATTTCTACATGGTATCAGAGCAATATTAATTGTCGAGATCTATTACGGTGATTGCAAACTTATTTCCTCGGACAGAGCCTGCATACGGGCCAGATAGCCTCTGGATTCATCTTTCTTTGGAAAGTGAAAGGTCTGGTAAAAGCCCATGCAGTCAATCTCTGATTTGGAAATAATTTGTTCTCAAGTGTAGATCGGATGCGATTGAGTTATCAGCTGGTGGTGAAATTTGAATTTGCAGATTTGTGTTCTTGGTGTCGCGGCGAAAATGTCTTTCATCGGGTTGCGACTAGAATATGCCTTGGAAGGCAGTTCGAATTATGTTGCATGGAAGGACCGCATGGAGGCTATATTAGATGATAATGGGCTGTTGGAATTCGTGGAGAAAGAGATTCCAAAGCCTACTTCTAATGATCCTGCTGAAGTCGAAGCATGGCGAAAGAAACAAGCAAAGTGTCGAAGGATCATGTTGAAGGGCGTAAAGGATCACATTGTATCCAGCCTGCATGGAAAGGCTTCTCCATATTTGATGTGGAAACCTTTGACGGATCTATACCAAAGCAAGAGTGACCAAAGGAAGCTGGCGCTCAAAGATAGACTCAGGAACATCAAGATGGAGAAAGGCGACAACATCGCAAAATACCTCACGAAGTTCACTCAGTGCAGAGATGAGCTGGGAAGTGTGGGGGTGACTGTCGAAGATGAGGACATGGTGGACCTGGCTCTCCTTGGTCTTCCAAAGGCTTGGCATTCCTATCAGGATAGTGTCAATGGTCGAGAGAAGTTTTCGGGATGGGAGCGACTGTGGTCGGATCTCATGCAAGAGGAGATCAAGAGGACTACCAGGGATGGATCTTCCATCGAAATTCATCGATGGAGAATGTTCTTGCTTACATTTTTCAAAGCAAGGAAGGAAGGCCGAGGAAGGCTTCTGATACGGTGCGGATGGTAAAGCGTGGCCTGTCAAATTGAAGTACTGTAAGTCTGGACATTACGCCACAATTGCCCAAAAGAAACAACAAAACGAAATTTCTTGGAGGCTACCGGTGATGGAAATGTTTACCTGCAATTTGAGCTAGACTTCTCATTGATCGCATGCATGTTGTCTAGTGCATTGGGATCGGGGTGGTATATTGATAGTGGCGCTTCCTTTCACATGACGGGAGATGCAAATCTTTTCGGTGACTTGGTGGAGAAAGGTCTCCAGATGCATGTTGAGTTGGGCGACGGTGGATGATACAATGCGACCGGCATTGGTATCATAACCTTTCAGAGGGAGTCAGGTAAACTCATTCTTTTACAAGATGTATTGCATGTACCAAGTCTAACAAAGAATCTGATCTCAGTTGCAATGTTAGAGGATAAAGGGTATGAAGTTGTCTTTAGAGAAGGGAAAGTTTTCCTTCGGCACAAGGCAACGAGACAAGTCAAGAAGGTTGGGATTCGAGCAAAGAATCTCTACAGACTTGAAGTAGATGGGATGTCTACGGAGCTTCTCACCCGAACGGAGAGGAGAATGGCAGAAAGCGAGAGGGGCTTAATTTTGCATGCGAGTGATAGTAGTGCATATGTACAAAGCGTGAGATCATGAAGTATTAGGGCCTCATGCGGAGAGAAATTTCGTTAAAAGAAGCGAGAGGAGTCTGTGCGGCTTCTGCAGGTACTTTTGCAGGAAGCATGCATGATTAATCATGAGAGATTTGCAGGCGATTCATGAGATGGTTTGGATCTCATGAATTGAACATTATGAGGTGCCAGAGCTACGTATTAGCAAGATCGGTTAGAGTAATCGAGCGAGATCAAAGTGACGGTGTCGGATGCGGAGCGCGGGTCGGTCATAAACCAAGTGCAAGGAGAGTGCATGGGTGCAAGAGTTCAATAGCGCAGTGGTTCTTGATGATATGTGCAGTTGGGCCCAGCAGAAGTCGAAGACTTTGATGATAGATGCATCAGACTGATTGAGTTGTTTAGAGCCTATTCAGTTTCAGAGGAGTTGCAGAGCAGATGCATGGAGTTGCATGGCGCTTGTGAAGGTTGCAGGGCGAATGCATGGAGTTGCATGTCGCATGCAAAAACAGTCCTTTCTTGTTGAGAGGGAGTGTTGAAAATGGCAACAAGAAACAGTGAAGGAGGCCTCCTGAAACATCTTTCCTGATCCTAGTTGGAAAGTGATCACCTAAACTAGGTGGGGACCACACATGTGATTTTTGTCGAAAAAATCTATTTTTAGACTATGTCTATTTTTAGACATATGGAGCATGGTACAGGGGTTGCAGTATGTTATTCTTGGAGTATTGTTCATGTTGGTAAAAATATATGGACATCTATTTTTTGGACCTATAGGTCGAAGTCTATTTTTAGACTGCCTCTCCTTAAAATAGGGAAGTCAAATATTATTTACCCTTAATAATATTTGGACTCTAAACTTCAGTTTACTCTCTTGGAGCACTTCAGTTTGACCCTAAGAGGTGGGGCATGCAGCTTCCAGAAGGATTTACGCTTTTCCTATGAGTTAGTTGAGCTAATGCATGGTTGACTTCAGTTAGAGCTCAAGTGGCGGAGTTCGGTGGAGTTGATGTGATAGTTAATGGAGGTGGTGTTCTGGTTAACTATTTGAACTAGTTGTATTTAGTTTAACTGGCTAATACACTAGAGATGATTTGTGTGAATTAAATATTATTTAATTCACTAATTATTAACTCATTATTCAACTAAAATTTTATTGATTTAAGTAGGGGGGTATGTTCGGTAGTGAAAGAGGTATGTGAAAGGGTTGAGTTTAGCTACTCCCAGTTGACATCGGTTGTGCATGAGGTTGCACCACACTTAGGAGAAAATACCAATGACAATTACATGGGTTAGACAGAGTGATATTGAGCCTGGATCTCTATTTGGAGCTTGACTGGATGCCTTGATAGGGTAGAGAAGTAGTGGGTGTGTTTTGAACTTGTGACTTGTTCAAAACCAAGCTAGTTTTTGTGTAGCTTTGGGAGATAGTACTGAGTACTTGTGAGGAGTTTGTACTATGTATTTGCTGCATGTTCTCTCCATTTATAATATACTATAGCTGGGGGTTTTCAGCTATAAGCTTTCCCCATACATACTGTGTTAATGTGTGTAATGATTTGATGAGCGATCGCTTCTATACTTTCCGCATGTGACAATTAATTGTAGAAGAGATTATGTGTTATGCATGCAATTCGAAATTGATGTGTGATCAGGTTAATCTCCATTGAATAAGTGATTTATTCAGCAAATTTCTATAGAGACTTCCACTATACACTATCACATCGTAGTTTCAAAATCGCATTGTCCCAATACACCTTCCCCCCCCCCCTTTGTGATTGTGATTCGCGATCGCATCTTGGGCCAACCATCCTTTCCTTTTCTCTTTTTCACTCAAAAGGGACTTTTCCTCATTAAAATGGTAAAAGTGGTTTTCATCGGTTTCAAAGGCATTTTCTTCGACAATTGGTTTTTATTCAAAGAGTAAAGACAGAGACAAACAGTCAAAGCCGATAGCTAAATATAAACACAGAGATCATTATAGCATGACAGCAACGATAAAAAGGAGAAATGGTTCCAATTTTGTCTTTCTTCTCCTCTATTTGAGCAACTGCAAAGCATCCAGATGATCAGAATGTATTGTTTCCCCTTCTTTTCAGGGGCATCTGGTTGGTTTATTTTCTATGTTTGGATTTCAATTCCTGAGCCAGTGAAACAACTCCTTCTTCTGTGGACCTAATCCCCTCAATTTCTGTCTATTTAATTTAATTTCTAAATCATTTGTAAAAGGGGGAATAAAGTGTGGAATAATTTGGAAATCACTGAGGATGCTCTGCTCTCCATTTCTAACAGTTTAGTAGGGAATTAGTAAATAAATGCAGCTCTGATTTGTGGGATCCCTGTGGTATGGATTTTAGCACTGTTCTTTCCTTTGTGTTCATCTATTAATTGTTATTTTTACCATTCATCCATTCATATTTCTGGTTGAAATGTTTTCAAGATAGATAGGTAGAATCCATTGTGTAATTCTCTGCCTTGGGAAATCATTCAACATTCTATGTTTTCTGTTGTTTGAAAAGGATCTGTATCCTATGCTTGTTTCAGCTCCTCACCAGTCTTAAACATTCCATCATTATTTAAACTGAATTGTTAAAATCCCTATCTACCTTGCCCCATGAAATACCCTGTATCTCTGATTTAATTCCCCAGTTTCAAACTACCCAACCCATCTAATCCTACAACCCTGAAGATTTATAAAAATATTTCAAATTATTATACCTAGCCTAAAATCAGTTTACTCTTATATTTCATTGAATATTTTTCTCGGAGAGGGCCCTCTCCTGACCTTGTAGGGCTAGCTACAAGGCTAAGCGTGGTTTGAGGTTACCCTGATTTGCCTTCTTTCAGCCTAAGGTTCAAATTAGGTGCTAACATTTCTGGCGACCCCGCTGGGGAACTATTTAGCATAAAATAATGATCACCCCAGTAATATTTTCCATATAAATTCTTGGACTATGGATGATGAGATTCAAAGTTTGCTAGGCTGAAATAAAATATTGTAAACTAGAAATTTGACCACGTTGGCTTCAAGGAGATATACAAGGGCCAACCCTGATCCAAATCCTCCCCCTGTGTTTTAAAATCCCAATCTCATTCCAAGGATAATCAGAAGACAAGAAGGATCACTAAGTCCTAGGCTTATTTTCAGATCCCATACCTGGCCCAGTGAGTGGTTGTTTGTAGAAGATCTTTCTTTTGATGAGTGATTTGAGCTTTCTTTATTCAGAAATAAATCTGAGGCTGCACTTAATGACACAGTTTTAGATCCAAAATTTCCTATAGATATTGAAGTTCAAAGGGAAAACACATAAATTGATGACTATATTCTAAATTCCCCTCAGACATCTGTCACTGTAACCAATATCCCTGAGCCTTAAGAGTTATTAGAAATAGCGGTTCCTCCCCTTAAATCATCAGCATTTCCATTAGTTTCAGAAGTCAATTCTTAGCCTCTAACTCCTCCATCAACACCTCCCTTGAATCCTAGTATCACAAACACGATTATAAATCCACCTCGAGTCATGGCTGCTCACTATGCACCCCTGGTTTTACCTTAGAATCTGAATGATATGCCTGCTGATTACCAAAGTAAAATACCTATATTTGATGCCACTCAAAGCATCACAGCCCAGCAGCATGTTGATAAGATGAATGACTTTTTTGATCTTCATGAGGTAGAGGCAGAAAATGTAACCACAAGATTGTTTGTCCAAAGCTTTGGAGGTGAAGTTCGAAATTGGTTTAAAGAATTACCAGCAGGCTCTATCCACACTTTGCAAGAGTTACATAGAAAATTCTTAGACTGGTGGGAGGTAAAGAAAAACCCACTTCAAATCTTGTCTGAATATGAAAATATTAAAAGAAATGTGGATGAAATTGTACAGGATTATTGTGTGAGATTTAATGTTGTACATAATGCTATTCCAGCCAATCTAAAACCCCCTCTGGGATTAGCTTTGCTCAATTTTCCAGATGGTTTCGATGTTGATATGGCGTATCAGCTACGAGAATGAAATCCTACCACACTTGAAGATATGCATAAGAGAGTTGTGAGTGTAGAAGCAAATTTTCTGGCCAGAAGAGCGCAGACAAAGGCTAAAAAGAGAGTAATTGTGAAAGAAGAAGCATCCCCTTCAGACAGTAAGATGGACACTTTGATCCGGACAGTGGAGAAGATGGTTGATCGGCTGACTATTTCGGATAGACCTAAAGCATAGATTAGGAATGATCCGGATTTATGCAGGAACGCAACAGAATACAGAAATAACCATAAACATAGATATGCAGCGGAAATAATGTGTCATTTCATTAATATCAAATAACAAAATGTTCTTCTGGACATAGTAGAGAAAGTAAGCCAAGCAAGGTGGTATGTGAATCTACAAGGAAAGAGATGTGGTGGCTACATATATCAAGCCCCAATATTATAATGAAATCGAGGGCCTATTTATTGTTGAGAAACAATGTAGAATTTGAAACGTCAAAAAACCTAACCGTAGGAGATGAGGCGCCAAAACTGTGGGCGCCCGTTTGGGTAAATTGGTGGTTCAACTTCCCGGGGGCATAACTTTGGCACCCGATCTCCGTTTGACGCGTTCAATAGCTCGTTAGAAAGATCTATCCGAGGACTACAGCTATCGGGACGAATTTTATCAAAAAATTCGCTGGCGCTTTCATACCCAAAAAACGTCGTTTAGGGCCTCAAAACGGCTCCGGAAGTTCAGGACCCGAAAAACTGCTAAAAATAGTAAGTTTTTTTGCAACTTGAAAATTTAAAGAACTGAAGATGGGGGTTCAAATGGAATAGGTGGGTGGCCACCAATATCCACCTGGATCATTAAGCCCCCAAAACGGCTCCGAGAGTGGAGGACCCGAAAACCTGCTAAAAATAGTAAGTTGTCTTGAATGTGAAAAATTTGCAAGAATTGTTGGTCTTTGGTCCAAATGGACATGGAATAGGTGATGTACAATGATCCACTGGATCATTCCTCCCTCCTTAGGAAGCAATGGTCCCCATTGCATTCGAGATCCTCCATGAGATGAGGCAAATTAAGTTGAAAGTATTAGATGTGCTGAAGATGTCATGGACACAACGGTGGACATCTTGGATGCATTAGTATAGATTTGGTTTCTTCATCGACCTCATACGGTACATGTTTGGACAGTACATGTTTGGATTACGTATGTGTAGTTGCGGGATGTATGGGAACATCAAGGATGTATGGGAACATCGGGTGGTGGTGCATTGCACTGGTGCATTGGGAGTGGATCAATGGGAGTGCTCTCTAAAAAGGTGAGGGGAACCTCATGAATTGAGAAGAAATTGTGTCGTATTCATCCATGACTTTGTCCATCTGCTGCAGCCGTGAAAGGGAGCCTGTTTCGAGGTTGTGGCCATAATATTCTTCTTTCCCTGTGAATAAGTCGTAAGGAAAATGAATTTCCTGGTCTGGGAAACAATCTTACTGCGTTGTTTTGCAGTAGTCAAAGAGATGGCAGGAGGCGGTACTACCTCCGGTATCCTGTACAAGTTATTTCCCAGAGTAATAATAACAGCACGAGGCCTAGACTCATACACAACATGTCGCCTCCACAAGTATGGTTGGCCCAATAATACATCAGCTACATCAAGAGGAGCAACATCACACAATACTTCATCCGTGAATGGCTTGATACTGTATGGAAGTCGGCACTGCTGGCGGATGCGGAGATCTCTCCCTGGGTGGAGCCACCTGATGGTATATGGCTGCGGGTGTGCTATGGTTGGTAGGCCGAGCCTCTTCACGACGTCTGCTGAAATGAGGTTCTTTTGGCTTCCGCTATCGACAAGAAACTGCAGTGGAGAACCCTTCACCCACATCTGCGATTGGAAGAGGCGCTCCCCCTCCTCTGGATCCTCTGGACCCTCCTTCTGGATCTTGGTGGTGGCAACAATGGCACTGGGATCCGCATCAATGATCTGCTTCCCTTTGTCATTGCCTTTGTATGGTTCTAACTCAGGATCAGAAAATGCATCTGATTCGGGTGCCTTTAGTTCAGCCACCAAAGACTGTTTGGCCCGACACTCATTTGTGCTGTGAGTGGGGCTGTTATGAAATTCACACCACTTCCCTGTGTCCTTCTTTGGATTTTTGGTGTTGTTCTAAGTCGCATTGCTTTGGCCTTGCCCCTTGTTCTTCGATTTGAGGGCACCTTTCGGATTCGCAGATCCAAAGTCTCGCTTCTTCTGCTTAAATTTCTGCTCGATCTTGGCGGCATAGCGATATGCCGTGCCAAGCGATGTAATGTCGAGGAACTCCATTTCCTCCTGAATGTGTTTGTGCAGACAGCCGCGGTACTTGGGCACCAAATGTCTCTCTGAATCTTTAATACCCAACTTTGTGCGCAGGGTATGGAACAGATTCGTCAGTTCGTGCACATCTTGATCCTTTTGTTGCCGCAGCGTGGTCCATTGGATGTATTTGTCCTCATAGCTCCCCACGGGGTAATACTTTTCCTTGATTCTATCTTGGAACGAATTCCAAGTGGGTGTGGCAGAGAACAGAGAGGGTTCCCCTTCACCCTCTTTCTCACGGTAGGTTTCCCACCGGTCTTTGACATGGGGGGCAGCTTTGAGGAGTGCAAAAATAATATTTTCTCGGTCAGAGAAGTCATGGACTGAGAAATACCCTTCCAGCAAATTTAACCATCTGTCTACGGCGTCTGCATCTATTTTTCCTTCAAATATAGGAATGTCAAAGTTTACCTATACCTTGAAGGGAGTGGCGCCTCCAGAGTGGCTGTTGGATGCAGATGCGCCATATGTGGGCAGTCGTTGAAGGATTTGAGCAAAGTTATCCATCATCGCGTTCCTTTGTTTCTCGAGGGCCTCCTCGAGCAGTATTTTGATAGGATCTCCTGTTCCCTCGTCTTTCTTTTCTTCCGCCATGGGAGGTCGTCGGGGTTTGCGAGGCTGATCTTGCAAGGGTTCAACCAGATCGAGCCCTAACTCCTTATACCCTGACCGCGTTGGGGACATGCAAAGAAAAACAAAGAAAGAGCAAACCCGCTCTGATACCACTGATCCGGATTTATGCAGGAACGCAACAGAATACAGAAATAACCATAAACATAGATATGTAGCGGAAATAATGTGTCATTTCATTAATATCAAATAACAGAAATATGCTTACAGACATAATGGAAATACAATAGCTAGGGTGCTGGTAGCAAATCTCTGAGAAGAGATGTGGTGGCTACAGACCTCTCAACTGTGTTACAATGAGGCTCGAGGGCCTATTTATTGTTGAGAAACAATGTAGAATTTGAAACGTCCAAAAACTTAACCGTAGGAGATGAGGTGTCAAAATTGTGGGCGCTCGTTTGGGTAAATTGGTGGTTCAACTTCCCGGGGGCATAACTTTGGCATACTATCTCCGTTTGACGCACATGATACATCATTAGAAAGCTCTATCCGAGGACTACGAGTATCGGAATGAGAAAAGCTGCTAAATAGTAAGTTTTGTTACAACTTGAAAATTGAAAGAATTGAAGATGGGGGTTCAAATGGAATAGGTGGGTGGCCACCAATATCCACCTGGATCATTAAGCCCCCAAAACGGCTCCGAGAGTGGAGGACCCGAAAACCTGCTAAAAATAGTAAGTTGTGCTGAATGTGAAAAGCTACAAGAATTGATGGTGCTGGTCCAAATGGAATAGGTGGGTGGCCACCGATATCCACCTGGATCAAGGAATCTGAACTTCAGAGGACATCAGTATCCACAATTTCGAATTAAGCAAAGAGAACATAGAATGGAGGACCAAGCTACACCACAGCAGCAGATCAGAACTCCTTTGCAGCAAAATTATGTTCAGGGAATGGAAACAGATGATGATGACGATCCAGTCGTTGAGGTCAACCATTTCTTCACTGCTAATGGTGCGCCCATCTTTCTCACAGAAGATGAGGAATATATAGCGGCTGCAAACATTCGAAAGGAAGAAGATTTCATATTGGCCAATGATGCAGTGTTAGAAGAAGATTCCGATGATTATCAAAGAGGATACATGAACACTTTGTCAGCGCAACAGAAACAGTATTCTTTGAGGAGTAGAGATGTGCCGATAAATCCTATTCAGAAGAGAAAAGAGCTGCAATCGAAAAACGACTCCTCAAATACTCAAATAAAAGGGAAAGAGCCTACTGATCCTTCTCCCAGCAAGGCATCCTCAGCGACTAACGTTGCAAATGAAAAGAACCAGCATAGCGCAGCAAAGGAGCAAGTAGAGAAGAAATATCCTCCCTTCAAAGAGGTAGAAAAAGTCCCATAAATTTCTAAGCTGAAAGTGTCCATGCCCTTGACTGAGTTGGTGAAAAATAGTACTTATAAACGTTAGGTGTCTAGAATCTTGCAAATAGACTCTGTATCAGATATGGTAAATGTAGAAGATGACTACCCTGAACTCATCTTTGGTCCAGCCATAGAAGATCAGTCTGAAGAAAGTGAAGTCCCTCCCTTTTACCTGAGTCTTAGATTACATGAGTTCATCCTACATAATGCTATGTTGGACTCTGGAGCCTAGCATAATTTGATGCCCAAAGCCATTATGGAGAAGTTGGGACTTGATATTACCCACAAATACCATGATTTGTATTCTTTTGACTCTAGTAGGGTCCATTGTATTGGTCTTATCAAAGACTTGGTAGTGTCTTTAGAGCAGATCCCAGCCAAGAATGTTTTGATGGATATAGTTGTTGCCGACGTTCCACCACGGTTTGGAATGCTTCTATCCAGGTCTTGGGGTGCGAAACTTAAAGGAACCATGCAGTTTGACTTCTCTTATGCCACCTTTCTCGTGTTTGGTCAGTTAAGAAAACTATATAGGGAGAAGAAAATGAAATACATGATCACTAGCAAAGAGAAGCTAGTTAATCATCCCATTAATGCAGTCCACACAGATTTAGAGTCCTTTGTCTTATATTCAGATGGTTTTTTGAATGATGAAAGTGTTCAGTTGGTACAAGTAGATGAGATACCTGAGATTTCAGAAAATTTTAGGGAATATCTCAAACAGGAAAAAGATAAAGCAGCAAGCATTTTTGAGCTCCCTGCTTGCCAGCAGCAAAAAGACACTGAACAACAGAAAGATGTAGTAATCAGTCCAGATAAAGTGGAGAAAGAAGCAAAATTTCAGCATCTACAAGAAAAAGAAGAAGGCCTTTGGAGCATGGACTTTGACGGAGCTGTTGGAAAGGATGGAGCTGGTATTGGAATATGGATTTGGAGCCCTGTTTTCTAGCTTGAAAAGGTTCCTAGTAATGTTAGAGTATGTGCTTACAAATTAGCCTTTGACTGCTCTAACAATGAAGCGGAGTATGAAGCTTTGATTGCAGGTTTGAAAATTTTGAAGAAGCTAAATGCAAAAAGGATTTCTGTCTATGGAGACTCAAAGTTGATAATCAAACAGGTGAAAGGAGAGTACCAAGCAAAGCATCCACGATTGAGGGCATACAGAAATGCAATACTTGACATCTTGAGGAAATTCCCTGAGTACACCTTGACAACAGTACCTAGTATGCAGAATATTATTGCTGATTCTCTTGCCACTACTGCAAGCAACTTGAAGATTCCGATGAACTCCAGTAATAAGTTTGAGATTTATGTCAAACATAGGCCTGTTGTTCTGGATAATTTAAGGTATTGGCAAGTGTTTTGGGATGACAATGAAATCAATGTTTTTTTGCAGAGTGAAGGAAAATTCAAATATACTCCCATAGAAGGTGAGTGTGAGGTTGATGATCAAGAAATTGAAGCAAATCAGATTGACATATTGCAGCTGAAGGATAATGTAATTCCTAAAGGTCTCATACCTTTAGAAGAGATTTTTGATCAGGATGATGTGGCAAAGAAGCCAAGCTTGGTGCCTACTGATAAAGGAGTTGAAGATGTGAATCTCGGAATAGCTGACAAGCTTAAGCTTGTGAAGTTATCGAAAGCATTGTCCCCTGAGGTAAAGGAACAATATGTTAAATTTTTTCTGAATTTTCTGATGTGTTTGCTTGGGATTATTCAGATTTGAAGGTGTATGAGAAGAACATAATTCAACATACTATTCCCATCAAGCCAGATCAGAAGCCATTTAGACAGAAGCTGAGAAGAATCAACCCAAAGCTGCTTCCATCCATTGAAAAAGAGGTAAATAGATTGTACAAAGATGGTATCATTGTTCCAATTATATTTTCTATCTGGATTTCAAATTTGGTTTCGGTACGTAAGAAGACAGGAGAGATAAGTTTGTGCATAGATTTTCAAAACTTGAATAAAACATCCTTAAAGGATAATTATCCACTTCCGAAGATGGACCATATTCTGTAGAGAGTAGTTGGAGCATCAAGGATGTCACTACTCGATGGCTACTCAGGCTACAATCAGATCTTGGTGCATGAAAAAGACCAAGACAAAACTACCTTCACAACACCCTGGGGAACCTTCCAGTATGCCAAAATGCCATTTGGACTGAAGAATGCTGGAGCCACTTTCCAGCGAGCAATGGACATTGCTTTTGCCAATGAAAAAGATGTTTTTCTTGTTGTTTATTTGGATGATTTGATAGTGTTTTCTAGTTCCGATGATGAGCATTTGCACCATTTGAGAGTTTTTTTTTCAGCGATGTAGGAAGTTTGGGATTTCTCTCAATCCAAAGAAGAGTCTATTTGCTATGGATGAAGGTAAGCTGCTGGGGCATATCATCTCTGAAGATGGTATCTGCATTGATCCATCTAGAGTGGAGGAAATTCAACACATAGACCTCCCACGAAACAAAAAGGAGATTCAAGCATTCAATGGTAAGATGAATTTCTTGTGCATATTTATACCTAATTTGGCGGAACATTTAAGAGAAATGACTAACATGTTGAAGAAGGATAGCACTTTCAAGTGGAGTGAGGAGGCTATCAAGTCATTTAATTTGGTAAATTTTTCTCTGTCCAATGCCCCAGTCTTGATTAGTCCTGAATATACTCAAGATTTTATTATTTTTTCATTTGCATCGGAGCAACTATGGCTGCAGTTTTGATGCAGAAGAGAGATCAAATTGAAAAGCCAATTGCCTTTTTTAGTAGGACTATTAGAGATGCTGCTTTGAGGTATAATATTATTTAAAAACAAGCGTTGGCTCCTATAAAGGCATTGAAGGATTTTAGAGTCTATATTCTGCATTCAAATACTATAGCATATGTTCCTAATGTAGCAGTAAAGGACATCCTGATGCAAACTGATCCAGAAGGTTGAAGAGGTAAATGGATAACAGCTATGTTGGAGTATGATTTGAAGATCAAACCCACAAATTTAATCAAAGGACAAGGCTTGGAAAAGCTAATGGCCCAATCAAATCTGCATGCCCTGGATATAAACCTCATAACAACAATGTCACAGGATGAAGATGAAAGTTTGCTTGTTCCAATTTCAGATATTTTCCTACAAATCCCATGGTATTTAGATATTGTTTATGTTCTTCAGCATCTTTCACCACCTCCAGGGATTTCTAAAAGCAAAGGTAGATCACTGAAACTTAAATTTGCTAAATACTGTATTTTAAACAGTGCTCTTTATTGGAAATATCCAGGAGGCATTCTACTTAATTGTTTGGTTGAAGAAGAGGCTTAGAAGGTAATGCATGATTTTCACAAAGGTGATTGTGGTGGTCATTTATTTTGGAAAACCACAGCTAATAAAGTGTTGAGAGCAGGATATTATTGGCCCACGTTATTTTCATATTTGTATAAAATAGTGATGAGTTGTCATGAATGTCAAATTTTTCAAGGAAAAAGGAAATTACTTCCTCTTCCTCTGAAACCAGTTTCAGTAAATGCTCCCTTTCAGCAGTGGGGACTTGATTTCATAGGAGAAATCCACCCCGCATCATTAGCGCAACATCGATGGATATTGACAGGAACATATTACTTCACCAAATGGATCGAGGCCGTTCCAGCAAGACATGCAACTGATATGGTAATTATTCAATTTTTAGAGTCAAATATCTTGTCTCGTTTTGGCTGTCCTCACAAAATTATAACATATAACGCAACAGTGTTTAAATATAAGAAGATAGTGGAGTTCTGTGACAAATACAATATTGTGTTGGGCCATTCAACATCGTACTACCCACAAGGCAATGGCCTGGCAGAATCATCGAACAAGTCCTTGATAAACATAATCAAGAAAATGCTAGAGGCAAACAAAAGAAACTGGCATCGAAAGCTCATCAACGCATTGTGGGCAGACAGAGTTAGCAACAAGAAATCCATAGGTATGTCACCTTTTGAACTGGTTTATGGTACTAATGTTGTCTTTCCCACATCACTTATAGTTCCAGCCATGAGATTATTGCAAGAAGTTCGTAGTGAAGACGATGACAATCAGCGAAGAATCAATCAAATGATCCACCTTCAGCAAACAAGAGAGGAAGTGTCACAGAACGCTATTCAGTTGCAGGAGAAGATAAAGAATATCTATGACCGAAAGACCAAAGTAGAAAAGTTTCAGTTAGATGATGCGGTGTTGAGATGGGATGCAAGAAATGAGGACAAAGGGAAGCATGGTAAGTTCGACAACCTGTGGAAAGGGCTATACAATATTTCAGCATACAGGGGAAAAATGCTTTCTTGCTTTCAGAGATGGATGGCCAAGATTGCCCTGGAGGAGCAGTAAATGGTAGGCTTTTGAAGCACTACCACTGTTGAAAATAATGGATTAGAAACTATGTCACCATCATTGTATATACCATGTTATTTTTGGTCAAATTTCAAGTACACAATCATTGAAGTTTGGGGCCCGAGGTGAAGGCTATAAAACTTCAAATATATATGTATGGTTTGGTTTTATTTTAGTTTTCAGTCTCAGTCTGCATTGCATCCTTTTTCCAGTATTTTTTTGACTCCATGCCCAATGGATAAGGCTACTTGGTCTACGGTGTTCTTGGCACCTCTGAGGAGCTACCATCCCCATTGGAGCCAATGTTAGTGTCAGTCTAGTCATACTGCCATCAGTGATCAAAATTGCTCTTTGCATTTGCATATTAGGAGTCCCATATCATAAATTTTCACCATTCGATTAGGTCATGGATTCATTGATTGTAGTGGTCTTTCATCAATTTTACCTCATGCGAAACTTGCTGATTCTCCTCTCTATGGTATTTAGTCATGAGTCACTTTCACTTTGTGAGTCATGTTAGTAGGTCATAGGGCTGGTCTCATTAGGTTCTAGGGCCTCACCATGGTCAAATTAATGAGTGAAGTATCAATAAACGTCAGCAAGGTCATGAGGAGATCTAATAAACTCAAAGTCAGAGCACCTGTGAAGATCAAAGAAATGTTTTATTCAATTTGATGTAATTTTCACCTCAAAACCATGTTTTGAGGAGAAAACATGCTAATTTACTTTTATTATCATCTATTATGTAATTTTATGTCGTCATATGTAAAAGTCACACTTCAAAAGCTGCTATCTCCACAAAGTCATCACCCTGCCTTTCAGAGACATTTTCCACAGTATTTTCAGTCCAGAATCATGTTCTAAGTATGTCCATCAAAAAGAGCCCGGAAAGAGCTTTCCAATGATATATTACACTCTCAAAACTAACTCCTGGATTGAAATTTATGCCTAAGTGAAAAAAGCTCCCCTATACCCTAAACCAAACCTTTTTTTCCTCATTTCCCCTTAAAATTGATAATAACATTTAAAGTTTTTTATTATAAAGTCCTGATCAAACCCCTTTTCCCCTCCCGATTACATAATTGCATTGCAAAAGTCTTATATAAATCCGATGCGATTTAAACAAACCACTTCCCCACATAACCCCTTTAAACTTTATAATAAAGTTTTAAGGTTTTATATTATAAATCCCCGCCGATCGCAATCACACCATATTTTTTGTCCATTCCAATTGGCCCTTGTTAAAAACTTCGATGTGATTGAGTCCGTTCTGATTGGACCTCGCTTGATTACATCCTGACCGTTGATCCGATCGACGATCGGGCGGTCCATACTCCATCGCTCCATCGCAATCGACGATTTCATAAAGTGTTACATCCGATCGACTCCTCCCGATTGACTCCGCTCGATTACTTCTCCGCCGTCGATCTACCCATCCATTCAGACGGCCCATAGCCCATTGCTCCATCGCAATCGGTGTTTTTAAATAAAAATTTTCCTCTGCTCTCCTCTGATCTCCCGATTCCGATTGATCTTAGGGTCCCACCACATAATAAACTCCTCATTTATCTGATAAATGGGCCTTTTCCCTTTGTAAAACTCGAATTTCATTTTATTTCGTTTTACAAAGGACTTCCCCCCATCACTTATCCCCACCGTACTGCAAATTCTATCGTGTAATACACCCGCCCCAAAGCCCATTGCGATTGCGATATACACCTTGGTCCCACCTTAAAAGCCTTCCGCACTTTTCAACGTAAAATCATTTTCTCCTTTGCAAAGCGCCGAAACATTTAACATTACTTTTTTTTCTACCCCATTATCCCTTTAGCCTACTATTTTACCCTTATTACATTATTCTAATCGCATCGGAATTTTGCCTCATTCTAAATACATCTACTCCCTTTTCCGCCCCGACCCCGATTGCGATTACAATATCGCATCGTATATTTTCAAATCGCAAGTTTTACATTGTGTGTCACACCTCCTCCGATCTTCTGATTACGATTGCAATTCGGGCCCACCTCCTTTCCCTTCACTTGTTCTCATTTGAAATGGGTTTTTCCCTTCACTAAAAGGCATAATTTCATTTTAATTTATTTCAAAGGCATTTTCTTCAAAAGGGGATTTTTCTTCAAGAGAGTAATAATAGAAAGAAACAGTCAAAGGGCCGAGAGCTAAATATGAGACAGAGACTTCTATAGCAGCAGTAAAATAGGATCTATTTTTCAGATTGCCTATTTTTCTTTCATCTAGTGTAACAGTGAAATCTTCAGGTGGCCCAAAACGTATTGATGTTCCTCCCTTTCAGGAGCAGATTGTTGGTTCTCTTTCCTATCTTCGGATTTCAGTTCTTAGTTGGTAAAACAACTCCCTTTTTCTGGGGATCTATTTACCACTTTTCCTTTCTATTTAATGTAATTTTGAATCATTTGTAAATCAGTCAATAAGTCAGTAAGTAAGGGAATAGTGTGGAAATCAAGGAGGACGCTTTGTGCTCCTATTGTAACAGTTTGACAGGGAATTAATAAGATATACAGCTCTGATTTGTGGGATCCATGTGGTATGAATTTTAGCATTTGTTCTTCCCCTTAGTTCATATGTAAATTTGTTATGTTCACCATTCATTCATAAACATCTCTGGTTGAATTCTTTGAAGTTAGATAGGTAGAATCCATTTTTAATGCTCTTCCTTGGGAAATAATTCAATATTCTGTGTTTTTCTTCGTTTGAAAAGGATCCATCTCTTATGCCCTTTTCAGCTCCTCACTAGTCTTACCATCCCATCATTATTTAAACTTAATTTCTAAAATTTCTTGCCTACCTTGCCCCATGAAATACCCCCAGTATCCATGATTTAATTCATGACTTTCAAATCGTCCCATTTGTTCCATACATCCTTGAAAAAATTCATTCATTAAAACATTTCCCATTATTATACCTAGCCTAAAATCAGTTTGTAATTACATTTCATTGAATATCTTTTTACGGAGAGAGCCCTCTCCTGACCTTGTAGGGCTAGCTACAAGGTTGAGCGTGGTTTAAAGGTTACCCTAATTTACCTTCTTTCAACCTAAGGTTCAAATTAGGTGCTAACATTTCTAGCGACTCCATCGGGGAAAAATTTTAGCATAGAAAGATTCATCACCCCGCAATATTTTCCTTGTAACCTCGGACTCGTAAAATGATGTTCGCAGTTTTCAGTTGAAATAGAGTTTTGTAAAGCAGAAGTTTGACCACACTAGCTTCAAGAAGATGCGCACAAGGGCCAACTCGATCCAAATACCCTCGTGTTTGAAAATCCTAATCTCATTCTGGAAGAATTGCTCAAGACAAGAGGGATCACTAAGCCCCAGACCTATCTTTCGTATCCAACACTGCCCGTTGAGTGGTTTTTTGTAGAAGATTTTTCTTTCGATGAGTGTTTCGAGCTTTCTTTGTTTAGAAGTAAGTCTGAAACTGCACTTGATGACACAGTTTTAGATCCAGAATTTCTTGTAGATATTGAAGTTCAAAGGGAAAATACTTCAATTGATGATTATATTTTGAATTCCCCTCAGTCATCTATCAATGTAACCAATATCCCTGAGCCTTCAGAATCATCAGGAACAACATTTCCTCCTCCTAATTCATCAGCATTCCCATTACTCAATTCTCGGCTTTCATCTCCTCCATCAACACCTCCCTTAAATCCTAGTAGCACAAACACTGTTGTAAATCCACCACGAGTCATGGATGCCTGGTATGTACCCCTGGTTTTACCTGAGGTTCTGAATGATATTCTTGTTGATTATCAAAGTAAAATTCCTGTCTTTGATGCCATTCAAAGCACCACAGCCCAACAGCATGTTGATAAGATGAATGAATTTTTTGATCTACATGAGGTAGAGGCAAAGAATTTAACCACAAGGTTGTTTGTCCAAAGTTTTGGAGGTGAAGTTAGAAAGTGGTTCAGAGCCTTACTAGCAGGATCTATCCACACTTTGCAGGAGTTTCATACACAGTTCTTAGACCGGTGGGAGGTAAAGAAAAACCTACTCCGAATTTTGTCTCAGTATGAGAATATTAAGAGAAATGTGGGCAAAACTGTATAGGATTATAGTCTCAGATTCAATGCTCTATATAATGCTATTCTGGCTAACCTAAAACCTCTTGTGGGATTAGCCTTGCTCAAATTTCCAGATGGTTTCGATGGTGATATGGCATATCAGCTACGAGAAAGAGATCCTACCACACTTGAAGACATGCAGAAGATAGCTGTGAGTGTAGAAGCGAATTTGTTAGCCAAAAGAGTGCGGACTAGAGCTGAAAAGAGAGTCACTGTGAAAGAAGAAGCATCTCCTTCAGACAGTAAGATGGACACTTTGATCCGAATAGTGGAAAAAATGGTTGATCGATTAACCATTTCAGAACGGTCTGAAGCAAAAATAGGAAATTCAAATTTCTGAGGACAACAGCCACAATTTAGAATTAAACAAAGAGAACAGAGAGCGCAGGACCAAGAAGCACCAAAACAATAGATTAGGACTCCGTTGCAGCAGAATTAAGTTCAAGGAACGGAGACGGATGATGATGATCCTATGATTGAAGCCAATCATTTCTTCACTGCCGATGGTGCACCCATCTTTCTCACTGAAGATAAGGAATATACAACAATTGCAGATGTTCAAAAAGATAAAGATTTCATTTTGGCCAATGATGCAGTTTTAGAAGAAGAGTCCGATGATTACCAAAGAGGGTACATGAACGCTTTATCAGCCCAACAAAAGCAGTATTCTTTGAGGAGCAGAGATGTGCCGCACAGTCCCATTTAGAAAAGAAAAGCACTGCAATCGAAGAACGATTCTCAAAATACTCAGAAGAAAGGGAAAGAGCTTGCTGATCCTTCCCCCAGCAAAACATCTTCAACGATCAACACTGCAAATAAAAAGAACCAGCAGAGCGCAGCAAAGGATCTAGTAGAGAAGAAAGATCCTCCCATTAAAGAGGTAGAAAAAGTTCCTTCTTTTAATTTGGAGAATGAAATTTCTAAGCTGAAAGTGTCCATGCCCTTGACTGAGTTAGTGAAAAATAGTGCATATAAACATTAGGTGTCTAGAATCTTGCAAATAGACTTTGTATCGGATATGGTAAATGTTGAAGATGATTACCTTGAACTCATCTTTGGCCCAGCCACAGAGGATCAATCTGAAGAAAGTGAAGTCCCTCCCTTTTACCTGAGTCTTAGATTACATGAGTTCATCTTGCATAATGCTATGTGTTAGCCACCTATAATATTTTGTTATACCAAAAGGTGGCTAAAACTTTTGGAGCCTCCAAGGAACAAATTTTATCCTTAAAAGTTGTTGGCTCTTGAAGTCTCTTTAAGGCCTCCTGCCTTTTTCCCTCTGTCCAGGTCCTACACTGCTGTTTACATTTCAAAAGACTCAGAAATCCTGCTAATTTCCAAGCCAGATCACTGCTGCAAAGGCCATTTTTCTCTCCCCCCACTCTAGAACTAACCTTCATTTGTTTCCCCTTTTTCTCCATGAATTCTTCTATTTTTCATGAGTTCCCTTCTTCCATTCATGAAAATCCACTTTATAGAGGTTGAAGACTCATTCTTTAGCTTTACCAAAACCCCTCAAATAACCCATAGGACTTTATAATAAAGACTTTATATTATAAAGCCCCGCCTTTCTAACCACTTCCCCCTTTTACATACCTCGCCATACATTATAAAGTTCATATCATATAATATATGGCCCACCACTTATCGCAAATCACAATGTCGCATTTTCCATGGGTTGGTAAATTAACCCATCGCAAAAACTTGTGATGCGATCATTTCCGCCCGATCGCAAATCGCATAATCGCACTTTCGCTTTTTCATTGTTTACATCCGTTTGATCCATCGAAAATATTTGCGATGCGATTCGATCGTGTCACAAATATTTGCGATGTGACCGCCCGATCGCAGTTTCTCTCCATCTCATAATCCACCCATCACATATTCCCTCCTCCATCGCAAATCGCAAATCGCATTTTTCGTGAAACCCCTGATCACTCATCGCAAATATTTGCGATGCGATTTTGCGATCCCTATTAACCTCCTATGTATAAAGCCTCCACCGTTGGATGCAACCATCCAACGGCCACAATCTTTCACGCCTTTCGAAGCAGTTTTAACCTAAAACGCAGGATTTCCTAATGGTTTTTGTGTTTTGCAGGTGTTTAAATGGTTTTCCGTTGTATAATGAAAGAAAGCCGAGGGTTGGGAAAGACGTTTCCTGCGTCTTCGAGCTGTTAAAAAGAAACATTCGTGGGGCTTCATTCCATGATTTATCAATGTTTCATGAGCGTTGATAACCTAAAAAGAGCCCTGCACAGCCCTGCACATCGACAAGACACTGTTTTATTCAAAGGAACAGTTAAAGAGTATAAGTTTGAAGATGAAGCACAGCAAAAGAAGATTGAAGACAGATTTGTAGGGATTACGGCTAAGACGGTTATCAAAAGCCTAATCCTCCCAAATTAAACACAGTTAAAGAAAAATCACAAGTGTTTGACAGACAGAAAGGCCTCCACCGCCATATCTGAGGTCAATTGATTCCTCAGCTACCACAGAGCCACCTGTTGCCTCAAACCTTTCAAAACAGAGGCTGAAGTTATTGAAGAAAATCAGATATTTGCCTCCAGCGCAGCCAGGGAGTTACTTCTGCAAGGAAATAAATGCAGAAATATCTGCAGAGTTACTCCAAACATTACGCAGTGCCCCAAAGTCAACAAATGCTCTCACTGAGCTTTGATATTTATTGTAAAACAGTTAATACAGTGATCCACCTGTAAACTTCTCCATCGAGCCCCTCAAAAGGCCGAGAAATCTTGAATCTGTATTTATTGTCTTAAGAGATTTTTTGTTAGATTTCACCGCCTCATCCTTCTATATATACTTCTGTAGAAGATGAGAAACTGTTGGTCACTGCATATCTGTAGCATGTAAATAGTTTTCTGAAGCTGTTGTAAGCTCTGTTTGTAAGTGAAGATACCTAAGTTGAGCTGAGAAGCCTGAAGCTGTAAAGAACCATTGGACTTAAAGATCGTAACTGGTTTGGAGCATCAATACAAGCTGATTTATGGGATCCTGGTCTATGTTGACGGTGATGTTATTCTCATTTGTAACTTGTTATTTTATTTCTGTTTTCATTTTGTTTCATTTTCCACTGTAAAGAACAGTTTAAACAGGGTTAGGACCTACTGTATATCAGTAACCTTCTCTGGCTGAGAAATCTTTATTTGAATGTTTTCTTCTAATCTGTGTTATTTAGGAATGATTTAATTCAGTCTAAGCATAGGAATGATGGCGTTCCCTTGTATTATTGCCTTAGCTGAATGTTGTTCTTGAATGTTTTGTTCAGTATTAGTTAAGTAGAGATGAACTATGGAAGATATGGTGTGCCCTGGTCCTAGTTTTATCCCCAAAGGCTATCTGAATATTTCCCTTGGAATGTGTTAAAAGCTGGCTAGTTTAGAAGTACTTACTAGATCTTAGGCCATTCTGTGTTATCTCTGTGATTGTCTTGAAAGTAACCAAGTAAAGAAGAGCTAGGAGAGGATTTGTGGTGAGCCCGGCCCGCTAGTTGCTACTCCAAAAGTTGCCTTCGAGTTTCCCTTTTTTTTTTTATATGTTTCCTATTGAAAGAGTATCAAAGGCTGGATAGTTTGAAAGTACTTACCAGATCCTAGTTTTCTTTCATGTCTTTCTTAAGTGCCTAGTCAAAGGCTGGCTAGTTTTAAAGTACTTACCAGATCCTGGGCTGCTCTCTGTTCTGCATCTGTTTATTTCCCCTTCTTAATGTATCATTTCATTCCATAAATCAAACCTTAAAGAGATCCTTAGGCATATATGACTTGCCCCATAGACCACTCTTGCCTCTTGCTACTCCAATTAAAACCCTACTATGACTCCATAGCCCAATGGATTGAAGCTGTTTCTAGCCTATCTTCTTAGCTGAATCAATTTTCGCTTTCATTCATCTTCACCCTTCATTTAGACTTCCTTCACCTTCATTTATCTTTGTCCAACCAAAACAAACAAAACCCTTGTCCTTAACAACTAGCCTAAAATCACACATAAAAGCAAACAAGATAAATCTTTGCACTTATTGGAGAGATCCCTCTCCGGATTCAGGAGGGCTAGATCCTAGAATCCCAAAGTGGCTGAAACGATGTGGTTTCTGTGATTGGACTTTGCCAATGTTGCTAATTACAGATTCCTAACATTTCTGGCGACTCCACTGGGGAGCTGAGTTCTTTTCATTTTAAATACTGCTAAGACTCAGAGTACCCCTGACATCTTTAGATTGGTACATGGTGGTGGACCATAAAACTTTTTACCTCTGAAAAGAGCTAAAAACATCCACCTAGCGACTCCACACTCTGAAACTCCCAGAAGACCAAATGACTCCACTGGTAGAAGACCCTGAACTGATTGACCAGACACATTGACCTCTTTCTTGATTTACAAACATGATTCCAAGAATACAATGAAGATATGCCCCAATGAGTAGAGGTCATATCCCTGGGTTTCCAAAAAATATGCCCCGGGTGAATTGGGATGACAACCTACCTGTTTTTCAAGGTGAAAAGTTTGATGACCCTTTATTGCATCTTTTCAAATTTCACATACATGTATGGAGGTTGAAAGTTGAATGGCATGAAGACTGCCTAAGGAAAATGTTCATGTTAACATTAGAAGGAAAAGCTAGGGATTGGTATGAATGCTTAAGATCTAGTAGTTTGTTTTCTTTAAGAGACCTTGAATATATGTTCTATGAGAACTATGAAGAAAACACTACATCATTATCATTGGGTGCAATATATTATGATCCATCACAAAGTATCACCCAACACATTATAGATAATGAGGAAGCTTTGAAAGAGATCCATCCTGAAGATCTTTTAACAGCCATTCATGAGTTTAATCTCCTATTGAAAAACTTCAAGAATATAGATGAATCAGTTGAGGAAGAGATGACCCAAGAAATAATAGACATTCCTCAAGATATCCCTGAAAACTCAAATATTGATTCATCATCACTTATAGCCGAGGCTCAAGAAAACATCCAGCCTCAAAATCAGTCTTCACAAGAAACAGAGAACTACTGTACTTTTGTTCAAAGGAACATAGAAACATCTTCTCCTGTGACAGCAAAAGAGATAGATAAGATTATAAATAAACAGCCACTCTCTGAAATTTTTTGCGAAACAAACACTCTTACCCATTCACATAGAGAACTTTGTTGTACAGATTTAGAAAGTTCTTTTGTAGATCAAAATAAACAGGGACCTACTGAGAACCCAATATGTTTGGCTGATGAAATTGTTTATTCTGATAAATTTCCAAATTTTGATCAGTCTGATGATGATGATGAGTTCCAAGAAAAAACTAATCATGTAGGGAAACCAGCGTTTGATTGGTGTTTTCAATTTCACCATCATCAGCTTGAAAGCCAAAAACATCCATTTTGATCCATCACTAATGGTTTTCACATAATTGGGAATCAGCGGCCTTTCAACTCAGAAGGTGAAGAGAAGAGAAATAAAGAAATTTTTGAGCAAAAGGAGTTTTCTCTTGAAAAAGAGGAAACCTTTAAATTCTCCCCTGCTCACAAATATAATAACCTCTTCACAGAGTTTAGTCCACTAAATACGAGCATACAAGGGCCACAAGAGGACAACACTGTCAAGTATGATGAGTCCTCCAATTCAGAGGATGATGAAGATGAAGGAGAAAAACAAATAGAAGACTATCCTGCTGTGGATATATCATCTTCTCAAGAAGAAACTTCTCCCTTCACTGATATTAGTCTGTCATTTAAAGAGCCTGAATTTATATCAGAAGCAAGAAAAGATTCAAAGAAAGAAGATATTTCACTGTTTGCTATTTTGCAGGTTAAGGATGATGATACTTCCAAGTTACATACTGAAGAGATAATCCTCAAAGCTGATGTCTTGGAAGTAGATAATTTACCAATTGTGGAGGACAAAAAGGAAGAGAACCTTCATCTTTTCTTTGTTGATCCTTTGGAAAAGTGTGTGGAGATCCTGTCTGGCTCAAATTATCAAGCATTAATCCTTTGCAAGAGCCAGAAACATGAAAATCTGTCACCTTCTGTGATGGCCTTGATATTGAAGGTTAATCTTCAATATGTTCTATGGGTACCTCTGACAAGCAGCCAAAGTTTCTACTTCTTCTTGTCATTACTCAGCTGGCTGCATTGGCATTTTTGTATCATATGATAAATGTAAATACTCCTGAAAAAAACACTTCTAGTTAGTCAAATAGCCTAATCTTGACTAATTAGTTTTAAATTTTCTGCTGATAGGGTAGTGAATTCGATTTGCCAAACTGTTTAATCTTGGCTTATCTGTAGATAGATTAGGATAGAAATTGAAGGTTCAAACAAACTCAAACTTGAACCAGAGGAAAAGGAAGAAACAACTCATACAAAGTTAAAAATGGAGCTGTAAAGAAAAAGAAGGCCATGATGTGAAACTTTCAGATCTTAAGCCTTCCATTTTGATTTTTAATTTTCTGCAAATAATAATCTATGTGCAGCTTGTTTTTATGCCATAGATCACAGCAAGTCAAACAGCTTAATCTTGACTTGACTGCTTTTAAATTTTTGTTGTAGAATTTAGAGAATGAAAGTCTGTTGGACAGTTTAATCCCAACAGACAGTAGATTAGGTAGAGAAATATCTGAGCTCAACTGTTTAATCTGAGTTCAGGGAGAAATAAGGAGTAGAATTAGATTAGTTTTTATGCTTTCAAAAGAATAAAATGTTTTGAAAAGAGTTTTCCAATCCAAGTGCACTTTGATGAAGAAAAAATGTTAGATCAGTAGGATTGGGTAGGTAGAAAGCTTGTAGATGAAAATCCATTAGTTTCGTGGTTGCTAATATGTTTTCAAAGCCAGATCATCCAGCAAAGGAAGGGCAGCCCAATGGATCAGGCACATGTCAGCATCCCAGAGAGAACAATGGATGAGGCAACTGATCAGCCTCCCAGAGAGTGTAAGTCTGAATTCTTGATGCCTTCAAGAAGGCACCATCCCCAAGTGGAGCCACTGTTAGCCACCTATAATATTTTGTTATACCAAAAGGTGGCTAAAACTTTTGGAGCCTCCAAGGAAAAAATTTTATCCCTAAAAGTTGTTGGCTCTTGAAGTCTCTTTAAGGCCTCCTGCCTTTTTCCCTCTGTCCAGGTCCTACACTGCTGTTTACATTTCAAAAGACTCAGAAATCCTGCTGATTTCCAAGCCAGATCACTACTGCAAAGGCCATTTTTCTCTCCCCCCACTCCATAACTAACCTTCATTTGTTTCCCCTTTTTCTCCATGAATTCTTCTATTTTTCATGAGTTCCCTTCTTCCATTCATGAAAATCCACTTTATAGAGGTTGAAGACTCATTCTTTAGCTTTACCGAAACCCCTCAAATAACCCATAGGACTTTATAATAAAGACTTTATATTATAAAGCCCCGCCTTTCTAACCACTTCCCCTTTTTGCATACCCCACCATACATTATAAAGTTCATATCATATAATATATGGCCCACCGCTTATCGCAAATCGCAATGTCGCATTTTCCATGGGTTGGTAAATTAACCCATCACAAAAACTTGCGATGCGATCATTTCCGTCCGATCGCAAATCGCATAATCGCACTTTCGCTTTTTCATTGTTTACGTCCGTTTGATCCATCGCAAATATTTGTGATGCGACCGCCCGATCGTAGTTTCTCTCCATCGCATAATCTGCCCATCGCATATTCCCTCCTCCATCGCAAATCGCAAATCGCATTTTTCGTGAAACCCCTGATCACTCATCGCAAATATTTGCGATGCGATTTCGCGATCCCTATTAACCTCCTCTATATAAAGCCTCGACCGTTGGATGCAACCATCCAATGGCCACAATCTTTCACGCCTTCCGAGGCAGTTTTAACCTAAAACGCAGGATTTCCTAATGGTTTTTGTGTTTTGCAGGTGTTTAAATGGTTTTCCGTTGCATAATGAAAGAAAGCCGAGGGTTGGGAAAGACGTTTCCTACGTCTTCGAGCTGTTAAAAAGAACCATTTGCGGGGCTTCATTCCATGATTTATCAATGTTTCATGAGCGTCGATAACCTAAAAAGAGCCCTGCGCGGCCCTGCACATCGACAAGACACTGTTTTATTCAAAAGAACAGTTAAAGAGTATAAGTTTGAAGATGAAGCACAGCAAAAGAAGATTGAAGACATATTTGTAGGGATTACGGCTAAGACGGTTATCAAAAGCCTAATCCCCCCAAATTAAACATAGTTAAAGAAAAATCACAAGTGTTTGACAGACATAAAGGCCTCCACCGCCATATCTGAGGCCAATTGATTCCTTAGCTACCACAGAGCCACCTGTTGCCTCAAACCTTTCAAAATAGAGGCTGAAGTTATTGAAGAAAATCAGATATTCACCTCCAGCGCAGCCAGGGAGTTACTTCTACAAGGAAATAAATGCAGAAATATCTGCAAAGTTACTCCAAACATTACGCAGTGCCCCAAAGTCAACAAACGCTCTCACTGAGCTTTGATATTTATTGTAAAACAATTAATACAATGATCCACCTGTAAAATTCTCCATCGAGCCCCTCAAAAGGCCGAGAAGTCTTGAATCTTTATTTATTGTCTTAAGAGATTTTTTGTTAGATTTCACCGCCTCATCCTTCTATATATACTTCCGTAGAAGATGAGAAAATGTTGGTCACTGCATATCTGTAGCATGTAAATAGTTTTCTGAAGCTGCTGTAAGCTCTGTTTGTAAGTGAAGATACCTAAGTTGAGCTGAGAAGCCTGAAGCTGTAAAGAACCATTGGACTTAAAGATTGTAACTGGTTTGTAGCATCAATACAAGCTGATTTATGGGATCTTGGTCTATGTTGACGGTGATGTTATTCTCATTTGTAACTTGTTATTTTATTTCTGTTTTCATTTTGTTTCATTTTCCACTGTAAAGAACAATTTAAACAGGGTTAGGACCTACTGTATATCAGTAACCTTCTCTGGCTGAGAAACCTTTATTTAAATGTTTTCTTTCAATCTGTTTATTCAGGAATGATTTAATTCAGTTTAGACATAGGAATGCTGGCATTCCCTCATCTTATTGCCTTAGCTGAATATTATTCCTGAATGTTTTGTTCAATGTTAGTTAAGTAGAGATGAACTATGGAAGATATGGTGTGCCCTTGTCCTAGTTTTATCCCCAAAGGTTATCTGAACAATTCCCTTAGAATGTGTTGAAAGCTGGCTGGTTTAAAAGTACTTACCAGATCTTAGGCCATTCTGTGTTTCTTTGTGATTGTCTTGAAAGTGACTAAGTAAAGTAGAGCTAGGAGAGGATTTGTGGTGAGACCGGCCCGCTATGTTTCTACTCCAACAGTTGCCTTCAAGTTTCCCCTTTGTTCTTTAAATGTTTTCTATTGAAAGTGCATCAAAAGCAGGCTTGTTTAGAAGTACTTACCTGATCTTAGATTGCTTTTATGTCCTTCTTAAGTGTTTGTCGAAGGCTAATTGGTTTAAAAGTACTTATCAGATCCTAGGCTGCTCTTTGTTCTACATCTGTTTAATTCCCCTTCTTAATGTATCACTCCATTCCATAAATCAAACTTTAAAGAGATCCTTAGACATAGATGACTTGCCCCATGGACCACTCTTACCTCTTGCTACTTCAATTAAAACCCTACTATGACTCCATAGCCCAATGGATTGAAGCTGTTTCTTGCCTATCTTCTTAGCTGAATCAATTTTCGCTTTCATTCATCTTCACCCTTCATTTAGACTTCCTTCACCTTCATTTATCTTTGTCCAACCAAAACAAACAAAACCCTTGTCCTTAATAACTAGCCTAAAATCACACATAAAAGCAAACAAGACAAATCTTTTCACTTATTGGAGAGATAACTCTCCGGATTCAGGAGGGCTAGATCCTAGAATCCCAAAGTTGGTTGAAACGATGTTGCTTCTGCAGTTTTACTCTTACCAATCTACTAAAATTATAGAGACCTAACACTATGTTGGACTTCGGAGCCTCACATAATTTGATGCCTAAAGCCATTATGGAGAAATTAGGACTTGACATTACTCGCAAATACCATGATTTGTATTCCTTTGACTCAGGTAGGGTCCATTGTATTGGTCTTATCAAAGATTTGGTAGTGTCTTTAGATCAAATCCCAGCCAAGAATGTTTTGATGGATGTAGTTGTTGCCGATGTCCCACCACGGTTTGGAATGCTTTTATCCAGGTCTTGGGGTGCAAAACTTAAAGGAACCATGCAGCTTGACTTCTCTTATGCCACCATTCTCGTGTTTGGTCAGTTGAGAAAACTATATAGGGAGAAGAAAATGAAATACATGATCACTAGCAAAGAGAAGCCAGTTAATCATCCCATTAATGTAGTCCACACAGATTTAGAGTCATTTGCATTATATTTAGATGGTGGTTTAAATGATGAAAATGTTTAGTTGGTACAAGTAGATGAAATACCTGAGATTCCAGAGAATTTTAGGGAAGTCCTCAAACAGGAAAAAGATAAAGCAGCAGACACCTTTGAGCTTCCTGCCTGCCAGCAGCAAAAATACAGTGAACAGCAGAAAGATGCAGAAATCAGTCAAGATAAAGTAGAGAAAGAAGTAAAATTTTAGCATATGGAAGAAGAAGAAGAAGGCCTATGGAGCATGGACTTTGACGGAGCTGTTGGTAAGGATGGAGCTGGTATTGGAATATGGATTCAGAGCCCTGTTTTCCAGCCTGAAAAGGTTCCTAGTAATGTTAGAGTATGTGCTTATAAGTTGGCTTTTGACTGCTCTAACAATGAAGCAGAGTATGAAGCTTTGATTGCAGGTTTGAAAATTTTGAAGAAGCTGAATGCAAAAAGGATTTTTGTATATGGAAATTCAGAGCTGATAATTAAATAGGTAAAAGGAGAGTACCAAGAAAAACATCCACAATTAAGGGCCTATCGAAATGCAGTCCTTGGTATCTTGAAGACATTTCCTGAGTACACGTTGACAACAGTACCAAGAATGCAGAACATTATTGCTGATTCTCTTGCCACTACTGCAAGCAACTTGAAGATTCCGATGAACTCCACCAACAAGTTTGAGATTTATGTCAAACGTAGACCTGCTATTCCTGACAATTTGAGGTATTGGCAAGTGTTTTTGGATGACAATGAGATCAATGCTTTTTTGCAGAGTGAAGGAAAATTCAAAGATACTCCCATGGAAGGTGATTATGAGGTTGATGATCAAGAAATTGAAGCAAATCAGATGGACATATTAAATTTAAAGATAATGCAATTCCTAGAGGTCTCATACCTTTAGAGGGAGTTGGAATGATGATGCTGCAAAGAAACCATTGGTTCTACCAGAAATAGAGTCAGTGATGTGAATTTGGAATAGTCAAAGCTCAAGTTTGTGAAGATGTCAAAGGCATTGTCCCCGTTGAGCCTCAAGATTGTGCTTTCTTTCATCTTACTTTACTTCATTTTCCTTTGTCCATTGTTATCCTAGACCCAATTGATCAATGAATTTAGTTAAAATTACTTTTAGAATGATTAACATGACTGACTTGCTAAGTTTTGTGATTTTTTTCATTGTAATGCATTTTGACCGGAACTAGCTGCAGAATGCAGACATTCCGTAGCTAACCAGAAATTCTGCAGCTGTCTTCACGTTTGGGTATGTTCCAGGTGGCCTCTCAAGAAAAACCGCATATGGTTATATTCCACGTCATGTCTACATTGTTCGTTGCTCACCATGAAGGAAGAAACGAATTCTGGATATGGTTTTGGTACGTGGGAACACATTTAAGAAGGAAGACTTCTAATAGGACTGTCTTAGTCCAGATGTCCTTTTCCTTTTTACGCAGCCACTTCAAGAGTCCTAATGTGATTTCGATAAGGAAAGACAATGATCCTGGAATTGTTGCAAGTCTTGTTATGTAAATTTGTTATAAAAACACTTTGGAAACCGAGAGCTAGGCTAGATTTTTGTTCTAGATTTTGCTTAGATTCCGTGCTACATTTTTGAAGACGCAGATTTCTCTGTTCAAGTTATTTCTCCTTTAATGAAGTAGACAGTATTGTTTTGAAAGCGTTGAGTTGATTTGGTGTTAGATTCCGTCTGGTGGTAGAGGGTCCCTGCCTCCTGCACGGTTTTATTTGCGTAATTTAGATAAGTATCCTAGCTGCCTTTACGTTTTTGAAGTTGAATTCGTAGTTGTTTTCATTAGCTACTATAGTTATACTCATTCTAAAAACTCTTCCAAAAGAAGAAGCTCTTCCAAAATATTATGATCATGAATGGGAAATGGCTATAGTATTGTAGGATTTAATTGCAATCTCTTTTGTTCACCATCACAATTATACTTATGCTAAGTACTCTTCCAAAAGAAGAAACTCTTCCAAAAAATCCTTATAATGTCTTAAGCATGATTGTGATCTTGAACGTTTCAGTTGTGTGTTTTCACTAAGTACCATAGTTGTTCTTGCTCTTAAAATGCTCTTCCAAAATATCATAATGATGGGTAGGAGATAGCTATGATATCTTAGTTTTTCATTGCTTTCAGTCTTTATATTTGCATTTGCACTGAATTGTACAGTTATGATTTTTCTAAGAAACTCTTCCAAAATACCAATCATGATGGACAAACAGACCGTATAATTCCATAGAATAATGCATGATAGCCTAGTTAGGATACTCTGGAGTTTAATTGCACTTAACTCATGCTCAGTTATTTTGTTTTAAGTTTGATAATGACTTGTTAGTTCAGCACTATTTTAGATTAGTGACATCTTAAGTTCAGTTTTAGCTTAACTCATTGCATTTGCACTCCACATTCAGTTGTCATTCACTGCATATTAGATTACTTCAGTTGTTAAACTTAACAAAACAACCTTCATTATTTACAAACCTCTTCTTGTTCTAAAATCTATAATTGATTCATAACCATATGAACAGAAGACAATATCATTTTAAGGCCTGAAGTACTTCTGCAACTTCCTTATCATCTCACAAACAAACATTTCCTCAAAAGACTATTTTAAAAAATCTATAACCTTTGAGTGAAGTGTAGTGTTATCAAACTAAGTTGCAGAATAGAGTTAGGAACTAGTCTTAAAGTAAAGATCTTATGATGGTATCAATGTTTTACTCCAAATATGCTTCAACAAATCTCTAATCATGGATAACATGTTGCATCATTATAAGTTAGTTGTTTAACTATTAGGAGAATTTGCATGCTTAGCTGACCATGTCTCAAGCTCTCTCTCAAACACCTTTGATGAAAGAATTTGACAAATTGAGTTTATGTTTTGAATCATTTGCTTAAAAGTCATTATCAAGCTTTGTTTTTGCTTAGTCATAGTTTGGATTTGATTCTGTCTCAATATCTGCAATTGCATTTGTCATTTGTCATCAACCAACTAGGATTCACTCTGTTTTTGATCATTAGCTTCCTTCCATTAGTTTTCTAGTCATTTTCCTTGTAAACATAAAATCACCAAAAGATCAAAAACATCATAAATCATCACAAAAGACCAAAAACATCACAAAACACTACACACAACGCATTAAGAAACAAACACCTAGGTACATACAGTACACTTCACTTCAGCAGTTTACCAACCCTGGTTGACAATTAAATGAGCTCAATTTAGGAGACTAGATTGAGACCAAACAAATTTCGAGGTAAAGGAACAATATGTTAAATTGATTTCTGAATTTTCTGATGTGTTTGCATGGGATTATTCATATTTGAAGGTGTATGACAAAAAAATAATTCAGCATACTATTCCCATCAAGCCGGATCAAAAGCCATTTAGACAGAAGTTGAGAAGAATCAACCCAAAGCTACTGCCATCCATTGAAAAAGAGGTAAATAGATTGTATAAAGCTGGTATCATTGTTCCAATTAGATTTTCTGACTGGATTTCAAATTTGGTCCTGATACGTAAGAAGACAGGAGAGATAAGATTGTGCATAGATTTTCGGAATCTAAATAAAGCATCCTTAAAGGATAATTATCCACTTCCGAAGATGGACCATATTTTGCAAAGAGTAGTTGGAGCATCAAGGATGTCACTACTCGATGGCTACTCAGGCTATAAGACCGAAGAATCCAAGAAGTACTTTCCAACGAGCAGTTTTGACATTTTGCCAATGAAAAATATGTTTTTCTTATTGTTTATTTAGATGATCTGACAATATTTTCTAGTTCTGATGATGAGCATTTGCACCATTTGAGGGTTGTGTTTCAGCGATGCAGAAAATTTGGGATTTCTCTTAATCCAAAGAAAATTATGTTTGCCATGGATGAAGGCAAGTTGCTGGGGCATATCATCTCTAAAGATGGTATCCACATCGATCCATCTAGATTAGAGGCAATTCAGCACATAGATCTTCCACGAAACAAAAAGGAGATTCAAGCATTCAATGGTAAGATGAACTTTTTGTGCCGATTTATACCCAATTTGGCTAAACATTTAAGAGAATTGACTAACATGTTGAAAAAGGATAGCATTGTTAAATGGAGTGAGGAAGCTATCAAGTCATTTAATTTGGTAAAGTTTTCTCTGTCCAATGCCCCAATCTTGATCAGTCTTGACTACACTCAAGATTTCATCATATTTTCATTTGCATCGAAGCATACTATGGCTACTGTTTTGATGCAAAAGAGAGATCATATTGAAAAGCCAATTTCCTTTTTCGGTATGACTATTAGAGATGCTGCTTTGACGTATAATATTATTGAAAAACAAGCATTGGCTCTTATAAAGGAATTGAAAGATTTTAGGGTCTATATTCTGCATTCACATACTATAGCATATGTTCCTAATGCAGTAGTAAAGGATGTGTTGATGCAAACTGATTCCGAAGTTTGAAGAGGTAAATGGATAGCAGCTATGTTAGAGTATGATTTGGAGATCAAACCCACAAAGTTGATCAAAGGAAAAGGCTTGGAAAAGCTGATGGCCCAATCAAATATGCGTGCCCTGGATATAAACCTCATAATAGCAATGTCAGAAGAGGAAGATGAAGGTTTGATTTTTCCAGTTTCAGACATTTTTCTACAATCCCCATGGTATTGTGATATCGTTTATGTTCTTCAGCATCTTTCACCACCTCCAGGGATGTCTAAAAGCAAAGGTAGATCACTGAAACTTAAATCTGCTAAATACTGTATTTTAAACAATGCTCTTTATTGGAAAGATCCTGGAGGTATTCTACTCAATTGTTTGGTTGAAGAAGAGGCTCATAAGGTAATGCATGACTTTCACAAAGGTGATTGTGGTGGTCATTTTTTTTGGAAAACTACAGCTAACAAAGTGTTGAGAGCAGGATATTATTGGCCCACTTTATTTTTATATTTGTATAAAACAGTGACGAGTTGTCATGAATGTCAAATTTTCCAAGGGAAGAAGAAATTTCTTCCTCTTTATTTGAAACCAGTTTCAGTAAACGCTTCCTTTCAGTAGTGGGGACTCGATTTCATAGGAGAAATCCATCCCGCATCATCAGCATAGCATCGATGGATCTTGACAGGTATAGATTACTTCACCAAATGGATCGAGACCATTCCAGCAAGGAAAGCTACAGATACTGTAACTATTCAATTCTTAGAATCATATATTTTATCTCATTTTGGCTTCCCTCACAAAATTATGATAGAGAACGCAACAGTGTTCAAATCTAAGAAGATTGTGGAGTTCTGCAATAAATACAATATTGTGCTAGGCCATTCAACAACGTACTATCCACAAGGAAATTACCTGGCATAATCATCGAATAAGTCTTTGATAAATATAATCATGAAAATGTTGGAGGCAAACAAAAAAAATTGGCATCGAAAGCTCATCAACGCATTGTGGGTAGACAGAGTTAGCAGCAAAAAATCCATAGGTATGTCACCTTTTGAATTGGTTTATGGTACTGATGTTATCTTTCCTACATCACTTACAGTTCAGTCATGAGATTATTGCAAGAAGTTGGTAGTGAAAATGATGACAATCAACGAAGAATCAATCAGATGATCTACCTTCAGCAAACAAGAGAGGAACTTTCACAGAACGTTATTCAGTTGCAGGAGAAGCTAAAGAAGATCTATGACCGTAAGACCAAAGCAGAGAAGTTTCAGTTGGACAATGTGCTGTTGAGATGGGATGCAAGAAATGAGGACAAAGGGAAGCACGGTAAGTTTGGAAACCTGTGGAAAGGACCATACAAGATCCCAACATATAGGGGATAGAACGCTTTCTTGCTCTCAGAAATGGATGGCCAAGATTGCCTTGGAAGAGCAGTGAATGGTAGGCTTTTGAAGCACTATCATTGTTGAAGATAATGGATCAGAGACTATGTCACCATCATTGTAAATACCATGTTATTTTTGGTCAGATTTCAAGTACACAGTCATTGAATTTTGGGGCCCAAGGTGAAGGCTATAAAACTCAAATGATATGTGTATAGTTTGGTTTTATTTTAGTTTTCAGTCTTAGTCTTGAGTCAGAGTCAGTTTTCATTGTGTCAGTTTTTAGTATTTTGACTCCATGCCCAATGGATAAGGCTACTTGGTCTACGGTGTTCTTGGCACCTCCAAGGAGCTACCATCCCCATTGGAGCCAATGTTAGTGTCAGTCTAGTAATACTTCCATTAGTGATCAAATTTCTCTTTGCATTTGCATATTAGGAGTCCCATACCATAAATTTTCACCATTCCATTAGGTCATGGATTCATTGATGGTAGTGGTCTTTCATCAGTTTTCCCTCATGCGAAACTTGTTGATTCTCCTCTCTATGGTCTTTATTCATGAGTCACTTTCACTTTGTGAGTCATGTTAGTAGGTCATAAGGTTGGTCTCATTAGGTTCTAAGATTTCACCATGGTCAAATTAATGAGTGAAGTGTCAATAAATATCAGCAAGGTCATGAGGAAGTCAATAAACTCAAAGTCACAACACCTGGAGAGATCAAAGAAATGTTTTATTCAACTTGATGTCATTTTTGCCTCAAAACCATGTTTTGAGGTGAAAACATGATACTTGTCTTTTATTATCATTTATTATGTAATTTTATATGTAATCAGTCACACTTCAGAGGCTGCTATCTCCACAAAGTCACCACCTTGCCCTTCAGAGAAAAATTTCACAGCATTTTCAGTGTCAAATCATGTTATAAGTATGTTCATCAGAAAGAGCCCGGAAAGAGCTTTCCAATGATATATTATACTCTCAAAACTGACTCCTGGATTGAAATTTATGCCTAAGTGAAATAAAGCTCCCCTATACCCTAAACCAAACCCATTTCCCACCTTTCCCTTAAACTTTATTTTATTAAAGTTTAATGTTTTCTTTATAAAACCCCCCATTTTCCCCATCTGATTACACAAATCGCATTGTTAAAATCTTTTAAACCCTTAAACCCCGATCCAATTTAATAAAACCACTTCCCCTCATGCCTTTTAAACTTTATAATAAAGTTTTTAAAGTTTTTATTATAAATACCCTTCCTCCGATTTTCCCTTCTCAATTTCCATACCTCTGATTGAGCCCCGCATGATGTCATCCTGACCGTTGATCCGATCAGCGATCCGACGGCCCATATGCAATCACTTCGTCACAATCGACGCTTTCAAATGATCCCCTCCGATTGAGTACTCCTCCCTATTGACTCTGCCCGATTACTCCTCTGCCGTCAATCTGCCCATCCGATCGAACGGCCCACAGCCCGTCGCTCCATCGCAATCAGTGATTTTAAATAATACTTGGCCCTCGCTCCCCTCTCGCTTCCGAATTCGATTGACCCATGGGCCCCACCACATAATCTTCCGCTCATTCATAATAAACGGGCCTTTTCCCTTTGTAAAACTCAAATTTCATTTTATTTTGTTTTACAAAGGACTTCCCCCCATTGCTTATCCCCAATCGCATCGGTAAAATTCTATTGTGTAATACACCTGCCCCAAAGCCCCGATTGCGATTGCGATTTACACCCCGGTCCCACCTTAAAATCCTTCCGAACTTTTCAACGTAAAATCATTTTCTCCTTTGCAAAGCGCCGAAACATTTAACATTATTTGTTTTCTACCCCATTATCCCTTTCGCCTACTATTTTACCCTTATTACATTATTCTAATCGCATCGGAGTTTTGCCTCATTCTAAATACATCTACTCCCTTTTCCACCCAAATCTCAATGCGACACTATCGTCATCAATTTAGCCAAATCGCAGTTTTCCATCAGGAAGTCGCCATCCTCCATCTTCTCGATTGTGATTGCACTGGCCTACCTCCTTTCCTTCGCTTCTCTTTCTCATTTGAAATTCTCGGGTTTTCCCTTCACTAAAAGGCATAATTTCATTTTAATTCATTTCAAAGGCATTTTCTTCAAAAGTGGATTTTTTATTCAAGAGAGTAATTGGTTGTTGTTACCAAAGGGCTGAGCCAAATATGAGATTTGGAGATTTACGCCAGTTAAAGAAAATAGGACTGCTTTTCAGATTGCTTTATTTCTTTCATCCAGTTGGTAAATTCTCAGCTGAAATCTTCGTATGGCCTAAAGATGTATCAAGGTTCTCCTTTCAGGAGCAGATTGTTGGTTCTCTTTCCTATCTTCAGATTTCAGTTCTGAGTTGGTAAAACAACTCCCTTTTTCTGGGGATCTATTTACCACATTTCTGGTCTATTTAATGTAATTTTGAATCATTTGTCAATCAGTTAATAAGTCAGTAAGTAAGGGAATAGTGTGGAAATCAAGGAGGATGCTCTGTGCTCTCGTTGTAACAGTTTGACAGGGAATTAATAAGATATGCAACTCTGATTTGTGGGATCCATGTGGTATGAATTTTAGCATTGGTTCTTCCCTTTGTGTTCATATGTAAATTTTTTATGTTCACCATTCATTCATAAACATCTTTGGTTGAATGCTTTGAAGTTAGATAGGTAGAATCCATTTTTAATGCTTTGCCTTGGGAAATCATTTAATATTCTGTGTTTTCTTCTGTTTGAAAATGATCCATCTCTTATGCCCTTTTCAGCTCCTCACCAGTCTTACCATCCCATCATTATTTAAACTTAATTGCTAAAATTTCTTGCCTACCTTGCCCCATGAAATACCCTGCATCCCTGATTTAATTCCCCAGTTTCAAACTGTCCCATTTGTTCCATACATCCCTGAAAAATTCATTCATTAAAAAATTTCCTATTATTATACCTAGCCTAAAATCAGTTTGTAATTACATTTCATTGAATATCTTTTTATGGAGAGAGCCCTCTCCTGACCTTGTAGGGCTAGCTACAAGGCTGAGCGTGGTTTAAAGGTTACCCTAATTTACCTTCCTTCAGCCTAAGGTTCAAATTAGGTGCTAACAGTTCACACATGGCATTATGGTGGAATTTATTCTCAATCTTACTTAGAGCTCATGTAAAAGCATGAAAAGAGAACATGGCATCATCTTTTAAACTTGAGAGGAAATTTGTTTTGGAATTAGTTTTAAGGGAAAGTTATCTTTGACTTCTTATGTGATATTCTTATATTGAAATAGATGATGGAACATTATTACATGATAACCAAGTTAGTAATGTTACAAAAAAAAGAGTATTAGTGATTAATGTGACCTCTACTTCTCTATATTATTGATGGTTGGTAAGGTGAAACCTTACATATGGTATCACAACTAATTACAATACTAGGACCTAATGGTCCAACATGTTTACTTGTATGTTGATGATGCATGAATGTTTATTTTGCATGCACATTGAGTTGTTTTATATCTTGACTTGGAAGAATATTGGTTGCATAGAGTATATTATTATTATTATGTCATTTAGAAACTCATGAAGGAAAAATAATTATTTCTTATATTCCTTTTATACTTTTGTTAAGACAAGTTATTACCAATATGTTAAAATGCTTAAAGACATGCTAGGAAAGGATGTGCTTGAGAAATTTGGGGTTAAACCCAAGCATGTGAATGGCTTTATTGTCAATCCATGACAAAGATAGGTGGATTGCATACATGCATTGTTTCATATATGTTTAATGCATCATTATCAATGTGATATGGGCTTAGTAGCTATCTTTACTAGTTGAAATTGTGTCTACCAAAAAAAATATTGGCTTAATCTGAACTATAGTATGATGACCTTGGTGTGTATGCTTTGGGAATGTGTAACAAGTGTAAGGTTGAGATTCACTTAACATGATGATTGAGCTCATCATGTTAATTTTGACTCTTTTGTTACCTACACTAATGGAAACTTAACAAAATCTACCTTGAAGGATGTCACTTTTAACTGTGAATGTAAATTCAAGAGTAATGTATGTGTATTAATTAGATGTGTTAAAATATGATTTGGGAATACATTCTTAATGAATAAGAATGATATTCCTCTTATTTCTTTGACATGATTTTGTGTAGTCTGGGTTGACATTATGCATCAAATAACTTGAAAGGACTCAAATACTAGGTTGAGGTCTGAACTTCCTAATAAACAAGAGGCTTAAATGACTGGTGCATGAAGGGTTGTGAAAGCCATTTTAAGGAACATTTGAAGGTTATATTTTACTTAATCTAATGTATGTGTATTAATTAGATGTGTTAAAATATGATTTGGGAATACATTCTTAATGAATAAGAATGAAATTCCTCTTATTTCTTTGACATGATTTTGTGTAGTTTGGGTTGACATTATGCATTAAATAACTTGAAAGGACTCAAATACTAGATTGAGGTATGACCTTCCTAATAAACAAGAGGCTCAAATGACTGGGGCATGAAGGGTTGTGGAAGCCATTTTAAGGAACATTTGAAGGTTATATTTTACTTAATCTAATGTATGGGTGTGGAATCCATACTAGCATATATCTATGAGAAAATTTATGGGTGTAGAATCCATACTAACATATATCTATGAGCTAATGTATGGATGTGGAATCCATACTAGCATGTACCTAGGAGAAAATGAATGGGTGTGGAATCTATACTAGCATATATCTATGAGCTAAGTAATGAGTTAAGGTATGGGCGTGGAATTCATACTAAAATATATTTATGAGCTAAGTAATTCTTTTGATTAATATTTTGATGGAATTTCATAGACATGATTAAGGAGGAGTGATTATGTGTAATTAAATTTAAATGGATATAGATTGTAACATGAATTTGCTTGATATTTAAATCCATTATTTTATTTTTATTACAAATGAAGATAATAATATTAGTATATTTAACACTATTAGGTAGTTTAGAATGTTTGGAATAATTGATTTTGATATGTGGAGTCACGTGTGAACGAAGTGTCTATCCTCTAGTATTGTAATCCTTTTGTATTTGTTGGATTTAGGTAGAAGTAAAATTATTTTCAAATGCTTGAAATGTAGAAAAATATTACTGTGATAAGTTGATGAAATATATTTTCTATTGGATTAAGACAAATTAGGTCTAGAAAATCCATAATAGTCTCTTTAATTAATGATTTTGTGAACTCATGTATTGCTCTAAACTATGCCATCAAGTCAAAATTCATTTTGTTTATGAATTGAAATTTCTTTCGCTAAAAAAATCTACCTGTCTAAACAAATTTGTAGTCTCCCTAACCAACACCGACCATTTGACTTTGACTCCGGAAAATTTATGGAAAAATTGTAAAATAGAACATTTGATTTTGACTCTGGAAAATATTCCACATATTGATGGAAAATTTGTGGAATTGATAAAGATTTAATGTTGTGGATCTGGAGAATTAAAATAAAACAGAGAAAGAAAAATAAAGTTATTGATTTGACGTGGGACAAGATATAAGGGAGCCACAAATTGTAAAAATTCAGTGCTGTAAATGTAGAAAATTACAAAATAGTGAAAGAGAGATGGGTCCGGGAAATAAAAGATAGTGGACACAATGAAGAATAAATTGTAACACAATGAGAATATTAAGAGAGCGAAAACGGCGGTGTCTGGACTTGATCAGTTGGGTCAACCTGGTGCCGTAAATCTCCAAATTTTTTTCTAAAATTTATTGAAATTTTGTGCTATTCAGGAAAAAAGGGTGTAATTTTTTTCTAAAAGTTATTGGAATTTTGTCCTACTCAGAAAAAAAAAAAAGGTGTATTGTGATAAAATAATATATACAATTACCAACATTCTTATTTTTTTTACTTCTATAATTCAATCCATTTCTAATTGTAAGTCCATGAAAAAAACTGGCCGTGAATCTCCCGAAATATTTCCAAAAGTTAATTGGAATTTTCACTGGCCGTAAATATCGGGAAAGAAAAAACTGTTTGGGATTTCACTGGCCGTAAATCTCAAGAAATCTTTTCAAAAGTTAGTAGGAAATTATTGCGGTTCACGCATAAAAAAACATGGCCGTAAATCTCGGAAAATATTTCCAAAAGTTAATTGGAATTTTCACTGGCCGTAAATCTCGGGAAATCTTTTCAAAAGTTAATAGGAAATTTTTGCGGTTCATGCATAAAAAAACATGGCCGTAAATCTCGGAAAATGTTTCCAAAAGTCAATTGGAATTTTGTGGGAAAAAAACCACCTCTCCATCTCCCTTTACAGAGACTGACGTTGATGTTCATTATCGGAATTTTTTGTTGTTGGAAAACTTTTGCAGCCAGAAACCGGTGTTGCAGTGTCATTGTCTACGCGCCGTCTAGCGGAGAGCTCGAAGCATGGAATTCAATTCAAGGTACACGACCACGGTGACCAGCGGATGGTAGCCTGTGCAATGGAATAAATGCACAGCAAAATGTTTAGTACGTTGTAATTAAGCTGTTGGTTCAGGGATACATATTTTTTTTGACTGTAGGAAATTAAAAATTAAATGTGGTGGGGCAGTATATGTTTATCATTAAATTTAAATTAGTTTAAGTTTAAGAGTAGGCATATACTATATTATCGCATTTAATTTCCTATAGCTCTCACTGCTCTCACAAACGGTGTCATACAATTGATATTAACATACTGCCATAATTATCCTTGATGTCTCTCAAAGCATCACATTTCAAAATGAAATGCTTTTCTGATTCCACTTCCCCAGAAGTGCAAAATGTACACACCCTTTCTTCCCAAGTTTATTTAGGTCGAAGTGCTTTTCTGATTCCTTTCTACCAAACTCTTTTCCCCATATCTTCTCCAACAAAAAATTCTTTAACTCCTTGCTATTTGTGGGACATGCATTAAGGTAAATATTCCATTTTTTCATCTATTAGTTGTTTTGTCTCGTCCATGATTTCTTTATTTCACTCATGCCTTCACTCCCATTTACTCAATTCTTTTTAGATACCTTATGAGATGCACCATAGCTATTTCTTCTATGGGAGTTGCTCTTGTTTCACTGAGCATTATCTCATAATGAACAAAACTTTTTATTTTGAACCGATTAATAGAGCGAACAATTTATCCTATGTAGGGGATCCCACATGAACATGGGATCAAGTAGACACTTTTCATGCTTTTTGGATCCAATGGGTCTTTAACTGACCGGAGGGAACCACAAATGGTGTTCATAGCTCTAAATGAAGAAGAGATCCTATGTTTCCTTAAAATCTGAGTGATTCTATCAGTAGTACCGAGGATAAATGGAAGTTGAACACTACCAACAAGATCCTTTGGATCTTTCTTAGGTTTCGTACCTTTACTTGCATTTAAGAAAGTGTTGAGAGGCTGGAATGTATCGCTAACACTAGGGGATCTCCCCGGTGTAGAATACCAATAAGACTATACACTGTTTGGTTTAGGGATCCCATGCGGTATGTAGGCCCGATTGCCATCGGATTGGTGGAGATAGGTTTCAGACAAGGAGGGAACCTACTGAGTGGAGAACACATGGAATTTGAAGAAACACATGTCAGTGATTGAAAAATTCCCTGTGAAACATGACACCATAAATAGAAAACGGATTTCAAAGCATGAAACTTAAGAAAAGCATTGTTAGCAAAACATTTACTAAGAGCACACTTATGACAATATTCACTTAACAAACAAGAAATAGTTCATGATGGCTAATTATTTCATCCATAACATGTGCACAATCCAACAATGATTTAAAATAGATATCAACAAAGCAATCCATTGGCATAAATTAAAGTTAGTGCAACATATACCATCTGCATGTTGTAAGGAAACTCATAACATAAGGAAATACATGAGTACAAAGTGCACCACAACTAGAAGATGCATTAATCATTTGGTTGAAGAGGCAATATTCATAGCATCATCACACAGGAGACTTCCATTGGATCCAATAGTGAAACCCATTATCACTTCTTATATTCATCAAAACACATACATTCTCAAAAGGAAACAATATATCTCTCTCCAAAGTCCAAAAACCAAAAGCCCTTTCAAAATGACTTGAGGGTATACATATAGGATGGGGGGTGACTCTTAGGTTTCTCGTGACCTTTTTCCTCCCAATGACTCTTGGTGTTCTTTGCGACCAAGAGTTTCTTGTGCATTTCGAGTCCCACCCCCATGTTTCTCTATAATCCGAATTCGATTTTCCTATTCTACCATGGTGTGCAACAAAATGAAATGATCTTTCAAATACAATGACCCTATGCTAGTGATCTGGTGATCGAAAAGTCTAGGGTATTCGTATGCTGATGATCTATGATATATGTCTACCATACTTTGTAATCAGTAGTTATTGGAGCTAGTTGAGGCATTTCCTCCCCATGTCTATGTAGGCATCTAGAGCATCAGGAATTAGCGTGCCCTTCTTGGCGTTGATTAGATTTTACAAGGTAGCCAATTTAGTGTATATCATGACTGGTTCTAATATATATTGTGTGATATTATCTTTGTTCACTTGCAAGTCACTTAAGTTGGATGCTTGCTGGATTGGGTCAAGAAATGCGTGAATCTCCTGCAAAACCTCTTCTTGGCCTTTTGTTGCTCCTAATGTCCCGATGGTGTGTGTGTGATGAAATTCGATCATTGAATCCTACCCGCTGAGGAGATGGTTGTAAGTGGATAGAACATTTTCCACATCCTTGGCTAACTTGTCCCGAGATTGGATCCTCATGCGCAACTGCACTTTTTCATTCTGAGTGGTGATCCAACCTTCTTTGGCAGGGTGTCTAGAGCTTTGGGATACTTGTCATTCCACTCAAGGATGCTATCTAATGTTGTGGAGGCCACCTTCAACCTAGATGACCTATCCCTTGTATCTGATTGTATAGCCAACATAAGAATGACTGAATGACATAGCGTCATCATCTCCTCATAAACCAGTTGCATGGCTCCCCCTAGAGTTTCAGTCTCACTCTTGATTGTAGATTGCAGTTCGCTTGCATTGGCATGAGTTAGTCGTAGCACTTTATTATCCTCCTACAGAGCTTTCTCTTCTTCCTCTACCTTAGTGGCCCTTTGTTTAGCTACATGGAGCCTGTGTTGTATTTTTGAAATCTTCTTGTTCATCGTTCCTACGTTCGTTTTAGTTGAGGCTATGAAAGCGGTTCATGCTAAAGCGATCATCTCAAGATTCAATGTAGTATCTAGGACTATTTCATTTTCTGTAGATACAGACAAAGTTTCAACCGGGTTCCTGGCAAAGTGTTTTCTCCTCTCTTGCTTGATTTTATCACTGAATTGATCAAAGGTGAGCCAAGTTAGGTCCAACACTTCATCCTATGACATTTGGGAGGCCTAGCTCTAAGAGGGGTAGGTGACCTCAAGTAATGGGAGTGGAAGGGGGAATGACTAGCAAGGGCAGTTCCACTTGTTCATCGAGATGTTTTTGTTGTCTTCCGGTCTTCTTGGCCCCCCCTGCTTATTTCTCCTTGCTCTCTTTTGTTCTCCTCCTCTTTCCTCTTCTTCTTGGCCTCCTGCTTTTTCTTTTCTTCCTCCACTTGTCTCTGATGTTCTTCTTGTACAACCTACTCCTGTCTCTTCTTTTATTCATCTTCGTTCCTTCTCTGCTCTTCTTCTCTTTTCTTCTTTTGTGCCTCCTCTTCTTCTTTTATTTTCAATTCCTATGCTTGTTTTCTCAGATGTTCCTCCTCTTGCCGTTTTTTCTGCAGCTCCTCTTCATTTTGCTTCTAGTTTCCTTCTCCTTCTTTCCCTTTTTTCTGTTGTTGACCCGGGGTTCCTTGAGATCCTTTGAGCTCTTCCTCCCTCTTCCTCTTACGTTCCTAGTTTTTCCTTTCCAAGGAGACGTTCCTTTGTTCTAAAGTTTCATTGTCTCCTTCCCCTTCTTGACTAGTCATAGAGTCCTTGGTGGTTGTGTTCTTTGGTTTCTTTTGCTTGGAAGAGGATCCCCCTGTCTGCGTATTCCTTTTCATAGATGTTGACATTTCCTACAAGCTCACGTTATCTTGGGAGTGTCCCTCTTTCTCCTCCTCTTATTTCAGCTCATCATTTGGGCCAAGCTTTCTGTCTGCGTTATACCAATTCCTTAATTCGTCCTCGTGAGATGCCTTTGTATTCTGATAAGACTAGTTGAATTTGGCCTTCTTATAGTGGGACGGTACTATTCTCTTGAGGTCATAGGATCAAAAGTGCGGCAGCATGAACCAGAACCATTTGATCTATTTGAATTTCGCCTAGACTTGCTTGAAGTTATCTACAATGTAAGCTCCGATGGTAAGAGGAAAAGTAGGACAGGTATTCTTCTTTCCTTTTCTCAACGTCTTTGAAAACCCACTTGTCATTTGATAGCAAACTTCCTATAACAATAGTCGATTAGTGAGAGCGTGAGGTGGTTTAAAAGAACTAAAGACCCTAATATACATGCCTTATCTGGTCGGGAACCAGTGTGCCACCTTGGTTATTGTCTCCATGGCCCTCTTTGACATGCAAGGAGTATATTCCCCATGCAGTAGTCAGTACAGTGAGGTGATAAAGGTATTTGATATGGTTTCAAGATCCTGTTTGTACTTTGAATCTCAAAATATTTATAAATAATTTTGTATAGGCCCCCCTGTCTCTGCCTTCCAATTATGGGACCAACGATCAAAGTGTCACCTAGAACAGACTGCATCCAACAAGTATGAGGCCATGTAGAATTCAAACGGTTGGCCTTCTTTTGGGACTTGTGCTGTGACTATCTTCGTCCTTAATGCTGATAATAAAAGGTTGGCCCAGTTGAAGAACATACCCTTGGTGGTGACCATATGCATTATAGGGACCCATGGCCCATGGAAGGTGTTGATGTCTTCCCTACCATACAACTGGCACATTATAGTTGCTATGAATTGATATACCTTACGGAGCCCCTTTGTTTTATACTCTTGGTCTTTCTTTCCCATGAACTTAGAGGGGTCTTGCCACCAATCCTTGATCGTATCTTGAGTTGGGATCTTGTGTGTTTCGAACCATCGGGGGTTGAAAGAATCCTCCTTTTTTGGTCGCCCGTAGTATGTTACAGAGTCTTTAGAGTGGATAACAGTGAATGGCTTCCCTGAATGTTCTCTTATAAAACATGTTGTAGAGTCTGTGTTGTGTAGGATCTAGTCAATTACTTCTGCGCACGGGAAGATAGGTGGGTGCATTGTGACGTGGTGTAGCTTGGACCTCAAGCACAGTTTTCCTACGTTTCAAGCTTGTGTAAAAATGAAACAAACCAATCTCAAGCATAGTTTTCCTCTGTTTCAAGCTTGTGTAAAAATGAAACCACTATCAAGCATAGTTTTCCTTTGTTTCAAGCTTGTGTAAAAATGAAACCTATTTTGAGTCCATTTCGGTTATTATTTTCAAGACTCATTAAACTCATGAAAATCCCGAGATTATTTTTCCATCTTTCATTCTCGTTAAACATATGAATATGTTGAGTTCTTTCCATCTTTTCCTGCTTGTAAACTAAATTTAAAGTTGGCCATATGAGTACACTTTTTATCACTTTTTAGAACTCGTTAAAACTTACGAAAAAGCGAAACCCTGGAGTTCTCTTTTAATCCCTTTTCAGACTCTCTAAATATGAAACAATTTTCGAGTACTTGACTACTCGAACTCATTAAAGGAAATGAACATTCATCCCTTCAGTATAATTTCACCCCTTTTCTAGACTGAAATGGACTATTTACGAAAAAGGTATACGTTGACTAATCATGGTCAATAGAGTTCTCTCATGCATTATTTTATCCTTTTTCAGGCTTGAGAGACTAAATTTACGAAAAAGTACAATCACGGAGTTTACTTATGTTTTTATTTTGACTCCCTAAAACTGAAAAACACCGAGTTTCTCATATACTAGACTCGTTAAAATTTAACAGTAAAGGACCTGTCGATTACAAACAGGAACGAACCACTCCTTCTTAGGGTTCGATTTTAATACTAAGTTGGACTCATCCGAAGGATGAGCTTACACAACAAGCAAATGTTATCCTCCTCAAGCTTGTCAAAAATAAAGAGGTACTTGCCAGAAATGGTGGGGGGAAAAGAGAGAAAATGAATCCAGTTGTCACACATTGTTTCGAAAAAACAACATACCACTCTTGAACACGAAACTTTTTTCACACTCATACCTGGGTTGGGAAAATCCTTTGTCTAACAGTTAATCAAACCACACTGAAAGTCTTTAGCCAGTTTCTGGGTATTAGCTTTAGGTCAATTGTTACCAAACCATTTGCAGTGTTGTTATGTGTTCAAGAGACAGTTCAAACAAACCATTCATTGCAAACATTTGTCTCCATTCGTGTTGACCATCCCTGAGTCAGTCCTTGCTAAAAATTTCTTCAAAACTTGACTTAATGGTTTCGTGTCCTAGGCTTTCCTACGACGGTTCACTTTCTATCGACGAAAGAACATTGTCTAGAAAGTTGACCTAGAATCCTATCAGTACCTTGGGATCTGCATGCCCTAATGGCAGGTTTCTCGCCTTCGACGACAGGTTGCATCATTGACCTTCGATCGAATGATTCCGTGAAGTGTTTGACTACAGATCATTCATTCACACTTCGTGGATTGTACTGAGTACTTTGAGAGCCATTGTCATTATTGGTGGTTTCTCTCACACTTGTTAATAGTTCACATCATTGATTGGTAATCAAGTGGTTTCTACCATGTTCGACTTCGACATAATCAATCGCATGGATAGAATCAAACTAGTTTGGGAAGTGGAAATCAAGACCCTGGATCTAGTTTCCACCATCCAAGCTGCGAGGAGTTTTATTATTCATGATACGGTAGACTACTTATGACAGATGGCTGCATCCATACTGTGTCTACTATTGATGTAATTCTAAAATCATTTCTATCTCAAAACATGTAGTTAGTTTTGATTTTAGTATGGGAATGCCTACCTCAATGATGATATACATATATATGTTTGCATTGAATTTTTTTACAGGTTTCGACTGGTGTGTCCACAACCTAATCCTCTGAATGATAAAGCACTTCACTCTTCAGAACTACTTCGAACTTTGCGCATTAGGGGGCAATCTGTTACACTAAAATTTTTCACCATGACATTTAGTTGTCTATATGGGTTAACCTTTACCTATATTTTGCTCCCTTAGAAGTCCACAAATATAAATTTCCTAAATCAAGTCTTGAAATGGGAGAAAAGCTCATAAAAACCCTAAAAAGCCTAACTTCGCACTGTTCCTAGTTCTTACCTATGGTACCGCGGTTTCTTGCTCTATAAACTGCGACACATCCTGCATGTTCTACTTATTAAAACTGCGGACTCCCGTAAAAGGTAAAATGAAAGAAAAAGTAAGTTCTAGAAGCCCAACTGGTCGAATATTCTCTCAGTTGGAGACTTCTATAAGTGTTATCAGGTCAAGCTTCGCCCCTTCATTCATGAACCTTTATCCCTTCATTAATGGAGATTATTCCTTGCTATTTGGAGCTAAAATCCCTTTATTAGAGGACTTTATCCCTTTCTTTATGGAACTAAAAGCTCCCTCATTCTCCTATAAATTGAACTCAGATTTTAGTTTCAAGGGTAGATTGACTTACTTCTGAGCTTGTAGAAGAGAAATGCTGAAGAAATTATATTCTCCACATTTGGCATCATTGGCATGAGAGAGATTACATACTCATAGCCATAGTCTTATGTTGATTCAGAGAGTTGGAGTCTTGTCAAATAGAGGAAAAATGCTATTCGGGACCCTAGAAGAACCTATAGAAACATCAAGGTGTCAAGGTTGTAAGGTTTCTTCTTTTTATTCAAAGTTAATACAAATGGATTCTATTTTCTCATTAAGTTGTTCATCTATCTTTTGAATAATTTAATTCTTGGATTCCTTGATCACTAAGATAGATTATTGATTCTGTTATCATATTTTGCAGATGATTTTGACCTTGTTTGCTTGTCTTTGATTGTAGATCTTACATGCTAGATCGATACCTTATGGAATGATTGGATTGAAGACCAAGTAAGTGTGGGACTTTAGGTAGGAGCATCTCTCCATAGTTAATTAGTAATTCTTAAGCAAAATAGTCTAGAGAAAATGGTCTACATCTGTCTGTTTGTTTCTAGATATCCTTAGGATACTAGGGAGATCATCCTTGTTCGCAAGGAGGATTTTATCCACATAACAGTAATAAATGGCCTCCCCAAGGCGAGAGATCAATTCTTCAGAAAAACAAATAAAAAGCAGGAAAGAAAAACACAAAGTACTTACGCTCAAGACTTGAAGCTGGGCAATAAATTTCCTCCCCAAGATGAGAGATCAACCTTGAGATCTGTTGCAGATCCTGTTCTTGCACCTGTTAGCCTTCCCCGACAATGGTGCCAAAATGTTGGTATCCAGATATGAACAAAATTCAATCCTTTTCTCCACATAAATTATCAACCTGAGGGTGTTAGTTATTTCAATACTAACAACAAAGTATATGCAGATACAAGTTCATGATCCACTATAGATCATAGATTTAAATCATAGCACACAAACCACTATAACAACAGTCAAAGAACTACGAAAATTAAAAAACATTCACAACAATTTCATATAAAATGTAACAACAATAAGGAATCATAAGAAAATTAAAACACTGTGTGAAAAAGGAAAATGCAGCACATGATTAGAAGAGTGGGCCCAACTCTCTGATTAGGGTTGTGGTAAACTCACGGATTAGAGGAGAAACAACAAGCTGTTGTGCATTTAATTAATAAAAGAGATGTATTACAATATTTATATGTCAAAGGGCTTAACCTCGATTCACAGCCTACAAGATTCTTTATACAATTACCCTGAAACCCTCGATTCCTCTCAGCAACTCCATCGTTACAAAAATACATCTTGTTACAACAGCAACTAGTTGCCTTAGCAAGAAACCGTAAAAAGGCCTGAAATGGCGCTGATACAAACAAGTCTGTTACGCTGTAACAACAGTCAAGGGAAACGCTGGAGATGATAGCTTCTTCCTCGACTTGCAGCTGTAATGCTCCTGTATTAGCCAAATCTGGAGAAATATTGGATTAATATGTGAAAAGGTAAAACCTCCATGAAAAATACTTCATTAATCAAATATCCCATGAAAGATAGGGAAAAGGGTTTTACCTCATGTGTTTAGGAGTAATAAGGGTAGAAAGAGATAGAAAAATAGGGTGAAATGGGTAAGGAAAGTATACAAATTCGGTACCCAACACCTATATGAAAAGGTTCCCCAAGGACATGTAAAAGTTGTTTTATCCTGATCTTTCGAGGCTATCTGGATCTGATTATATCCACTGAATCCCTCTAGGAAGGAAAAGAACTTCTTCCCAGCCAAGGGGTCCAGGACTTGGTCAATAAATGGAAAAGGAAAATGGACTTTTTGTGTTTCCTTATTTAATTCCCTATAATCTAAACAGATCTGCCATTTACCATTCTTTTTTGGAACAATAACTAGCGGGGATACCCATTGGCTATCTGAGATGGGGTAAATGAATCCTACATCTAAAAATTTTTGTAATTCTTCTTTGAAAATGTTTTTGAGAGCAGGATTCACCATCCATTGAGGCTGTCTTACAAGGCAGCAATCTTCCTTAATATAAATGTGATGAGTGCATAGGATGGCAGGGATACCCTTCATGTCGGTATAATCCCAAGAAAAAGCTTCCTGATGATCTTGAAGGACTTTCAAGAGTTGTTTTGTCTGAGATTTGGATAGGTTTGGGTTGATATTGAGTGTTTTCCCTGGTTCAATCTCGATTGGAGTACTATTGTTGGATGAGGTTACAGGAATATCCTCAATGTCATCTTCTGGTTCATGGTTTTCCTATGTCTCATAGCTCATAGCAGATTCTAGAATATGTCGAGTTGGGTCGGAAACAAAACTCGAATCATTAATGAAAGCATTAATGCCATCATCTTTAGTTTTTGTTTTAAATTGAAGGGCTTGCCCAATAGTGAGAACTGGTCTAACATCTTCGTTTTCAGGTTCAATCTCTTCCACAGGTAGAGGTTTCTGACTGGGTAATGATTTTTCAGATGGGCTTGGTTCTGTAGGAGGATAAAGCTTGAGATTCTTTGTAACTATCCCATTTGATATGATGATGTGCCCAGATTGGCACCCTATGTAGGCATCTGTAGTTGCAAGCCAGGGTCTCCCTAGGATCAATGGGTGACCTCCTACTGAAGATCGGGTCTGTAATATAAGGAGGTCCACAGGGTAATGCCATGAGTCTACTGAAATGATCACATCTTCTAATTTCCCTACTGGTTTAGTTGTGGATCTATCTGCAAGTTCCAGGATAGTAGGGGTTGGTTTAATATTTGCAAGTCCTAACGTGTTCATTGTTTCAACAGTAATAATGTTAATGGCTGCTCCTAAATCCATCAGTACGTTTGGGATTTCCACCCCATTAATCTGTATTGTTAGAATCTGGTTCCTAGGGTCTTCGTATTTTACAGGCATGATTTTTTTTAACATGATATCAGATAGTTTGCCCACTACATGAATGGTTAATGGATCCTTAGGTTTCCTTCCTAGTTTCTTTGAGTAGTATTCTTTCAGAGTTTTTGTGTATATAGGTACATTCCTCAGAGCTTGTAACAGGGGTATTTTAACAAAGATATTCTGTAGTTCCCCTAGGAAGTCAAATTCTGCTTGAGGGTTTGGCTTACTCAAGGTCAATATTTCAGGGTATGGAGGGAAAGTTAAATGACCTTGATTAGGAATAGCTTGGGGAGGTGTCTGATTTATTAAGTTTTGATCTGAATTCTCCCTTGCTGTTCTTTGATCCGGTTATGTGTCTTCACTGTCAAATTGCTCTGTGATAATGGGTGAAGTAGGTGCATTTACTACCTGGCCAGACCATAGATTTATTTCATTGAGCCCTGCGGTAGAAATGTTGTAGGATGGAAGGTTCAAAGTGTCTGTTTTCTGGACCCCTTTATTGTTCGGACTTGGGTTAGGCTGGATAGGAAGCTGGGGTCTAATGTTGGGTTTCCTGGGGGTACATTGGAAGGCAAATAAAGTTGATGTTGAGGTATAGGTTGAGGAAACTATCCAGTAGGAGAGGGTCCCTGCCAGGTCTGATTCCATGAAGGATTCAGACTGGCTTGAGGAGCCCATTATTGCCAAGGGGGATATTGATATTGAGACCACATAGCTGAAAATGGTGCAGATTGGGGACCCATATTGAAATTGTTAAAGTACTGAGATAGGTCTGGAAAAATACCTGAATTCATAGCTGGTGGTCGAGATTGCCATGGTTTCTTCTGCCCCATAAAGTATAGCTGGTCTACCATGCTTTCTTCACTTGCTCCTTGAAAAACTACTTTCAGCCCAGGCAAGGAAGGACACAAACTGGTCGCGTGAGTTTGTTCACATATTGTGCAGGCTTCGACCCTGTTCAGCGGGCATTCCTTCAAAGGGTGCTTCTTTCTGCATTGAGGGCAGAATATGGCCATGGATTTTTCCAACTCCATCTACTTCTGCTTTGCCTTTAGAGTGTCCATATGGGCTGATAGTGTGCTCAAAATATTGGTCCTTAGATTGTCCAATAGATTTCCAATCTCTACTTTTGTGACCCCTCCACCAGAAGTCTTTGATGACCGAATCCTCTGTCCACTTCTTGCAACTCCCCCTGAACACTTGATACAATACTCACAGATAGTTTTGAAGTTTTATTTCAAAATATCCCCTTTTCCCACTATATTTAGAAGTTGCGGAGAGTCTTCCCTAAGTGCTCAGAGAAGAATGATCTTCAGAATGTATTTGTCCAGGTCACTATGCCCAGACCTCTGCAATATGTATTTAAATCATTCTACGCAGTCCTCCATATTTTCATCCTCTTTCTATGAAAATTTAAATATTTCTTCCTTAATGTCATAGGACTTACAATAATATTGGTATTTCTCCAAGAAATCTTCTTTCATTCCTTCCCATGAGGTAATCGTACTCCCTCCTAGACCCATAAACCATCTCAGGACTATCCCCTTTAGGGTAGCAGGAAATATCTTCAATTTCTAGGCATCGGCAATATATTCATATCCACGTAAAACAATATCAAACTCAAAAAGAAACGTATCAGGGTTTTCAGAAGAGAGCCCATGAAAACTAGGCAGGGCTGTTAAAGGGATGGGTCTCATTGGTGCATCACCTGTGACATTTCCAATGGGAAAATCAATAAAGGAACTTACAGGTGCCATAAATACCCTCCAATACTCACTTGGAATCTCGACTGGTTCCGTAGATGGTATCTGGAGTGATTCAACCGTAGAAGGTTGCACCACACTCCCCTAATCCCTTGGTGAATCAAAATCTCTCAAAAATTCATTTACCAGATCAGAATCATTTGGTTCAGCAACATGAATTTTTATGGCGTTGCCTTGGTCTCTTGGGAATGAAAACCCTTTTTGAGGTTCTTCTTCCCAGTTAGAGAAACTCAGTTCTTCTGATCCCCTACTTGCCACTTCTTCCCCTTCTGCTGCTGATAAGGATGCCTCCTCCACCGATACCTTGTTGGTTAAATATTTTGTTGTGGAAAGAACACCTTTTGGTACCGTGGATGGCACTGGTTGCTCTACATACTGCCCTTTAGACTTCGCCTGGATTCTAACCCTAACAGCAGCACGGGACGATGCCTCAGATATAGATTTTTCAATAATTTCCTGAATGTATGTCTTCCTTCCCAGATCTTTCCCTTTCTTTGGGGGTCTTCCTCTGCCCCTCTTATTCAGATCTTTTTTTATACAAATTGTGAAGAAGGTTCATCAAAAGGAATCAGCAATCGCTCAGGACCGAGAGTAGGACAAATAACTTCCTCCCCAAGACGAGAGAAGAGATTCAAATAGTAAAATGAAAAGAAAAAGAAAAGTCTTAGTTTAGGACCTAAAGCAGAGTAATCACGTACCCTCCCTAGGAAGAGAAGTTGGCCCTTAAAAGAAAAAAACAAAAAGCAGAAAACTGGAAACTACGCCTAGGACTTAGGGCAGGGTTACAAAATACCTTCCCCAAGACGACGGATTAATTGTCAATCAGAGAAAGAAAAACAGAACAAAGTAGAAAGAAATAGCATGCTATGCTCGGGACTTGGAGTAGGGTAATAAGTTCCCTCCCCAAAACGAGAGATCAATCCTACAGAAAAACAAATAAAAAGCAGGAAAGAAAACACAAAGCACTTACACTCAAGACTTGAAGCTGGGCAATAAATTCCCTCCTCAAGATGAGAGATTGACCCTGAGATATGTTGCAGATCCTATTCTTACACTTGTTAGCCTTCCTCGGCAACGACGCCAAAATGTTGGTGTCCAGATATGAACATAATTCAACCCGTTTCTCCACATAAATTATCAACCCAATGGCGTTAGTTATTTCAAGACTAACGGAAAAGTATATGCAAATAAAAGCACATGATCTGATGTAGATCACAAGTTTAATCCATAACACATAGATAACTGTAACAACAAAAAATAAACTGCAAAAATTAAAGGACATCCACAGCAATTAGATGTAAATTGTAACAGTAGTAAAGAAATCACACTAAAATGCAACACTGCAAGGAAAAAGGAAAACATAGCACTTGATCAGAAGAGTGGGCCCAACTCTCTGATCAGGGTTGTGGTAAAATCATGAAATTACAGAAGAAATAGCAAGCTGTTGTGCATTCAATTAATGATAAAAGAGATTTATTACAAGATCTATATGTCATAGGGCTTAACCTTGATTCAGACCCTGCAAGCCTCTTTATACAATTGTCTTGAAACCCCCGATTCCTCTTAGTAACTCCATAGTTACAAAAATACATCTTTTTACAACGACAACCTAGTTGCCTCAGCAAGAAACTGTGAAAAGGCCTGAAGTGGTGCTGATACAAACAAGTCTGTTACGCTGTAACAACAAATAAGGAAAACACTGGAGATGATGGGCTATTTCTCGACTCGTGGCCGCAACGCTCCTATTTTAGCCAAATCTGAAGAAATATCGAAGTTAATATGTAAAAAGGTAAAACCTCCATGACAAATACTTCATTAATAAAATATCCCATGAAAGATAGGAAAACTGTTACACCATTTTTTGGTCATCTCACCTTTTATTATTAGATGGACCCAAGTACACCATGTAAGACCAGTTTTACCCCAAGTAAAACTGCTTTCACTATGTTAATCAAGGAAACCCCAAAAGGAATAATTAATTAAACCACAATTTAATTATTATTCCCAGTCATGTTTAACCCAAAAACAAAGAAATTAATGAGATACACCCATAGTTATCGTATTATTTTCTAGGAATAATTATTTAAATAATATTCCTTGTTAAATATGACCAAATCAACCACTATTAATTAAATAAATCATTATTTATTTGATTATATCTCAACCACTTCCTTAAAAGGATAAATAAATCATTTATTTATTTATTCTTCACTAATCAAGGGATTTTGACCCAAGTCAGAGTCCCTTTCCCTCCAACAAATAATAATAAAATATTCCATAGAGGTGGATCTAGATTTGGTTAACATTATTTTAATCATGCACCAAGATCTAGAATGACCCAATATTTTGTTATAAATAGGAGGTTTTTCCCCATCATTCTTCACCTTTTGTTGCCTATTAGATCACTCTGGATCTATACACTTGGTCTCATTTCTACCATTTTGCTCCCATTGAGCTCTACTTTCTGCATTGGGTTTTCTACATCTACGAGAGAGAGAAAGCTTAGATCTGAAGTGCTGAGGACTACAAAGAACCCATCCCATTGAGGAGATCTGGATACACCTTCTTGTTTCCTCCCAGGTGCCCTGCAATATAAAAATTCATTCAAAAATCGTGTTCTTGTCTTGTCTGTTGGATGCATGGAGCAAACTCTTTACTTTACTGCTTAATATCTTTCCATTTATAGATCTGTTTGTTGCAACACTTTAACTACTAATCGCAGATCTGAAGATGTTTTGCAGCCATTATTGTTGTTAGGGCTATTAGTTATGCGTAGCTAAAGTGGGTCTTTTTCGTACACTTCGACAAAGAATTCATACTAACAAAGGTTTTACCTCATGCGTTTAAGAATAATAATGGTAGAAAGAGATAGAAAGATAGGGTAAAATGGGAGAGGAAAGTATACAAATCCGGTACTTAACAATACATACAAACAAAAATTTGTGCATATGGAGGTGGGTCATAGTCCCACATGTGGAACCAGCACAGTGAATCTCCTCACTGCATTAGATCAAGATGTGGTAAGTGTTTTCCCCACCACTTAATTGCTGCCCATGTCATCTCACCATGGCTGAAAGTGTGAGATATATTTGGTGCCTTAGGAGTGCACCCATCATGATACAAAATTTCCCTTTGATCTCCAAGGGAATGGCCATGTTCAGAAATTTTTGTGGCCCAAAGTTGGCCATGAAGTTTAGAAGGTACAATAATCCTCCTTGGAGTGATGGCCTGCATATACATGATGAAATATTGCAAACAATAATCAAATGAATCATTATTTACATGAGCATGTCCTTCATCAAAATTCCTCCTTAAACACATGGAGTGGTGCATAGATCTATCTCCTCTCTCAAAAAGAGAAAGAGATGGCTAAATTAACCCCTCTATGGAGTTATGTTGCTGCCCCTTCTCCACATGGTGCATGCATCTTTGAAAATGCTGATATAGTTCTCCTTCAAAGCCCTTCCAAGTGTAGCTTCTCATGATGATGTTGTATAATCTCATGGAATATGTGTGGCTAAAACAGAACTCTTCATAGGCCCTTTGTAGCAAATTCTCCTTGAGCTTGGAGGCTCTAGACAAGAAGATCCTACCATGATAGTAGATGACTCCTCCTTGGATTGAATAGCCCTCTTCATGCAGCTGGTCATCAAGTATCATGCATGTGTGAAGATCCTTGGAATAATCCACCAGCAGTTGGGATTTCCAATATGGATCAATCTCCCATAATGACATCGCTAATGATCTATCAACAAAAATGTCTGTCACATGGATGCTCTCCTCCTTGACATCTCCCATGACAAAGGTACACGTTGGAAGGTCATGCCTCCCATGCTTCTCCTCCCATAGTGAAAAATCTGAAATGAGAGTGGTTAATGATGATATTGGGAGCAAATCTCCCTCCTCCTTGAGCCTACCCAAGACACCCAACGTTGTAGCATTGTCTTCTAATGCTCCCATCCCTCCTACATCTATGCTTGGAGCATCATGTTGTGAGATATTTGTCACCAAATCTGAATCATGTGGCCTCCCGGGTGGGTTTCCACTAGATAATAGTGTCCTATGCAAAAATGTCATGAACATAATAGATGGGATTGTGAGGTCCTTGATTCCACTGCGCAAATCCATCTTTTATTTCTGTGTGGAAGTGGTATGTGAGGGATATGTATGCATGTCTTTGATCATTTGAGTCTTACCACTCTTTTTGTCCACCCATTCCATTTGCAAAGCCTCCCAATCAGTGGTGACTTTTCCCAAAGTGATCAACCATTTAACACCCAATATCACATTGGTGTCACGTATGTCAACCACAAAGAAGTGATCAATCAATGTATATGTTCCCATGGTGACTGATAAAGATGGTACATAATGCATGCATTTCATTGTTCTATCTCCTGGGACCAAAACAGATAATCCCTCAAAAGCATCAGTGGGTATTGCCCTCCTTTGCACTAGTTGGGCATCAATAAAATTGTGGGTAGCCCCACTATCAATCAAAACAGAAAACCTCTGATTCAAGATGGAACCTTGAACTCTTATGGTCAAGTACTTAGGTACTCCTCTCAAAGGTGCAAGATCCCCTCCAATTGGAGCAAAAGCTCCATTCCCATCTCCATATGGTGTTGTTTCTCCCTCTGTAGTGTCAGCGTTGTGACCTCTTCTTGGTTCATCTTCTTCTTCCTCCTCATCATCTAAGAAGACCTCTATATAATGTGTTTTCCCAGCTACACATCTATGTCCAGGTGCCCATGATTCTTGGCAAGTGAAGCAAAGCTTCCTTCTTCTTAGATCTCTCCGGACTTCATCATCAAGAGGTTTCTTGTATGAGCCCTCCTTTGAAGGAGCAACTTTTTCTTCCTTTCCCTTTGAAGGAAAAGAGGGCTTATTCTGAAAAGTTGTCTTTACTTTTGGCAAGACATCTTGAAGGTCTCTAGCACTTTCAATAGCATCATGTAGGGTAGTGGGCTTGGTATACTTAACCAACCCATAAAGAGGTTAATCTAACCCATGAATGAACATGTACACCCTTCTTGCTACAGAAAAATCAGGGACCATAACAGGAAGTCTTAAGAATTCAGAGATATAAGTTTCTACATTACCTGATTGTTTCAAATTTGCAAGGATCATGAATGGTGCCTCTGGATCTCTTCTGTCAAACCTTTCCACGATCCTTCTAGTGAACTCCGAATAAGTAGTCACATTGGCATGACCCAATGTAGACAAACCACGGAATCACCAATCATGTGCTTCACCTTCAAAGTGCAATGCTACAATATTGATAGCCTCTATCTCTGGAACTCTGTTCAGCTGAAAGTAGATGTCAAGTTTTTCTACCCAAGATTTGGCAGAACACTTGGATGACCCATCAAAATTGGGTAAAAATAATCTGCCCATAGTGTGGTGTCGATCATGATTCTGAATGAATCCACCACCTCTATGATGATGCCTTGGTATTTTATTGTCCTTTATGTGACAAAAATCTTGAAAAATCAACTGATCTTTGAATCTATGATTCTGAGATTCATATTCTTCAAAATAGTCTTTAAGGGATTTCTGCTCTTGAAACCCTTAATTTCCCATAGCCAAAAATGTAGGCATGGTAGAGCGTTGGGAAACTTGTGGCTGATGCACTAGTTGATCATTCTAGTGATGAGACATGCCAGAGCCTTCTCCTTGATGAAATCCTTTAGGGGATTCCTTGATTCAGTCTATCCTCATCTCCTTGATCTCTTTGGCAAGGTCTTGCATGGCTCTAAGAAGGATCTTAACAAAATCCTTATCTTCATCTTCACCTCCAGATAAAGGGGCTTTACCCTTGTCTTCATTGTCATTTCTGTAATCAAACTTCTTGTGTATTCTTTTTAGATACCTCTTCTCTCTGTCAATAAGAGGCTCTCCTTCTTCAGAAGACATATTGGCTTCTTAGAAAGCACAAGCTGTGCCAAGGTGATGCTTCGATACCACTGTAATATTCCCAAATGGGGAATGCAACAATACAATGCAAAATAGCAGGAAAATAACACAGATAATCATAGACAAAGCAAGAGGCCAATATGGAGACCCTTCATTCACATTTACAACAGCAAAATAGATGTACAAGATGGCCCATAAGATGTATAACAGGAAATAGAAGTCTCTAATAGAAGAAAAACCTCAAAAGGAGGTGCTGCAACCATGTATTAAGACTGGGAAAAGCCTTACAACATTATTTTATTAGTCTGCAACAGCTGTAGATTACAATTTAGATCTATAGAAAATAAGTGCATGAAAAGTCAGATCTATAACAGATCCATACACTATATAGGCTCCTCTTCAGAATCCCCTTGGAGTTTTTAGCATTACACCATGTACAACTTGTAGATTTGAGTTTTAAGACTGCAGATCTACAGAAATATTTAGATTTGGAACTGGATCTGATCTGATATGAACAAGAGAATGATCCCCTCCAATGGATCTCCAAATTAAAGGGCAGTTTCCTAACACTTGAAAACCAACTCTCCATATGGTGTGCCAAAGACCCTGCAACAACACCTACAAGAATAACGCAGATCTGGAAGTAAAATTGCACTGTAGGGTTTAGAATGTGGTTGGCCACATGCCAAGATTAGAAAATGAAGCTCAAATCATCCAATACTCTCCTCCCAATGGAATAGAAGCCTCCTCCACTAAAAAGGAGCACTGAAATGGCCTAGATCTGAAGAGATCTAGCCTCCACTTGCTGCAGTTGGCAAAGAAAACCAAACCCTAAACATGATCTGCATTGTAGTTGAAAGAATAAGCTCGACCTTCAACCAGATAGTGAACAATACAATACAAACTCTCCCAAGAGCTACTCAATGGGAAGAGGTGGGATTCCCGACCAGGAACACCCAATGCTAAACAACATTATTCTCAGCTAAACAACATTATTATCAATTAAACAACAAGAGAATGAGATATGTCTAAATAGACCATATACTTAGAAAAATATCATATCCTCGACAACCTTCTAATGCTGCTATCCCCTTCCTCTTATAAGTTAAGAGCTTGCAAACCTTAAACCACATCCAATGATCACTTCCTTTTCACAGAAGGCATCTCCATCTAAAACTGTGTTGTGCCTCATTGATGGCCACTCATCCATGACAACGTTGTAGATTTGGTCATGGTTGACCCAGTCAAAATGTTTAGCCCCTTTCACACCTAAGGGTGCTTGATTTAACAGCCAAGATCTAGCCTTTTTACATTTGGCATTGATTTATTCATCTTCAAGGAGTTTTATGAACCTCCTTTGCTCTTTTATTCTCTAAACAAAGAAATAAAACAAAAATGAATATTCCAATTAGCTCATGACTAATTGGGAATATTACGCAAATGCACTAATAAAAATTTAATTCATATGAATACTGTTATAAGATATGTGTCGTCTTTTGATGAATAATGAATTTAAAAAAATCACAATAATTATGATTTGATATAACAAATTAATCCAAACATCACATTCGAATGCATTAATAAAAATTTAATTAATATGAATACTTTATAAGATGTGTCAACTTTTGATGAATAATGAATTTTAAAAAATCACAATAATTGCACTATCACAGTTTGATGTTTCTAAAAAATACAAAATGAAGACCAATGTGTGTCAGTTACTATACACCGGTGCATTTGTATGATACAATGCACTGGTGCGTTTCTATGAACTATAGGCACTGCACAAATACCAATACCAATTATAAATCTCAATGCATTTGTGCGATACTGAGCACCGGTGCGTTTATGTGAATCTACACACCGGTGCATTTGTACGACCTATGGGCACCACACAAATACCAATACGAATTAGAAAAAATGGTGCCTTTTTCTGATACTGCACACCAGTGCATTTCTATAACTCGACATACCGGTGCGTTGAGATGACCTATGGGCACCGCACAAATCCCAAGACCAATTATAATGATCCCATGCATTGTATCACCAACACTGCGCCTCGGTGCAATTTTATACCTTGATGGCCTGGTGCATGCACCTTCGACCACCCCGGGCCACCTTCTAGATGACACGCACCAGTGCGTTGACACCTTAGTAGTGCACCGATGAAAAAAACATCTGTAATAACCTCCGACCACCCAGTTTTTTTAGTTGTGCTGAAATTCTGTTAAAAGCTCTGCCAAAACATCCGTAACCATAAACGGATGTTGTGGAAAATGTGTTTTTTTTTAAATTTTGGCCAATTTTATCACACTAAAAACCTCCTTTATAACCTCCGCTAGAGGGTCTTTTCCTTGTAGTGTGACCCCGACAAATTTGGAAGTGGCACTAGATTTGGACATTCTGCTAAAAATCTGCTAAGTTAACTGCCAGCTTAATTATGGCTGACTGCATTTTAATTAGTGCTAAGTGCGCACTAAGTCGAAATTAGTGGAGGCGCTTAAGACTAGGTCATATGGGACGATCTTGTGGAGGAGGCATTGGCCCCTCTCCGTTTTGTCGTAGGACACTGAATTAAGCCTCAAATAGTACATCTGCACCTTCATTTCCAAATGTGAACTTGTGGCACGTTGGTAGGAGGGTGAAATGGAGAGGGGGAGGTCATGGGGTCGAACCCTGACCTCACCCCTTATGGGGTCAAACCCTGACCTCAGCCCTCATTAACGTTTTTGACCCGTCTAAAATATATGCGCCTTGCAAATGTTTTAATATATTAAATTCCATCAAAATTTAAAACTTCCACAATGTTCTCCACCTCTCCACCATATGGTATTAAACCATATATGCCCACATAATGCATATTTAATATGCCATGCCATATTTAAATTCAAAATGCCACTATATTAAAATAACATGCCAACGTATGGTTTTTTTCTAAAACTTGAATCTTTTGGGTTATTAAAATAATATATGTGGAATTAAAATTTTAATAATATATAAAGTTTTAAATTAATATATATATATATGATTTTTTAAAACCATATATATATATATGATTTTTTAAAACTATATATATATATATATATATATATATATATATCCAATCTTTAATATATTAAAAAAAAATCCAACACATAATAATCTTGAACTGACATTCAACTTTGGAGGACATTGGGAAATTTTTACCTGCACAAATCAAATTGGAGAATCCAACAGTGACACTTGTCACAGTCCCATTGGGCTAAAAAATTAAGAAGATTCTCTACATGCTGACTAGACTGCCATGTCATCAGATGTACATGTTCTACAATTTTTTTTTTTTAAATTTGCGTGTTCTAAACGACAATCAACAGACCATAACTTCCTCATCCGAACTCGGTTTTCAACGAAACAAGTTGCATTGGATTCCTTGCGACAAGTTTCTTGTTTTCATTCTGGTTTGGTGCAATTTTGAGAACTTTCATTTTTGAGCTAAATTTTTCCCCTAATCTAGATTCTGATCATTCCTTCCCACTGACATGCTTTTGGACCTCCAAAAGCTGGTTATCTCATGAGTGTTGAACACTCTTCTATTTTCAAAGTTCTATCATCTTGATTCTACTTGGACAAATCTCTTTGACAACCACTTGGTCACTAACATGCCTTGCCTTGCCTTGCAAATGGCTTTGCTCTTCAACCACTGCTCTCCTTTTGCTGTTGACCCAAACCAACACTTGTTGGTTGCTTGCTGATATAACACTTTTTCTGTACCAAATTGATTCCTCGGAGCCTTCCCACTGAGAATCTTGTTCCTCCTTTGCACAATCAGTTAACTACAACAACTAGCTTCTGATATCAGAAAAAATAAGAAAAGAAATCACCATTCATTTACCTCCACGGTTCCAAATTCCACATTTGGAAGAATGCATTCCTCATTGCCTTCTATTCTTGGCATCAACACATAACATGGTATACAATGGCTGCAAACTTTTTTCGACATCTTGTCACAACAGACACATCATGCTAGAAACAACTTGACGATATATCCTCTTGCTCCTTCAAAGCAAACAATTTCATATCATGTGAACATCGCCATGTACTCTCACATCTTGGTGTCAAAATTTATCGACCAAACACAAGTCGACAAAAACATGCATCTTCAAACAAATGACTCTAAAATCAAGCATAAGCATGTATAACAACTTGACGATTCTTTTCCCAAAACAAAAATAATTTCACATTCCATGAAACACTTCGTCAGCATCTCCTTTTCATCCTTGGAGACAAAATCAACTCTTCCAAGTCGATATGACATGCATGCAACACACAATCGATCAACACAAGTCGACACTCATGCATGTGCAAATGATCAACACTCTCAAGTTGACAACATACATGTTCAACAAAGCAATCGACCAACACATGTCAATTACTCATGCATTTTCAAGCACAATGAAATCATCAAAATTCCATTCTTCATACACACAAACTCTCGTGCATGTATACAATTATTCAACTCTCTCACAAGTACAATCATAAGTACAAGAATTCCATTCATATGTACATTTACTTAAAGCTGAAACGAACAAATTTTGTTGCAAATAAAGTGAGTCAACTTACTCCACTTTCAATCATCTTCTTGGCGTAAACATGCAACATGCATTCCACTAACAAAGGAATGCATCAACATCAAAAGACATGCAAAGCCTTAATTGGATAAGAAATCTGACCATATCTTACCAAACCATTTCAATGGCGCTTCTTTCAACTGCATATCATTATCATGTGAATCATCTTGACCCACATCGATTATGGAATCTTCTTTTCCATTCTTTCCATTCTCTTTCTCCACCTTCTTCAAATGTCATGGATAAATTGTTGAATACAAATTCCAACACTTGTCTACAAGATGACCTTGCTTATGGAAATGAGTGCAAAATAATTGCCTCTTCTTTTCAGCATGGTTTGCTTTGTCCAAAGGACCTTTATCTTTCTGCCTCATTTCGTTTAAAAGTTTCTTGTGCATGGCTATATTCTTCCAACACCTTGAAATATTATGGTTATCCAAACCACAAAAGGAACATGCAACTTTTCTCCAAATTTTATGTGAGAATTTGCCATGTTCATCATAATCAAAATCAACTTGATTAAAATCAGATTTATCCCTTGAACATTCACCTTTGTTGTCTTCTTGAGGAGGTGAATTTGATGAGGTCATGGCTCTCTTCGGAATACCAACAATGCATTCAATGAATGTAGAGATTTCAACATCCTCTTGTTCGCCATTCTCATTAGCTGCATGCTTATGAGCACATTCTTGCAAAGTGGGTGTAAAAATTTTACATTCATCATGAATACAACCTTCACAAGCTTGAGGTAATCAACATGAAATGAAAGTCCTTCTTGGAACACCTTCATGTGCCTCCTTGGCTTTAGAACTTTCTCCATCATGTTGTCCATATTCAAGACCCAAATACTTAGGCCTTTCCTCAACAACAATTGGCTCAACTATCCCTTGTGCATGTTTGCCCAATACTTTGCCTTCATAGCCCATATTCATCAATAATTTGGACCCTATTCCTCTAGTGTGTTTTTCAAAATCACCTACACATTCATCTTGAGAGGAAATTGAAGATAAACTTGAATTGCATACCTCTTTTCAAGCACATGCTTGGCTAAGGCTTCCTTGGAAATATGGAGTTGAGTCTCCATCTCATGCATCCTTGCTAAGGATTCATCTGCAACATGGAGCTGAGTCTCCATATCATGCATATTTTCAAGAATTTCTTGCTTCTCCTCCTTCATGGCAATCAAATTCTGTTGAAGTTTAATTCTCTCCCTCGTATCTTCATACTTCTCTTGTATCCTATCAATCATGATGTAGAGTTTCTACAACATCTATTTATCAAAGAGTTTTTGTAAGGAATATATACTATAATCATTACTTAATGAAGCTACCATCACACATGTAATGCATACAAATATTCTTTTCTATGATTTGAGACTTGAATTCTCAATCTTGATTTCCTTTCCTTCACACGTAAACTAGGCAAATTGTTAAATTCTCCTTGCACAAATTCAAAAACCAATAGCTATAGAAGAATTAGATATTCTTGGCTAAAATGAGCTAAAATTTTTCTATGATACCAACTTGATCTGAATATGAGCAAAATTGTTATTTCTATGCAAGCTCCTTCATCAGTATAAAAAATGTGTTTAAGGATAGTCTCATTTAACCATTTGTTAAGGGGTTAAAGTGTCAAGTTTCATGTGTCGTTGATGATCAAATTATGAGTTAATTAACTTTTAAAAAACTCATGAACATCAAATTAAATACATAGATATAACTCACAACAATCACATAACACAATGGATGATGATGGAGTTCACCCCTCCGGGCTACATCTTCATGGACCTGCTTTAACTAGTTAGGCCCTCTTGGGATTATGATTCAAAATCTGATTACAAGAAATTTTGATGCTCCAATGGATTTTATAACTATTCCATTGGCTTCATAAGACATGAAAACCCAAAAAATGACTATCCAATCTCTGAATTTGGTTACCAGCTCCTCTAGGCTTGGCCTCCAACCCTGATGGGCATGGGCTTGTTTAATATCCAAAGCGACAAAATAACCATCAGATGTGCTCCAATGCCTATATAAATTGTACCAATATGTTCAAAGCATTAAATAAATAAAAAATTAACTATTCATTCATTGAAATTGGCCTTCAGATGATCTGAGCATGACGTTCCCTCTTGGTGGCCCTAGCTTCAAAATTCTTCAAGTGACTAAAAAAACTTGTAGATGAGATCCATTGCCTCTAAAAACTGTTCCTATGGATTCAGAGCATGCTAATCTACTAAGAATGACTATCATTGAGCAAATATTGGTCGAAAATTGACCAAGATAGGTCTCATTAAAGTTTTCCTTAGATTCTGCCTCTAAATTTGGAAAATTGCCAGATAACCCCGACAAATTTGGAAGTGGCGCCGGATTTGGAGATTTCGCTAAAAATATGCCAAGTTAACTACCAAATTAATTATGGTTAACTACATTTTAATTAGTGCTAAGTGCACACTAAGCCGAAATTAGTGGAGGCACTTAAGACTGGGTCATATGGGACGGTCTTGTGGAGGAGGCACTTGCCCCTCTCCATTCCGTCGTCGGACACTGAATTAAGCCTCAAATAGTACATCTACGCCTTCATTTTCAAATGTGAATGTGTGGCACATTGGTAGAAAGGGGAAATGGAGAAAGGGAGTTTAGGGGATCGAACCCCAACCTTACCTCTCGTTAACAATTTTGACCCATCTAATATATACGCGCCTTGCAAACGTTTTAATATATTAAATGCCATCGAATTTTGAAAATTTTGCAATGCTCTCCACCGTATGGTATTAAACCATATATTCCATATTTAATATGCCATGCCATGCCATATTTAAATTCGAAATGCCACTATATTAAAATAACAAGCCAACATATGTTTTTTTTTTTTTTTTTAAACTGGAATCTTTAGGGTTATTAAAATAAAATATATGTGGAATTAAAATTTTAATAATATATAAAATTTTAAATTATATTTATATATATAAATATATTAATTTAATATATGATTTTTTAAAACAATATATATATATATATATATATCCAATATTTAATATATTAATGAAAAAAAATATTTCCAACACAATAATCATGAGAACCCACATTCAACTTTGGAGGACATTGGGCGATTTTTACCTTCACAAACCAAAGTGGAGAATCCAACAGTGACACTCGTTAGAGTCCCATTAGAATAAAAACTGAAGAAGATTCTCTGCATGGTGATTGGACTGCCATGTCATCAGCTATACCTATTCTGCAATATATATATATATATATATTTATGTGTTATGAGCAGCAATCGGCAAACCGTAACTTCCTCATCCAAACTCGGTTTTCAATGAAACAAGTTGCATTGGATTCCTTGCGACAGGATAGCACTGTCATTATGATTTGGTGCAATTCCAAGTACTTTCATTTTGAGCTAATTTTTTCCCCTAATCCAGATTTCGATCACTCTCTTGTGCACTTGTGTTTTATTTCATGTTGCAGTACTTTGTTTCCTTCATTTTTTGCTGAGTAGCATATAAAACCCCAAAACTATGTGCTAAGATTCTCTCCTTCACCTCTTCCATTGGAGCTTGAGGAGGAAGTACTTCCACCACAAACCAAAATGTATTTTTAGTTTATGATTTCTTGGAAAATCTAGATAGTTTACTTTTCTTACCATGAAAATGTTGTAGATGCGGAGGTAGAGCTTTTTTCAGTTACATAGGTAGGTTTATGTTAATTCAACTAATCGTTTCCATCATTTTCCTGATAATTTTGTCAATGATGAATGCATGAACATGTAATTTGATTGCGGGTTTGAATAAAGTAGCAGAGGAGGACCCCTTCAACACCATCATCTTCAGTCTTCACCCTTCATCAACCACCTTTCATCCAAGTCATCTACAACCCTGTTTTTGGAGCTCACCACCACATCACCGAGAGCCACCTTGAGGGTGCAAGACATGATTTTTCAAGGGTTTTGAGCTTGCCAAAGGGTTGGATACCCTTCATCTACCTAGATCCAACTTCACCCCACCTCTCCTAACCTTTTCCTCACCATTTCTAGCCTCAAACTCCACACGACCGATTTCCTGTAGCTTTTTAGGACATCGTGTAGCACTACAAGAAATATTATAGAAGCTTCCTGTAATAGTGCCAAAAACTCTCTCCTTCAACCCAAAATTACTCTTTCACCCCATCTAAGCCTAGCCAAGCCACCAATAGACCTTCAGCTCTGAACCTTTGGTCCAGGGTCGCTCTTAGACCACCTCAATGCATCCTTATTTTGCTGCAAAACATAGTCATTTTGAAGTGTGAATAGTTCATTACTAGATGCATCATTAAACAAAGTAGTTAATCATGAGTAGATAGGAATTATTCAGTTATGTGATTCAACATGTGTTATCTAGATTAGTTTCCTTTTCTACAATTCAATTCAACAATCTAGTTTATGAATGCCACTTAGTGTACTTTCCTTTCTTGCATTAGCATAAGTGTGAATTTCTCTTTCTTGCAAATAGCTAGATGAATCAATGTGACCTAGAGTAGTTTCTTTCCCTATTGATAGAGTAATGGTCATGATTTATTTCTAGTCTTAGATTACATTTAGAAGTGTGATAGACTTCCTTTCCTAGAAGTAACCCTAGCAGTAGCACCTCATTGTAGAACTTAGATGAGGATGGCATGAGTAGAACTCATATGTTGTGCATATTGCACTGTCACCTCCAAGTTTTTATGAACCTCGGGTTGATAAAGTAAAGTTGAGTAGCCTCTAGGAGTTGCAACACTCTTGGTGAAATACCAGGGCTCACCACTTTTTGGCGTCGTTGTCGAGGAGGTGTCTAGGTAGATGTTTGTTTCTTATTTAGCATTCTTTTCTGATTTTTATTTTACATTCAGTTCCAAAATATTGAAAAATACAAAAACAATTTGACTTTCATGCCTCGTAGGAGTAGGGATAACGAAGGAAAATTATTACCAAAAATCCCCACATCCCCACACAATCACCCTTCACTCTTCTTCAGTGACTGTGAGGTTGAACACACCATAGGTGAGCCACTTGAAAATTTTGAGGAACTGAGTAATTAGTGATCTTCTCATTCTATACATGCTAACCTTGAATATGGGATGTAACTCTTACAACAACCTTGGGATTTCACCATTTTATAATGCATGCTAATTTATGGAATCTATCTGATCAAACATCATTTATATGAAAATCTTGGTTGAGTAACATCCTTGGGATTTAACCATTTTTTGATGCATGGTATTGGGCGGAATCCCTCTAATAAAACACCATTTATATGCAGGTCATGGTTGATCACGTGTTCAGTGTTAAAGCTAAAAAATTGAAAGTGCTCAAAATCGAATGGAAACTGAATGACAGCAAAGAGCTCATTGCCAAGAATCTGACGCAATTCGTTTCATCAAAAACCAACTACGGATGAGGAAGATAAATCCTGTTGTTCGTTTTCCTAAATAGCTAAAAAAATTGTAGAAAGGACATAATGTTGACATGGCAGCCTAGTCAGCAAAGAAAAGGATATTTTGAGAATATTATATCATTTTTTCCCAATGACATTGTGACAAGTGTCACTGCAGGATTCGCCGGAAATTTTGGAAGGTGAGTTTTTTTATATATTATCTCCTAAGGTCGAATTTCATATTTTAATGGTTGGGGATAGTCCAACCAGAGGTGGAAATGTGATGCAACCAGGGGCCGCCACATGCTCCCTCTAGTGGACCAAGTTCAAAGTATGAATATATTATCAATGGTCGAATTATATGCCATGGTCGAAATTCTGTTATCCAAGGTTGAACCATATATTATATGGTGTTTAAACTATATATATATATATATATATATATATATATATTGGGCGGATTTAATATTATGTGGTGCATTTATTTTATCGAAGGTTGGATATAAAGTATTTGTGTAGAAAAATATATTACCAATGGAAAGGCATAGGTTGGGGCTCGTTCCCATGACCTCCCCCAAGCGAGCACGCCACATTATCAATAACCCACAACTTCAGTTTAACATCATATGTCCACGACATATATTAAAATTCATAAGGTTTGAACCAGTGGGGGTAGGGTGGGGGCTAGCCCCCAGCCCATGTAACCATATGCGAAGACCACGGGGAGCACATGTTGATAATGGTGGAGATTAGAGTTAATGCAGGGTTATTAACCCTTAATTAAATGTAATTTGCATTAAACGCATTTTAAGGAAAATTTTGTTAACGCGCCCGATTAGCGCTAACTCACACTTATCCCTAATAAATATCACACTTAAATTTAATTAACTGCAATTTAATATGTCGGAGAAAATGGCGGAGGCCCCAAATTTGGCGCTGCCCAAAATTTAGTGGCCCTAACTGGAGTTATCTCTAGATTTAGTGGTATTTCCTAGGCCAAAATTGAAGAGGCCATGACTTTTGCAAAATTCGATCAAATTGGGAGCAAGAAGAGTCTATTTTGGATGATTTGGACATTTTGAACACATTGAAGTAGGTTTCAGGAGCAGTAGATGACTATAAAAAAGAAAATTTTTCACATTTTAGCTAATATAGAGGCCCAAGCCATGGAAGCTGGACCAAGGAGATGTAGCCTAGGAGGGGTGGACTCCTTCATCAAAACACTTTGTTAATGGATCATTTGATGGTTTTCTATACATGTTATTGCTTTTGTTCAGTACTTTGTTTTTAAGCTAAAATTTTCATGAATTTAACATAAAACTTGATACATTTACTTGTTTTAACACTCATAAACACCTCAAGAAACCTATGCACATGAAGAAAAAGATCAAAAAATTATTCATAATTCTGAAGATGAAATTAGCACAACAAAACTAACATTCATATTCAGATCAAGGTGGTATTAGACCTTGGTTCAAAGGTTGGAAAGGTTATTTTCTTGATTTGCTTGAGTTTTGTGCAAGTAGGGTTTTAATGGTTACAAATTTGTGATGCTTACAATGTTGAAGTTACAAACAGGAGAAGGGAAACCATTGGTTACTAGTCCTGAGGTTAGGACAAGAATAAGGAGAGCCACAAGGGCACCATATCCACCCAAATTTTCACTCACAACTTCACTTGAAGCACCTCAATTTTTATCTTTAGTTGAGATTGAAAAGGTACAAGTTGCACCAGAAGTTGAGCTTGAATCCATAGCCATCATTTCATGTGTAGGAGATACTGAAGGTATTTTAGAAGAGGAAGCATTCAAGAAGTATTTCTATGAATTGGCTGAAAGGGTTAGGATCCTCTTTGAAGAGAGGGACACCAGGATGGTTGGAGATAATTCTAAGTCTCCACATGGAGAGGGAACCTCAGAAGGAAATAAGGATGAAGAGAAGGATTCAAAGGGAAGTGGAGGAAAGCCTCCTCCATCTCCACCATCTTCATCATAATCCTCATCATCTCCATCACCATCATCTTCCACTTCCACCACAATGTATAAATTATATAACTGATATGTTATATGTCTAAGATTCTCCTGATCATACACTATTTGACTTCATGCACAATACAACATCTATTCCAACATTGATCATTACTTGCGGAAATTAAATCAATTGCATGCACACATTAAAACCATAAAAATTCACACACATTAACAAAGTGATTTACGGGAAAGCTTGAAGCTAAAAACCCCAACTATCTGTATATAATATATGTCATAGAGATCATGTAACAATCCTCATAAAAAGCTTCTCACAAGCTCTCAGTACAATCCAATCACTACACACTAATCAGGCTAGATCTTGCAAATCCATGCACCGATCTTTGCCACCTGCTAGCCTGCCTCTACTGTGCAATCCCTGCTAAAGAATGGCTCTGAATGAACTTGAATTGGTCCAGAATTGCTCACACAATCCTCATTGGCATCTCCATCAATGTGTGGTGCAAAATCATGCAACACTATAGTCACAACTGATAGTCAACTTGCCCTTTCACCTATCTCTCCACTGGTCTCCACTGAAACTGTCCATGCACTGTAGTTAACTAATGTATTATTTAGTTGATTAATGAGTTAATATTTAGTGAATTATTTAATAATTAATTCACACCACTCTTCACTAGTGTATTAATCAGTTAGACTAAATACAACTAGTTCAACTATGTTTAGATTAGTTAAACTGAATACAACTCCATTCACTCCTCAATCAACTCCACCAAACTCTCTCACATGAGTTCTAACTGAAGTCTCCATGTAATAGCTCCACTTAACCCCTAGGAATAGCATAATTCCTTCTGTCATCTCCGGTGCCACATCTGTGCACTTAACTGAAGTGCTCCAAGATAATAAGATAATGTTTATAGTCCAAATATTGCTAAGAGCTAATAATATTCGACATATCTATTTTTTAGACTGGCAATCTAAAAATAGATTCTGCCCAATATGTCTAAAAATAGAAGTCCATCTATTTTTTCCAACTTGAAAAACCATCCAAAAATAGCATCCTGCAACTCATAGAATATGATTGACATGTCTAAAAATAGACATAGTCTAAAAATAGACTTTGCGCCAAAAATAGCCTGCGGACCCACTTAGTGAAGGCGACTCTTTTCACTAAGCTCATCATCTTGTTGTAATCTCAACACTCCCTCTCAACAAGATAGGGATTAGCTGCCACCCCGATCCTGCCTCTATGGTATTCGAATTTGCTCCTGGTGAGCGCCTTTGTCAAGATATCAGCATCCTAATCCTCCGTAGGAATGTAAGAAAGTAACATGATCTTCCGCTGCACACAATCTCTGATATGATGATATGGGATGTCAATGCGTTTAGATCTATCATGAAATACTGGATTAACTGAGAGTTTAATGCAACTATAATTATCACAATATATCACAGTAGGATCTAAGTGTGAACCGAACAACCCGACCAGGATCTTCCTCATCCATATAGCCTCGCATGCAGCCAAACTTACTACCATGTACTCAGACTCCACTGAACTGAGTGCCACGGATCTCTGTTTCTTGCTGTACCAAGAAACTGATATAGACTCAATACTGAAAATCCCTCCAGATGTGCTCTTTCTGTCCGTTGGGCTCCCTGCCCAATCTGCATCCATGAAGCCATGCAGCTTCACCTCATCCAACTGTCTGTACCATAATCCATATCCCGATGTGCCTATGAGATATCTCAATACATGCTTCCCCACCTTCCAAAAGAGCTTGGTAGGCTTAACCATATCTTGTGAAAGTTGGTTAACAACATAGCATATTTCTGGTCATGTATTGACTAGAGACATGAGCAAACCAACCAACTATCGGTAAACAGTGGCATCCACTACCTCTACCGATGTAGCATCCTCTTTCCTCCAACCACCAGGAAGGGGAGTGTCGATAGGTTTGTAGCCTTGCATGTTTAACTTCTCCAGTATCTCCCGGGCATACTTTCCTTGAGACACAAATAGTCCATCACTGCGCTGCCAAATTTCCAATCCCAGGAAATAATGAAGGAGGCCCAAGTCCTTCATCTCAAACTCTTTCGCAAGATCAGCCTTGCATGAGAGTATCAATTGTTCATCACCCATCAATATAAAATCATCTACATAAAGTACAATGATCAGCAACTTACCCTCCACCACAATCTGGTATATGTTCGGATCCGCCTCACTCTTGGTGAATCCAAGACCGGTGAAATAATTGTCTATCCGTGTGTACCAAGCACGAGGTGCTTGTTTCAACCCATACAATTCTCTTTTGATCCTACACACATGCGACTCATTGCTGAAGATCTCCAAACCTTCAGGCTGCTCTATGTACACCTCCTCCTCAATGAATCCCTTGAGGAACACAGTCTTCACATCCATCTGATGAATGTGCCATCCCATCTGCGCTGAGAGAGATAGGATGCTCTATATGGAAGAATACCTTGCAACAGGTGCAAAGGTTTCCTCATAGTCGATCCCATAAATTTGTGAGAAGCCCCAGGAAAAAAATCTTGCCTTGTACTTCTTGATGCTCCCGTCAGCAGCTTGCTTCACTTTGTAGATCCATCCCGAACCTACCACTGATTTCCCTCCGGCCTTGGGAGAATCTCCCATGCACTATTTCTGACAATCGAATCATACTCTTTCACCATGGCATCTACCCATGCAAGGGCCTCCATAGCTTCCTCGAAAGAGGATGGCTCTGTCACGATACACTTGCTCATTAGAGCCATGTATCCAGTATATCGGTCAGGTGACTGTCTCTGTCTGCGCTGTGATGTAGGTGCTCCTACAATCTTCTCTGCATCAAGATTCAGTCGCTCAGCTTCTGTAGTGCGCTTCTACCCTCTGATGTTTGGCGCTGTTAGGGTCCCGTGATTTGGCTGATTGGTTAGCCAAATGACGATGTAACATCAAACCAAGCTTTGGAGCCCAAGGACCTAGCCTTCCTGGACTCAGAGAGGGCTCTCTCTATTATATGCAAAAGATGTCGATGTGTTTACTTGCGATGTTCTGATATTAGGCTAGTTATGAAGTATGTTTTTAGTTTTTTGGTTTTTTAAGTTTGTGAGGGATGAAACTGATCAAATACATAAACTGGATAACAAGGTGTAGATAAATTGGGCTATGGGGTCAAAACAGGTCATGGAAGCTAATGAGGCGATGATGTAAAGCTGTTGTAGGGCCGATTTGATTCACAATAGAAGGGATCTCCGGGCAAAATGGATTAAATGAACAATAAGTTGGTGAAAGACAAGGGATTTCAAGTGCAAACTAGTTAATAGCAGACATAAACATGTAATAGAAAGCCATTAATCATGCTAGGAATAACTATAAGCTAATCAATACATAGAAATCAAACATTCCAGCCATACATAGAGGTATAAGACCCTCTAACTTCGGGAAATGGCTATCAGACTTTGGGGAAAACAAATGAGACAAACTAACAACTCATAAACTATGCCGGAACGCCTAAACATAGTCTCTAAGTCATTGGGCACTTAGACAAATAAGTTTTCATAGTTTTAGGCAAAGGGCTAGATCGGGACTAGGCCTCCTTGGTTCAACAAGATGATCAACAAATCAGTCAAAGAGAAAGTTTTATGGACAGAACTATGGGCAGCTGATAGGTAGGTAGGGAAAACCATACATCCTACTCAGCATACATAGAACTTATGAATAAAACTTAGCAACAATACCTTAAGTTACTAAAGAGCAGCTAAGAATTCTTTAGCATAACTAAGGGAGAAGAAAACATCAAGCTATGAAGATTCAGGGATTTTGAGGTGCCTCCATGGGCATGTCTCGAAATCAATCTTTACTGATCTATAGCAGCAAGAAAAATGAAATATGAGTGAAAACTAGAAGACAAAACACATTAAGAAGCACTATACCATTCTACCATGTCAAGGAATCCATCAACAAGCCTTCAACATTCTTCAAAAGCATCCAAGAGGCAATCCAAACATCATAACTCAAGTGTATTCTTCAAAGCTCATATGACCAATGCATTAATTCTTCTCTCAAGTTCAGCCTCTTGATTTACAATGAGAACCATGGAATAAATAGGCTTGAGGGAGGAAAACCTCATGGAGCAACTAGCTATCCCATTGGCCAAGTCTAAATATCTAAACTTGTCCTTGAGGCTTTGCAAAGCCCAAGGCACAAATATCCCATAAAATATCTAAAAAACTGCTAAAAACGGAAAATATATTGACTTTACATGATTTTCCCATGATAAAAATAGCCTAACGCACATTTGGGAAAAGCAGATTTTTGGAGTTCAAAAATTACAAAAATACTTCATATTTATGCCTGAAAAAGGTCCCCTAACTTGCTGGATGCAAATGGAAGCCTTCCCAATGTTGAAATGAGGCTCATGATGGCTCGTTGGAAAGCTCTCTGTGTCTGATTTCCAACGCAAGTGGAATCACCTCAATATGATCTCTGAAAGTCCCTCAAAACTGTACCTGTGCGCAAAAACCCAGAAAAAGGCAGACTGCTGATATGGCGGGCATAATGTGCAAAATGAGGCTGTTTTTCGCCAATTTGAGGGGGCGAATGATCTTCAAATGCCCTGAAAATTGCTGGAGAGCTGCTCATGGAATTATGGAATCCATTGGTATCACCCTCCTCCCTTGACGACTCACCAAACTGAAATGGCGCATTTATGAGTTTTTGGCCAAAAACTCAAAAAATGCCAAAAAACAAAAATTTTCCGAAACAGGCCCAAAATTGGCATGCATGACCCTCAAGGGTCCATAGAAACATGCTCCGAAGTTGAAGCCAAAATATCGAGGGCTGATGTGTTTTTTGCTTCTTTCCGGGCCAGGCGCCTCTCCTTCAACTTCTTCAACTTTTCTTGTGCCACCTTCAATTTGCGCCTGGAAAATTGATTTAGCTTCTGAAAATGAAGAGTCCTCTTTCTCTGTAGCTCAAGATCCCTGTTTGCCTTCTCAAGCTTTGTTTCCAAATGCTGGTTAGCCCTCTCAAGCCATGCTTCCTTGTTTTCCTCAATTTCCTGCTCAAAGAGGGCAGTGAGAGGAAAGGCTTCGAATTGAGCTTGTTCTTCTGCCCTCTGTTTCTCCAAGGCTCTTCTAAGCCCGATGGTCCTAGGCCTCTTTCGCCTAGGTTGGTCCTCTTCCTCCTCATCATCAAATTCGCCAATGAGTTCTTCAATTCTTATTTGCGCCTTCTCTGCCTCCTTTTTGTACTTGATCGCCCTTGCTTCATGGATAGCTACATGAAACTTCATTTGTTTGTTTTCAACCTCCAAGAAATGATTGAAATTTCTTGCCCTTTGAAGATCTTCTTGTAACACCTCAATTTTCCCTTCTTTGTGAATGAGGAGGTTTTCAAGGATGCGGGCCTCATTATCACTGTCATCGCTTGGGATAGGGATGACAGCTGATTTACCTCTATGCTTGGCACTTTCTCCAATTGCACTTTTGCCTTTGAAGGCCAATCTAGCGCTTTTTCTCCTTGGCAAGCTAGAAGTTGTCTTTTTGGGCAATTTCCTCTTTTTAGGAACAGTTTTGGTCGCTGTCAAGGAGGCAGCTTCAGCTTGCTGTCCTTCCTCAACATCTTGTCCAGCTTGTGGCTCAAAAGATGCTTCAATAGTTTGCTCAACCTGCTGCTCTTCAATCTCTGTCTGCTGCTGTTCCTCTTCCTGTACTTGCTGCTGTTCATCAACCTCTAGCTGCTGTCCCTCTACCTCTAGCTGCTGTCCACTGATTTCCAAATGCTGCTGTCCCTCAAAATCTGGCTGTTGCTGTTCATTATCCTCCTTTTCTTCCTGTGGCTCACTGCCCTCTCCTTCTCCCTGTTTACTTGGCTGCCCAGTGGTCATCTTGAGTTTTTTAGGGGTAGGCTTACTAGATAAAGGCACTGGGCGATGGACAGGCTGAGTAGGAGACACATGAACAAGAGGGACAGTGGCGAAATCGGCATGGCTAATGAATGAATCCCATGAAACCCCTTTCTTCTCCAGCTGGTGTAAGAAGATGATTTTGATCAATGAATGGTGAAAGAGAGAAGGGATTTGCTGAGGTGGAGCTTTCTTTTGGACAGTGGTTGCCATTTTCTCTATGCTTTTGGACAAAAAGTATGGAAGGTTTAATTGCCTGCTCCTGGTAAAATGCATCAACAAGCGAACATGATAGGCAAAAATTTGGCTAAACCTCCCTTCACAAGTGAAATATCTCATTATGGCCTTCATTAGTGGAGCATAACTGTCAAGAAGATAGGAGAAAGGGAAAATAGCAGTGATGGTTTCTCTATGTTCCGGCTTGATGAAAGGTTTATAATCCTCCAGATCAAGATGTGCTTGCTTAAACCACTTTTCACCATGATACGGGATCTTAGTAGCCTTGGATACATACCTTGGGGAGATTTTGAAGTCAAGACCTGCAAGCTGGAAGTGTTTGTCCTTAAATCTCAAAGCGCACAAATGTGTAAGTGGCGAGAAACTCTTGACTTCCTCTATCCTCTGACAAAAATCAAGACAGCCTACTTCATGGAAATTGAAAAGCACTGAGGGATGAGCATTGATTTCTTCTATGGAGATAGGTTCATATCTCTTATGTTGTCCGCCTTTGTGATCTCGTTTTGGAGGCATTCTGACTTGAAACAGGCTTTGGAAGAGGCACACTGCCTTCAAATCTGGATACACTCCAGCTATGCAAACTTCTCAATAGAAAACCATCAATAAAGATGAGACAATATGCTGTATGAATTTCCTGTATGTAGTATTAAGCAATCATTTTTCTTGGTGAGTCTGCTAGGGATCAACCAACCCTGGTATTTGTGTTTTCAAAACAAAACTTCAATCTAAAAAACCCTGCTTTTCAGGTCATTCAGCTTGAAAAATACCTCTGTCAACAGATTCCTGTAGAGACCATACAGTGGAAAGAAAGGATACCTTTTGGTTATGTGAAAAATTAGCCCACAGTGTTAAGGAAAACACCTTTCACTTGTGACTTTTGAGAAGTCAATCACCACCTTTATACCTCTGCCTTTGATGTCAAAATCTAACCATCAACAATCTCTGCTCCTCAGTGTACTGTGTACTTCTGGCTTCAAATGTTAAACTTGATCATCGACAACCGTGCCTTCTTAGAAAATGGCCTTATTTCACCCTCAGATTTCCTCTGTTCAACAATCTTCAGAATGATACAATGTAGTGTAATGAACAAGCAGACTTAGTTTAGGTGTAAAATAAGTGCAACAGTGGTTTAGAGAACACACTCTCTGCTTCAGCCAGGAACTATTTTCAAATTTGTGAGTTTAAATAGTCCATCAACACCTATATACCCCTGCCTCTAATGTTTAACATTTATCCACCAACAACTCTGGTTTTTTAGAAAATGACTCTGCACCTTTGGAAAGTTTTGAGAAATCCAATACCACTTTGGTATCTCTAACTTCAAAGTTAGAAACCCATCCACTAACTATGCTCCTTAGTATACTGTTCACCTTGGGAAACTCTTTTTTAACAATCTTGCAGTGGGAGAATATAGTGAATGAAAAGCAATCTGTTTAAATAGTGTGCTGTGAGAAGATGCCACTGACTACTCTGCTTTTAAAGTCTTTGATGTCAACCTTAACACAAAAACTCCCTGTTCAAGGAAACCTTCAAACATCCAACAATTCTGTCCTGTGCAAGAGTGTGTCCTCCTTTCACTGTTTGTACATCAAGCAAATCACCATACACAGGTCTAGACAACAAGAACACAGGGCCGAGGTAAAATGACAGAGCTTCTAGAAGACTAACAAGCTATTTAGACAGAGATTTACCAGAGTTTTCTCTTTCAAAACAATAAAAATGTCAAACCCCCTCACTGAGTACACTTCACTGTTTTAGTAGTGTGGAAACATATGGATGATAGTGTGAAAGGTTCTTCATTAGAATTAGGTCTGTATTTCTGCAACGAAAGTCTTTTTTCAATTAAAACACAGTCCTTCACAAGACAACCTCGGCCCTTAGATTGATTTGAAAATGAACAAACTGGTTCTCATCCATAAAACCCCGTATTGCAATTACCTCATCTCACTGTGTAGGAAAACTGCTTTTGTTTTTAGCAAAAATGGCAAGGTCCGGGGTTTTCAAACATTTTTGTCACTTATCAACACTTTGCAATCGATGGGATTTCATAAAAATACCTCGAACTTGATGGATGCTCGCTTGAAAGGATGTAAGAAATCCTGGATAGCTTGGAAAAGTCGCGCGGCAACCTCTGGAGAAAACCCGTCGCGCAAAAGGAACGTGTCGGGTCGGCCTGTCGTGTGGTCGGGCGGCCACCTACAGGCACGTCGCGCCCACCTACAGGCACGTCGCGCCGGTGTTGAAAACCTTTGTAAAATGATGCCCAGGCACGTCGCGCCTACATCCAGGCACGTCGCGCGGCCTTTAACACTGCAGAAAACTTCAAATTGCTTGAAAACGTTGTGATAATTGGGAGCTGCGGAAGTTTGCTTTGAATTTCGACAATGACTTACTTATTTTCCTATTCCATTCTTTAATTACACCTTCAACCTCATATCATTTTCAAATAAACATCCCAACGGTCATTTGAACATTGATTTTTAACTCCGTTTGTTTTTTCAAACAGTTGGTTTGTTATTTGAATATATATATATGCCTTTTGATTCTGACCCCGAGCTCTGAATTTTGATCGATTAAGTCGACCATCTCCCCCACGTCTGCTACGGTGTTTCAATACCACAGGTGATTTGTCACTTTACTTTGACAATTCCTTCATCTTTTACCTGTAGTGGATTTTCAGATCTCTATTTGTATGTGTAGTAAACAGTACCCCCTTTTCCTTCAAAATAAAGGTTGGGCTTCTTCTTTTTAAACTATATCAATAATGATCACAGGCTGAAAAACCTTTGGAACACAGTGAATAATAACTTTAAAGGGGAAATCTTCTTGGTGACACATTTTAGAAGCTCTTGTCTGCAGGTCTCTTTTTCTTGTCTGCAGGTCTCTTTTCCATGCAGCTCTGTGCTAAATCTGTCCTTTGGAATGATAACAAGTGTGTTTGTTTTTAAAACATATGAACAGTAGTGATTCATCACAACCAACTTCCTCTGCCTATTTATAAGATTGAATACCACTCGCCTCCTCCATCTGAAAAGACAAGCTTGGGCAATATGAAAACATGACTCTTTTGATACATAGTCATTATTTTGCTCTGATCATTGTGTTACCTCTTTTTTCCCACAGAACCATTTCATAACTGAACTATGTTCACTGTTTTCCTCTCTTGGCGATTTTAGCAAGGAAGGGCTATTCATAATGCACCAAAACATTTGAAAGCTGTAATTTGGTATATGACATTGTCTTGTTGCTTGACCTTTCCTCAAGGAGACAATTTTCTTTTTGGTATCAGTGGTACACATATATTTCAATATTGCCTCTTTCCTACTGTAGATATAGCCTGACAGATAGTTCTTTGAAATAGGAGTACCAGTACCTTTACATTATCAGCACTGTCATTCATCTGTGTAGTGACCTTGTTTCAGTCTTTGGTATCCTTCCACTGCTTTCTTGTATCAATCAGTTTCAGTAACCTGCAGTAGCTTTGGCCCTCTACTCATGCATGGAGGAGGCTCTTCATCAGATAAGGTGTCCGGAGACCTTTTGACCACTATGTTTGACACAGCTTTTCTCTGAATGTGGTGATAAGAAAGCCTCTTGAAAAACACCAATCTTAACATCTTTACTTGCAAGTATCACTGTTTTTTAGAAGAAAACCCTAGCCAGAGTAATACTGTCTCCCTGCATTGTCTTAAGGGTGAATTAGACATTTGGCTTGTTCATTTCATGATTGATTATTTTAACAAACAACCTTTGTGACTATGAAGGTCAGTGCTTCCTTGAAAAAACCAAGCACTTTCTCCTGCCTGTGTAATGGCATTGGTTATCATCTGTTCTATTTGATCTTGTGGATAGACAGGGTCCTTATGCTTTGGAATGTTCACTGATGACAGGCCTTCTAAAGTTTCAACCATTCACCTGACTTGAAAGTTTCAGATGATTTCTTTTATCAAATCAGACTCTCCTTTCTTTTGAGCCAGCATATTTCAAGCTCCATTCCTGTTATGATCATCAATTGCCTTCATGAAACCTGAAGATATTGTTTCAGAGAGGCAAAGTTCGGACTCAGAACTCCTTCGAGTCAAAACCGGTCTGCGCCTCTCGCTATGTGTATGAAGGAGGCGCCTAACCTCTCGCCGTTTGTAAATGAAGGAGGTTCTGGCCTTGGACACTTACTCATCGCCGAGACAGCTGGCGACCCTTTTCTTACTCGGATTTTATGTCAAGATTGTAAGGTCCTGATGAGTGACTTTTGTTTTGCAGTTTCATCTCAGGCTCACAATACATTTAGAAGCAGTTGTTCCTCTAACTGTAGATCAAGCATTTCCTCCTGAGATGAAGTTATATTTCCTGCCTTTGTAGAAACCATAGAAAACTGTGAAAAACCTACTAGTCAGCTTGAGATTGGGCTTTATGCAGTGCTGAGACCTAAGGAATATGAGTGGCGTGACTTAAGGCTGTTTGTCAATTTCATTTTCAAATTAAGGGATCAGTCATGGTAGGTCTGCTGCAGATGAAGGCTTTTTGGCTTTTTGATGATTGCCAAAGGTGAGATGTCCTAAAACGCCACTTCCTAACATAGGGGAGACCTTTGAAACAAATGTGGATTCGCCTTTTAAGGCTGATGGGCAGGTCAATAAGGCTGAGGCTAGATAGGATTGTGATATGAGGTTTTTGATGTTGTCAGGGGTGGACTGAATAGGTAGAAAGGCGAAAAAAGTTTTGGGAGGGTTTTCTGGATGACATATTGACATAAGGAAATCGAAAAGAAAACTCACTGGCAGATAGAGTGGCAACTAACATGTAAAATACCGATGTGGTTAACAGCGCCGCATGAGTGGTTTCTTCCACTCCATGAACCTCTCCTCTTGCTGGTCGATCCACATCTTGAGGCTCATCATTATGAACTAATAGCCCCTCATCTGCATGCAAGTGTGGCTCCCTCTCAAGCGAACACTTCATGGCTTTCTCCTCATGAAATTTGATATCCCGTCGCACAACAGTCTTTCGACTGTCTGGAAAATACAGACGATAGTTGTGGGGTGTTTCTGTGTATCCCACAAATATCCCAACCTTTTTGGTCGGCTCCAGCTTCTTCCTGGAATCCTTCATCACATGAATGTAGACAGGTGAGCCAAAAATCTTCAAATGAGAAATATCAGGCCTCTTACTAGAAAACGCCTCCTCGGGTGTACTCATGCCAAGTATCCTATGAGGACAACGATTTTGCACATAAACCGCAGTGTTGCAAGCTTCATCCCACAAGTGTATGGGAAGGCCCTAATCATGCAACATCACCCGTGCAGCACCCATGAACGTTCTATTCTTTCGCTCCGCGACCCCATTCTGTTGTGGGTTATGAGGTGCTATGAGCTCTCTTCGAATTCCTTCTGCGCTGCAAAAGTCCTTGAATTCGCCAGAGATGAATTCACCACCATTGTCGCTCCTAAGAGCCTTCACCTGCTTCCCCGACTCTTTCTTCACCAGTGCCTTGAACTCACAGAAATTTGAGTATGTCTCGCTCTTCTTCTGCATGAAGAAGATCCAGCACTTTCAAGAAAAGTCATCAACAAATATCACATAGTACCCGTGCTTTGTTGTCAAAGCTACTATTTTAGGTCCACACACGTCTATGTGAATTCTCTCAAGGATTTCGTGGTGTGACTATCCTTCTCGTGAAAGGTTGCTTTCACAAATTTTCCCAAAGTACACCCCTTGCACTGATCTGACTGCGCAAGTGTACCTTTGGGAAGCCTGGTAGAAATCTGATGCAAAATTTTCAAAGCACCATGGTGAAGATGGCCCAATTTCCTGTGCCATAGCTCGCCCTCATCCTGGCTCACCACTCCTTCTGCCTTGCCTGCCATTGCTATGCAGCCATCTACCTACAACTGATAAAGGTTCTTAACTTGAACCCCTATCCTCCGGGTTTCACTAGTTTCCTTACTGCACAGAAAAGCCTTTCCCACGCTAAAGACAACATCATATCACTTGTCTTCTAACATGGACACCGAGATCAGATTCTTCTTCAATCCTCGGAACATGCACGAAATCCTTCAAGATGAAAGGTTTTCCGTACTTCTCAAAGGAAATGGTCCCGATACTAGTCATCAGATCTACCATCATCGCCCATCTTGATGTGCACTCCAAGATCCTTCTCATCTAGATCAACAAACAAATCTGTCTCAAAGTCATATGGAAAGACGCACCACTGTCAAGAAACCACACTTAACCCATCACACTTGAGACCAAGCATGCAATCAGCGAAAAATCCAGCTCAAACTGCGAGGCTAAGGCCTCTCTAGTTGCAGATCTAGCAGCCTACTTATTTTTCTTCTTCTGTGGACAATTAGTGGCGTAATGTCCATGTTGGTGACAATGAAAGCACTTCACCTTGGACAAGTCCTGCTTCTTGCCTTTCGCACCGGATTGAGAAGTATTTTTCTTCCCTTCCCTTTCCTTGCTTTGGCAGCCACAGCGCAATTTTCTTCATCTTCATTCTTCGATGAAGATCCGTCCCTGGTACTCCGCCTTATCTCCTCCTACACAAGATCCGACCAAAGTCACTCCCATCCTGGCAGTTTCTCCCAACCATTGACAGAGTCCTCATAGGAATGCCAACTCTTCAAAAGCCCAAGGAGAGCCAAGCTCACCAAGTCCTCTTCATCTGCAGTAACCCCCACACTTCCCAGCTCATCCCTGCACTAGAAAAACTTCATGAGGTACTTGGGTATACTTTCTCCCTTCTCCATTTTTATTTTCCTGAGTTTGTCCTTGAGCGCCAACTTCCTTTGGGATTTTTCTTTCCCTTCCCCTTCCTTGCTTTGGTAGCCAAAGTGAAATTTTCTTCATCTTCATTCTTCGATGAAGATCCATCCCTAGTACTCCACCTTATCTCCGCCTGCACAAGATCCGACCAAAGTCGCTCCCATCCCGGCAGTTTCTCCCGACCATTGATAGAGTCCTCATAGGAATGCCAACTCTTTGGAAGCCCAAGGAGATCCAAGCTCACCAAGTCCTCTTCATATACAGTAACCCCCACACTTCCCAACTCATCCCTGCACTGGAAAAACTTCGTGAGGTACTTGGGTATACTTTCGCCCTTCTCCATTTTTATTTTCCTGAGCTTGTATTTAAGCGTCAACTTCCTTTGGTTGCTTTTTCTTTGGAACAAATCATCCAAAACCACATCAAGAATGGAGAAGCTTTACCATGAAGGCTGGACACTATGTGATCCTTCACACCTTCCAATAGAATCCTTGACATTTCTTTGTCTTCTTTTGCCATGCGTCGGTACGGCGACATCGCTGCCGGGTTTTGGAATTTCTGCATCTATGAACTCCTTCAACCCATTATCCTCCGGCACAACCTCCATCCTGTCCTTCCATGCAATATAATTCGAGCTGCCGTCAAGGGCATACTCCAATCGCAATCCATTGAAATACATCTCAACTTCGACACCAAGAAAAACACTACTGCAAATTCGAATTCCACCAGCACAAAACTCAACTGCTTCAATGCTTTGCAATTGCTCCAATGATCAATGCTCCGATACCATGTAGAAATTATATAACTGATATGTTATATGTCTAATATTCTCCTGATCATACACTATTTGACTTCATTCACAATACAAAATCTATTCCACCATTGATCATCATATGCGGAAATTAAATCAATTGCATGCACACATTGAAACCATAAAAATTCACACATATGAACACAATGTTTTAACAGGAATTCCTGAAGCTAAAAACCGCAACTATATGTATATAATATATGTCATATATATCATGTAAAAATCCTCATACAAAGCTTCTCACAAGCTCTCAGTACAATCCAATCGCTACACACTAATCAGGCTAGATCTTGCAAATCCATGCACCGATCTTTGCCACCTACTAGCCTACCTCTACTGCGCAATCGCTGCTGAATAATGGCTCTGAATGAACTCAAATTGGTCCATCCTCACTCATGCAATCCTCATTGGCATCTCCATCAATGTGTGGTGCAAAATCATGCAACACTATAGTCACAACTGATAGTCAACTTGCCCTTTCACCTATCTCTCCACTGGTCTCCACTGAAACTGTCCATGCACTGTAGTTAACTAATGTATTCTTCAGTTTATTAATGAGTTAATATTTAGTGAATTAATTAATAATTAATTCACATCACTCTCACTAGTTTATCAATCAGTTAGACTAGATACAACTAGCTCAACTGTGTCTAACTGAGTTAAACTGAACACAACTCCACCAACTACCTCAATAACTCCACCAAAATCTATCACATGAGTTCTAACTAAAGTCTCCATGCAATAGCTTCACTTAACCCTCAGGAATAGCGTAATTCCTTCTGTCAGCTCCTGTGCTACATCTGTGCACTTAACTGAAGTGCTCCAAGAGAATACATTAATGTTTATAGTCCAAATATTATTAAGAGCTAATAATATTTGACACATATATTTTTAGACTGGCAATCTAAAAATAGATTCCACCCAATATTTCTAAAAATAGAAGTCCATCTATTTTTCCAACTTGACCAACCATCCAAAAATAGCATCCTGCAACTCACAGAATATGATCAACATGTCTAAAAATAGACATAGTCTAAAAATAGACTTTGCGCCAAAAATAGCCTGCGGGCCCACTTAGTGAAGGAGACTCTTTTCACTAAGCTCATCATCTTGTTGCAATCTCAACACACAAAACCACCCATGCTCATTCAAAAAGCACAAAAGGAAAAACTCCCTTACTCAAACTTGATATCAAATTTGAGATTCCAATGTATAATGGCAAGGTAAATGTAGATAAATTGGACAATTGGATTCGTCAATTGGAGGTTTATTTTAGAATTGAGAACCTTCAAGAAGATGACATAAAGATTCAATTAGCTTCCTTGAGGATGGAAGGATCAACACTTGTATGGTGGGAAGCAAGGACTCAAAAAGAGATGAAAAACCACGGTAAGATCTCAATGTCTTGGTCAAGTTTTATTGCTGCCATTAAAAGGAAATTTTATCCTCTAGCTTACATGTAAAAAAGCCATTATGGACTAGCATAATTTTAGACAATTGAAAGGGAAAAGTGTGCAAGATTATACTCGTGAATTTAGGAGAAGAGCTCTTATTTTGGGTAATAATTTGTATTCTCAAGAAACTTTGTTAAAGTATATTAGGGGTTTGTGCATTTAGCTTGGACACACTATTCTCATGTTCAATCCCACAAACTTAGACAAGGTTTGCGTTCAAGCCACACATTTAGAAGAAAGAGGGAAGCATAATGTAGATGAGAAAAGTGATAGTTTCCTTGAGTATGAGGGTAAAGGAAAGGGAAAGTTTAATGAAAGAGGAAAGAGAAATAGCTCTATAAAAAGAGAGAAAGAGAAAATCACATGTAAACATTGTTTGAAGAATGGCCATGATGAATACCATTCTTGGAAACTTCATCAAGAGTTGAAGCCAAACATACTGAAAGCCAAAGAGAAGGGGAAAACTGTTGCAATAATTGAACATGAATTAGGTTCATATTCAGGAGATGAAACCAAGATTACAACAATAGGTTTGAAAGGTAAGAACATATCAAGCACTAGTTATTCAAGTTGTTCCAATTTCACTCAAGATGAAGATACAAGAATTGAACTCTTTCATATTAGAGTCGTTTCTAAACATACCAAGATAGACACACTTTTTGATTATGGTTCTCAAGATAATTTGATTTCCGAAGACTTAGTTGAGGAGCTAAACCTTGAAACTGTTAGACATCCAAGACCTTATCCTTTAGGGTGGATATGAAAGAATTCAAATTTGTAGGTAACAAGGATGTCCATACTAAGGTTTGCCATCAATTCAAACTTTCTTGATGAAGTCGAACTTGATGTGGTGCCACTTGAGATTTCAGGCATTGTTTTGGGAAGTCCTTATCTTTATGATAGGAATGCAGTATTTCATCACCATGAGAATAAGTATCACTTGTTTAAAGATGGAATTGAGTACATAGTTAGAGTGCATAATAAGAAGACACGTTTGTCTCTTATACTTGTAGGAGAAATGAAGAGAATAGTGAATGCAAGCCAAAATTTGACTTTGTTAATGATCAAACATAAATATGTTTTGAACGATGCCTTTTAAAAAGATGTATCAAATGAGCAAGTTGATTTCATAAAATTTTCTTATTCTTGTAATGAAATGTTTCAGGAATCTAACAGGTTGCCTTTGAAAGGAGGTAAATAATATGTGAAAGATTTACAGCGGTCAACATCAGTGTTGAGTAGTGTTGGAAATAAGATTCTGGTTCAAGAGAGTGCAGAGGTCAAAGAGAAAGTGCCAAATAAATTTGACAAATAAGGCATAGGTTCCAAAAGTGCTTGTTTTTTTTTTTTTTCCAAAGGGTACATGTAAATGGAAAAAATACTTGGTCAAGAGTCAATGCAAGTACAAAACAAGAGTAGCTAAGAATTGCCATGACGATAGTATATGAGGTGAGACAATTTTTAAGTTTTCTTTGATTGATGACTAGGGTGGGAATAAGTTTGTTTCTACAAGAACAACTTTCTGCTTTGCAAATTCAGGGAAATTTTAGCATGACAGTGTCTACAATAGAAAGAGAGGGTCTCAAGATTCAAGGAAAAAGATTATTTTTTGTGAAAAGCTCCAGTTGATGAAAATTGGAAAATTTCAATGGATTGAGACTGGAAGGGTGAGGGAACTATACTCTCATCCACATGATCAGTAATCAACATGATTTTGGGGTCCAAAAGGCTTCTAGTGGGGAGGAATGATTAGGTTCTCAGTGTTAAATCTCAAATAAGAAAGTTCTCAAAATCGAATGGAAACTAAACAATGACGAAGAGCTCGTCGCCAGGAATTCGACACAATTCGTTTCATCAAAAATTGACTCCGAATGAGGAAGATATAGCATGTTGTTTGTTTTCCTAAATAACAAAAAAAATTACAAAAAGGATAGAATGTTGACATAGCAGCCTAGTCAGCAAAGAAAAGGATATTTTGGGAATATTCTATCATTTTCGCCCAATGAACTATGAAAAGTGTCACTACAAGATTAGCTGGAAATTTTGGAAGGTGAAACTCTTTTTTATATTATCTCCTAAGGTTGAATTTCATATTTTAATGGTTGAAGATAGTCCAACCAAAGGCGGACACATGGTGCAGCTAGGGGCCACCACGTGCCCCCTCTGGTGGACCAAGGTCAAAGTCTAAATACATTATCAATGGTAGAATTATATGCCATGATCGAAATTTCGTTATCCAAGGTTGAACCATATATTATATGGTGTTTAAATTATATATATATATATATATATATTGGGCGGATTTAATATTATCTGGCACATTTATTTTATCAAAGGTTGGATATAAAGTATTTGCAGAGAAAAATATATTACCAATGGAAGGGCGGAGCTCGGGGTTCAACCCCACGACCTAGACCTCCCCCAAGTGAGTGCTTCACATTACCAATAACCCATACATTCAATTCTTAACAACATATGTACACGACATATATTTAAATTCATAAGGTTTGAACCGATGGGGGTAGGGCAGGGGCCAGCCCTCGGGCCATGTAACCATATGCGAAGACCACGGGGAGCGCGTGTTGATAATGGTGGAGATTAGAGTTAATACGGGGTTATTAACCCTTAAATCAATGTAATTTGCGCTAATTGTATTTTAATGTGAACTTTGTTAAAGACCCCGATTAGCGTAACTCACACTTATCCCTAATTAATCTCACATTTAACTTTAATTAACTGCAATTTAATATGGCGTCGAAAATGGAAGAGCCCTCAAATTCGGCGCTGCCCCAAATTTAGTGCCCCTAACTGGAGTTATCTCCAGATTTAGTGGGGTTTCCTAGGCTAGAATTGAAGAGGCTAGAATTGAAGAGGCCATATATTTTGCAAAATTCGACCAAATTGGGAGCAAGAAAAGTTTATTCTAGATGATTTTGACATTCTGAAGACATTGAAGTAGGTTTCAGAAGTAGTAGATGATTGTAAACAATAATTTTTTCACATTTGAGCTAATATAAAGGCCCAAGCCAGGAAGCTGGACCAAGGAGATGTAGCCCAGGAGGGGTGAACTCCTTCATCAAAACATTGTGTTAATGGATCACTTGATGGTTTGTTGTACATGTTATTGCTGTTGTTCATTACTTTGTTTTTAAGTTACAATGCTCATGAATTTAACATAAAACTTGATACATTTACATGTCATAACACTCATAAGCACCTCAAAAAACCTATGCACATGAAGAAAAATATCAACAAATTAAATTTATAATTATGAAGATGAAATTAGAAAAGCAAAACTAACATTCAGTACCAGATCAAGGGTTGAGTTTTATTTCTGTGTGTCCAATGGATTCCGGAAATGGAAGCAAGAGCCTAATGGCATTAATTCAACTATATTTCTGTGGCATAAGGTTTTCATTGTGTTTTCCAACATTCTCTTGTGTGGAAATATTCACAAGACTGTTCTTGAATATTTCAACAATATGAGAAATAAATCAATATCCAAACTTAAAGACAAATAATATCATTCATCAAACATCAAAGCTTTCAAGACCTTGCTATTTTTTTAAAATAAAACACACTTGAGTCAAGGTAATGAGAATGTGGATTCCTTTCGAATATTTTTTGTTCATAACGCCTATCTATATATGCATCTATGCATGTATGTTAGTTTAACACTAACAAAAAGAGATCATGCTTAGAATATCCATGAGATTTAAGCAAATATATGCTATGCAATATGTGATTGAATTCTAGGAACTGCACTACAAATGTATTGATAAAGACAAAAAAACAATGTTTTAGAAGCTAGAATTGGTATTGAAACTGGTCAAGGGTCATACTAGACTAGAACTATCTAACAAACTGTTTTACTAAAAACACATACAGGATGAAAATTGTCATATAAAATATATTTTCATGTACAAGAATGTAACCCAAAACTATTAGACACCAAATATGCAAATGTTTCACATTTTGGGTACTATATGCTATATAGCATGTAAGGGTAAATGTAACAAAATGGCATCGAGTGCAATACATATTTGAAAAAAAATACATAAACATCAAGGCTCTAAATGGTGTCTAGAGTCCAAAAGAAATATTCCTATTGGATAAAACCTAAAATCAATAACTACATACCAATGATTGTCATGATAAATCTCTTTTTGCATCAAATATATTCACTAGCGCTCTGTAGGTCACAATCATTCACAATTGATCAAAGAAAAAGGTGTGAGGCAAATAGGGGGCATCATTATATAATTTTCACTTAGGGTTTGAGAGAGATTTTTTTCCTTTTTGTAATTTCATTTTTTATCTACACTGGTGGGTATCGACTGTTTCAGTTTGGGAACTAGTTGTCTCAACCAATGTTGAAAACATCTTGATTTTATTGCATAGAAATCAAGAAAACGTGATTTTTTGGCCTTGCCGGTGTTTGCCGATTTTTACCCATATTGTCTCGATTTTTACAATTTTTTTGTTTTTTGGACCCTTGCCAGATTTTTCAACTAGTTGCATGCTGAATCAACATATATTCTTGTGAATTTGAGGGTTGAAGTAGTTGAACTTGTTGGTTCTGGTTTAGCTAGTTTTTAAAACACAAACATGTGAAGGCAATCTTCACTAATATAACAAATTAAGAAAAAAGAGAAAAAAATAAGTTGTTGCTGAGATTTAGATATTGGAAATCTAAGATCTTCTTCTGATCATCACCTTGTTGCTACTCACTGTTCTTTATTTTCATTACCCGATGTTGTGAAAAGGACATCCTATGGCTATTATTGGAAAAATAAATTCTAGTCTTTTGGATCAAGTGTGTTGATAATGTGCTAATTGTTTGAAAAAAAATCCATGGTTGGCGCTGCGTTTTCACATGGAAACCTAGGGTTTCCCTCCCCCTGTAATAGAAGTCATTATGGCTCCTTCCCTTCCCTCTAGTGGCATCGACTGTGAGCAAAGGGAAGCACTGCTCACAGTGAGCAAGAAACCAAAGCATGGAGGATCATGATGGGGGGGTTGGTGCTCCTTCCCCCCGCTGGCATCTCTCCTGACGGAAACAGACCTGTGACCCCTGACTTTGGCCCTCTCAAAGAAAAGGAATGGAGTTATGACCTTGCAGAGACACCAAAAATCCTGAAAAAAGAGAAAAAAGACAAAAATGGGAAGACAAAGGCTTCATTTTCCACATGCATTCCTTTAGCATCTGACAGGCCCAAGATCTATCTTCCCTCACAACACATCAAAAAAAAAATATAGTACATGAAGGACCATGCACTCATTGGAAAATTCATTGGCTTCTGTCCCACTAAGAAAGCTCTCCTGGGATGGATCACCTCAAAATGGAAGCCTAAAGGGCACATTTCCCTCCAGCTAGGACCAAAGGGATTCTTCAACATCATATTTACCTACCTAGAGGACAAAAATTGAATCATGGATGGAGGACCATATTTCTTCAACTCGGTTGACCTCTACCTAAGGAATTGGGTGGAAATATTCAACCCAGATAAAGAATACTTTAACTGGGCTCCTGTCTAGATCAGGATGTATTCACTTCCTCAAGATTACTGGGATGAATTATCCCTCAAAGACATCGAAAATCACCTTGGAGTGTTCATCAAAATCGTAGAAGAAACCAAGCTCAATCGGTACACATCTTATGCCAGAATCTGCATCTACATGCACCTAGCCAAAGCCCTCCTCAATTCCGTAAGTCTATTCCATGACGATTTTGAATGGGTAAAAACTATTGATTATGAGTATGTGCCTTTTCACTGCCACAAATTTCATGATCATGGGCACCTCTTCTGAGATTTCCCTCTCAATCATCCTCTGAAACCTACCCCAGCCTCAGATAACACTGATCTTGACGACGTCACCAAGATCTCCAGTCGCAAAAGACATGCTATAAAATCCAACTCAGCTTCCAAAGCCTCACATCCTATCACCAGTAACAAATTTGATATTATTGCCAACCAAACCACCACGGAAGGCACTACCTCACATCCCCTTGAGCACTACCTAAAGTTTGTCAATCCCACTCCCAATCCTAATCAGGCCCAATCTGCTCCCCTAAATCCCTCTACCTCCCCTCACCCTGATGCTAATCAGACCTAAGATCTGCAGAGCAACAAAACCAACAAAGGAAAGAAGATAGATCTGGAGCAACCATCCCATATGGAGGAAGACACTAATCAAACCCAAGTACTGCAGAACAATAAAAGCATCAAAGGAATGACGGTAGATCTGGAGAAACCTTCTGTTATGGAGGAAGAAACAGAAATTATTGACTTTGGTGACCTCGACATATTAGGCTTGGAGCTAGCATGTAAAAGCCGAGAGTATCACATGATCCCATCTTAGCAGATTCAACATCTAGAGGAAGTCCTCACCAGAGCACAAAAAATCCATTCTCTTTGTATCCAGGGAGGCAACCAGCTGGACACAAAAAATATCATGAAGGATTCTAGAAAAAAAAGGCAACGTACGGATCTGCAGTGACTTATCCTGCTTGGAGGCCTACTTGTTGAATCAGAACGATATCCCAAGTTGGACAAGTTCTATAGGTCTATGCCACATAGTTCCCAATGAAGCTCATATCATGGAAAATTCGAGGGTTCAATAGTCCTTCAAAGCATCGAATGATTAAGAACAGATCAGAGAAAGAAAAACCCACTATTTTCTTTATGCAAGAAACCAAATGTACGAGTACCACTTTGAACTCCATCATATCTAGACTTTGGCATGGTTGCAGTACCATCGCTGTTGACACCATTGGGGCCTTGGGAGGTTTAGAAATTGCTTGGAATCCCCTCCTTATCACCTTGACCAATCTCCATGCCACTCACAACTTCATTCAAGCTTCCTTTCACCTGATCGGCACCAACATCCATGGAAATCTCACCAATGTGTACTTTCCCCAACCCATAGCCCAGAAAATTGATATCTTGAACTCCATAGAGCTCCTCAAATCCCATCGTCCCTATCCCTCCGAGGTTCTTGGAGGTGATTTCAAAATGATTTCCAATCTAGAAGAGAAAAGAGGAGGTCGTCTCAAGCTCGAAGCAGATAGTCACAACTTCAAATATTTCATACAGAGAAACTAATTGATAGAACTCCAGACTTCCAATGGCATCCACACATGGAATAATCGTAGAGGGGGGGCCCATAAAATTTCTTCGAGACTTGACATATTCCTCATCTCGGACAACTCCATCCATTTCGGAGGAGAAATCCTTGCCACCATTGTCCTAGCCTCAGGCTTTGATCATTGGCCCATTGAACTACATTAGTCCCGTCCCGGGGTAGCAAGAAACAAACCATTTTGATTTGAGTAGTTCTGGCTCACTCATCCCAGTTTCAAGGAAATGATCACAACCTTGTGGAGCACCATGACACTGTTGGATGGCTAAAAAATGTACCGATTCCAGCAGAAGTTAAAGACCCTAAAAAACCTTCTCAAGTGATGGAATCAATCATCCTTTAGAAACATCTTCAAAATACAGAAGGAGCTAGAAAAAAAAATGGCTGATCTTCAACAAAAAATCATCCCAGATGGGCGTACTGAGGATCTGGTGCTCCAGGAACAGGATCTAATGGGCCGCTTGGAAGACCGATGATTACAAGAAGAAATACTCTAGAAACAAAAATCCAGAATTCGATGGCTTAAAGAAGGGGAGAAGAATGAAAAATTATTCCATCGCTCAACCATCCAACGTCGAATACTCAACCGTATTGCAATCCTCAAAACTGATTAGGGAGAAAAGCTCCAGGCACACACTGACATTGAGCAAGAATTATTAAATTATTTCAAGGATATGCTCAAAGAGCCCAACATTGAGTGTCAACCTTCAATCAATAAAATCACTCAGCACATTCCTAGAATCATCACAGAGGATCATAACCAAATGCTCTTGAGTCCGGTAACGATGCAAGAGGTCGATCAGGATATGTCATAGCTCAAAGATGGAAAGGCCCCGGGTCTGGATGGGTTCACCTCGAACTTTTTTCACTTCTTTTGGCAGAACATCAAGTTGGAAGTCTGGGATCTGGTTGAGGAATCTTGAAGTATGCACTTGATCCTTCCAGCCCTCAACGCTACCTTCCTCACTCTAATCCCAAAAGAGGAGCACAGAGCTACCCCCAGCAAGTATATATCGATAGCCCTATGTAATGTCATCTACAAACTCATCTCCAAAGTGCTTGCCAACAAAATCAAACCTCTCCTCCCACTACTTATATCTCTAGAAAAAATGAGATATATGGAAGGATGTCAAATTCTGGATGACATAATCCTCATGCATGAATTCATCCAACCATTAAAAACAGAGAAAAAACCAGGTATGCTCCTCAATATAGATCTCTCCAAATAATTTGATAAGCTCAGTTGGAATTATATCAAACAAATGCTCTAGGAATTTGGGTTCTGCCCCATCTCAATTAGATGGATTATGAGCCTTATCACCTCCCGCTTCTTCTCCATTATGGTCAATGGCTCCCCCTCCCCCCCCTTTCTCTCCCTCAAGAGGGATCCTCCAAGGAGACCCCCTCTTGCCCTTCTGTTTGTTTTCATGGCGGAAGGATTGAGGCGTATTATTCACCATGCAATCAGTGCCCAGTATCTCAAATTTATAAACATTCATAAATATCCCCCCCATCTCACACCACCAATTCATGGATGACAACATGCTGATTGGCCACCCTTCAATTCAAGAAGCCCGCTCTTTCAAATCTCAGTTAGATTTCTTCTCTGAAGCTTCTGGAACCACCATTAATGCAAAAAAATCCTAGCTCTTTTTCTTCAATACCCCGTCCATCACTCAATGAAATATCGCCAAGATCCTTGGATTCTTGATTGCCTCTCTACCCTCCAAATACCTTGGTGCTCCACTCATAGACTCTGCCATCAAACATTCCTCCTGGAAGGAACTTCTGGACAAGATAGAAGCTATACTCTCTTCCTGGACTCACAAAGCTCTCAACATTGTTGGATGCCTTGTCTTGATCAAATCTGTCCTCCAATACATGTCGCTGTATCTTTTCTCTATGTTAGCCACCCCAAAATGGGTTCTCAAGTCAATCTGAAACCTGCAACAAAATTTCCTCTGGGGCAGCAAGAAAGAAAATAAGAAATGGGAGCTTGTGAAATGGTTCGAGGTCTGTACTCCCAAACTCTCTAGAGGCTTGGGGCTCCGGGATCCTAGCCACAACAACGCTATCATGGGAGCACACATTTGGTGGAAATGGGTTTCCAAACCCAGTTCTCCGTGGGCTTAGCTTTGGGCATCTAGTATGCTAGAAACTGGCCTCAAGAGGAACTTATCAGATACAATTCAGAAGACATAGGTTCCCAAATTTGGAAAGCATCCAAGCAACATAAATCCATAATTCAAGATCATAGCTTCTGGGAAATCCGTTCAGGCTCTCATGCACTTCTATGGGAGTATTATTGGCATCAACAGTCCAAATTAGCCATGCTGCTTCAAAAACCCATATGGCAGTCCATTCTAAAGAGCAGGGAAAACAATCAAGTCAAATACTTTCGAGCTTTACCTCTCATTAATGGCTTCCTGCTTCTTAGTCGTAGGACACCTGGAATGAGGAATATTATGAGGACATCAACATAGAGCTAAATAAACAGAAAATTAGATCTACGGAAGGAGAGGACATCCTCTAATTGGGGTATACCAGCCAAGGAAGTTTCACCACCAAGGAATCCTAACACTTTCTGCACCCCAATGATCTGAATCAACTTGATGCAATCTGGACACAAATATGGAATCCCAGCATATGACCTAAAGTCTCCACCTTTCTACGGCTTCTCAACAAACATCACATCTTAACCTAGGATAATCTTCTGAAAAAAGTCTTTATAGGCCCTTCACACTGTCCAGCTGCCAAAACCAAGAGGAATCCATAAATCATCTATTGGATATGTGCACCCTTGCTAGCACTCTTTGGTACAATATAGCTATCCTGTATCGAAGAATTGATAGGAAGCAGGGGATCATCATCGGCTCCATTCAACTCTGGCGGAAATCTCCCTTTAACAAAAATCTTCTCAATTCTATCTAGACTCTCCTACCGGGGCTCCTCCTTTAGACGTGTTAGCCATCAGTATAATTTGTCACAGCAAATGATGGCTAAATATGTTCTTAAGCCTTCAAGAAGTAGTCTTCATGGAAAACTGCTAGTTCTTGAAGCCTTCTTAGTGTCATTTATCTTACAAATCATCCTCACTGTTGTTTCCACCAAATATTTTTCAAAGAGAGCCTTACAAAGAACTATTTCAAACCCTCATTTTCCTTCATTCCACCCATTTTATCATTTTACCTAAAAATTCCACTTTCCTCCTTTCTAATCCCTCGATCCTTTTTCATTATACTTCATTTCCTCAAAAATCCCTTTAAAACCTTGTAAAATCCCCTTATAAGGTTTAAAACCCCTTTCTTATACCTATCAGAACCCCTTAAAAAGGTTAAAAAACCTCATTTTTGGCCTTTTCCACTCCTTTTCAAACATTAGGCCTTTAAGCCCCTTCTGCTTAAGCTTGAGCCTCTTTTTCGTCTTACAGCCTGGTCCTGCGACCAAGTGCTAAACCCCATCGGCTATCGCATATCGTAGTTCCCCGTTTCCTCTTTCCCCTTGTATTTTCTTCCACCGATGGCCAACCCCCCGAGTAAACCTTCGTTGTTGATCTCATTTTAGATCGAACGGTCTACACTCCATCGGTGCATCGCACCTCGGCAAGTCCCATTTCCGCTTTCCAAACCTTTCTCCCCCGTCGATGCGCTTTCCCAATCGCATCTCTGCCGTTGACCTATCCCAGATCCAACGGTCCTTGCTCCATTGCGTTTCGTCACATCGGTGCATCAGCATCAGCCTTCCTAATTCCTCCTTCCCCTGACCCTACTCACTGCTGATATGTGAAGCTCTGATCAAATCCTAGCCGTTGATCTCGATCTCGATCCAACGGTCCTCCATCCATCACACTCGCTTCTCCCATCGCATCGACACGTCGCAATTCCAATTTCCTCGCCTCCCGGACCCTCTTCAACACTGATATGCAAAGCTCCGATTGCATCTCCGCCATTGATCTCGATCCCAATCCGACAGTCCTCCATTCATCGCACTTGTTTCTCCCATCGGCCATCGGCCATCGCAATTCCAAAATTCTTCCTTCCCGGACCTTCTCCTCCGCTGATTGCCGATCCTCCTAGTTGATCTCTGCCATCCATCTCACAGATCAGACGACCCAAATTGATTCCCCTTCTTTTCACCCGTGGGCACTTTCAGCACAAATGCTCAACTATATGAGTGCCCTCGCAGTTGACTCCCTTGACCATAGGAGATCTTGACCCAATGGTCCACATCTAATGTGGAGGAACTTGGCCTGCAAACTCGTCCGTACCTCAAGTGCCCCTACAATATGCATTTTTCTTTCAATTTCCCTTATAGTCCCATTGGTCCCACCCGACCATGCTGGGGCCTTCCATCGTGTTTCCTTGTGATCTCCACCATTGATCTGCCTTCCCCCCAAATCCAATGGCCCACAAGCATTTTCGCGCCCATTTCACCATAATGCCCCAAATCTCATTTGCAATGCAAAATGGGTGGTTTTCAAAGGACACGCGTCACCCACCCACCCGTGTCGCGTTCCTCTGGCATAATACTGCTTACCGCCCAGACCCTACACGAAAACCATCCCCGGTTTTCCAAACCGCCATCCTGTTCTTCGTGCCCGAAACCTTTTTTGAAACCTGGTCTTCGTGGTTTTCTCCATGGAAACCTCCTCCACCTGCATTCCACTTCTCTGCAAGTCTCCTCCACCTTCACCAAGCCCTTTGAAGCAGTTAAAACAAAAAATGCAAGATTTCATATAACATATTGGTTGTTTTGAGCAGGTTTCATGGGGTTTAAAAGTTTAAAGCTGTTCCACAGTGAACACAAAAGCAAAGAGCTGAGGGTGACGATCCTCTGTGGCTCTAAATGCAGAAAAAGGGATAAAGAGGGTTAATTCCATGTTTTGACCAATGTTTCATGAGCATTGATCGCACAATCAAACCCTCCAGTGTGCTAAAGCTACCGGTACATCAAAGTGAAGAAAACAATGAAGATCAATGTAAAAGGGTTAAGCGCAAAGCGTGAAAAGGCTTAATCCACAGTTTAAAGCCTAAAGCACAAATCGAAGCTTAAATCAGTGTTTAAATCATCACGGATAGACAAATCAGCAAATAAGCCTTGGAATGTTAGATCATCAGGGCAATTAAACCTCCAGAAAAGGACACTTGTAGTCTACTTCACCTTTCAAAGACACTGTGACGACCATCCTGATGACATAACTTCTTTAAGACTGTTAGAGTAGTTATTGCATAGATATGGGAGGTTTCAGAACTGAAATATGACAATTACTTGTCACAGAAGTCAAACAGAGTACCTCGGCCACAGTTAGTTTCATAGAACACACTTCGGAGTTATTACCAGCCTACCAGATATGCCTCAAAGACAGAAAAAACTATTAAAATTTTACAATTAGTTAATGCAATGGTCATTAAGCAGAATGGGCATTCAGATACCTCTCCCCCTATGTCTTAACTGATATTTATGATTTTTCCTTCAACACTCATCCTCTCTCACCTATATGTATTCACAGAAAACTCATTGTAAAAGGTTGGAAATTGGTTAATTGTTGAATTGTTATTGAGTAAGAGTTTCTGAGTAGTTGTAATATAGTAGGCTAGGAAGAGAAGTATCAGACTGTAAAAGCTATTGGACTCAAAGTATGTGACTAGTTTTGGATATCAATAGATAAGCAAATTCACTGGATCCTGATCTAAATCATTGGTGATGTTATTCTTATTGTAATTGTTATTCTCCTTATGTTTCCACTTTGTTCATATTATCTGATAAAGAACAACAATTATAGATTAGGATTTACTTCTAAAAGTGCCCTAAATCTGGATGATAAGCTTTATCTTTGTGTTCTTCCTCTAAATGTGTGTTTGAGAATGAATCAATAGAGTATAACCAGTTAAGAATTGTCGGTGAGCCCATGTCTTGCTGAGTAGAACTTGAGGTGTTGTTCTTGAATGATCTTTTCACTACATGCCAAGTAGAGTTTTAATCAAGGAAGTTTATGGTTAGCCCTATCCCTTGTTTAGTCTTAAAAAGATGTTTTGAAGATTTCCCATAATAGTATGCCGAAAGTAAGATAGGTTAAAAGTCCTTACTTGATCTTAGGTTGCTTTTTATGTTCATATTGAATGTTTTCCCTTAAGAGTATGTCGAAGCAGGATAGGTTAAAATTCCTTACCTGATCTTAGGCTGCCTTTTGTTTTCTTATGTGTTTGCTTCTTTCACGACATTCTTAATGTTCCATGCCACCAAATCAACTTAAAATATCTTCTGATATAGATGACTTTCCCTATGGAAAACCTTGGATAGTTGATGTGCAAGTAAACCCTTTTATGACTCCGTAGCCCAATGGTTTAGTACTGTTTTTTGACCTATCTTCCCATGCTAAAACATCCTTCCACTTATTTCCTCCTTCACTTCACATGACCTTCTCATTTAATGATTCCCAACCAAAAACAAACAACCCCCTTGTACTTCATAACTAGCCTAACATCATATCATAAACCTTAAAGACATATCCTTTGAAAACACATATAGAGAGATCCCTCTCTGAATCCAGGAGGGCTAGATCCTAGGATTCCAAAGTGGTTCTGATGTTGCCTTGTCATTTGGTATGCCAATCTGCGAAATCACAGGACCCCAACATGACAATATGGAAAGAGAGAAACAGATGCATCTTCAAGGATCAAGCAACTCCGCAGGAGATTCTTTGTACTAATCTATGCAAAAATATAAAGGAAACCCTTACCTTGCACCATTGGAAGGACACAGACTTCCCATCTCAACCCCCAGAGAGCATCATATGGGCCAACTGGAATCTCTCAATCCCCTATTGCTCTGTTCATTCTACCACTTCCAATCGTCGACCTGAATCTCCCATCTCCTGGAGCCCTCCTCCTCAGGCCATTTTCAAACTCAACTTTGATTGTGCCTCCAGAGGAAATCTAGAAGAAGAATGATTTGGAGGAATTATCATAAACAATGAAGGGAATCCCTTGCTAATATACTTTGGCTCCATTGGATGGGACACAAATAACTCAGCAGAGCTGGAGGGTCTCATGTAAAGCCTTTACCTTGCTCATGAAAATAACTTCTTTCCTCTCGAATTTGAAGGAGATTCCCAAATCATCATCAACACTACTCATCACCTTCTCCTCGGCTCCTCTTCTTGCAAAATTTCAAAGAGTTGGAGATTAGTTGCCCAGTTTGAGCTCCTTGAGCAATGGTTGCATTCTCACAAAGCCATATCTTTTAGGCATGTTTGCAGATCTGCCAATGCAGTGGCGGACCTCCTAACCAATAAAGGAGTGGATCATGATGCTCCCCTTCTCTCCAGAAGACTCCAAATCATTAATGATGAATCTCTATGCACATCATGCACTCAGTTGGTGCTCAAAGACACTCAACTCCCGGATATGGGTGCCTCTTAGAGATAAGGCGGCACGCCACATGGGCTCCACTGCGTTGAGTAGTTGTCCTCATCATGAGGCAACACATGGCCCTAGTGTGGGTTCCATTAAATTCACCTTGATGGTCTCACAGCCCGGCGCCATAAATCACATTAAATTCCTTCGACATGAACTCTCTCTGGTCCATCCTCTTTGCAGAGCACCCTATCCATTTATGGGTAATGGCGACGACTCTTCTTAACATTTCTCCCTCTGTTTCTCTGTCAGGTTGGCTCTCAGCTCTGTTACTTCTTGCTGTGCCTTTGCCCCTCTGTCAGCCCTTCATACACCCTTCCCCCACTCGCTCCACGCTGGCTACAATCTCACTGCACGCCCTTCACACTCTTTTCTTTCGACTCACCTGCATTCTCAGAACTCTACTGATTCCATGCCTCGCCACCATTGAATGCATTGTTGTAGAGGCAAAGGCCGAGGTTCGCTTGTCCTCCCTCCAATCTCTGTAATGGCGAAGCACTCTATGGATTTTTCCTTGGCGATGGATGTGTTAGAAGTTCTTGACCCTGAGCACCTCTCAGCCCACATTTCTCTTTGAATTCCTGAAGCCCAGTCTCGCCCTTTTGGTTCAGGGTCCAGGAAGAGGATGTGGAAATCAAACCTCTCTCCCTCTTCCCCTCAGTAGCCTAGGAATATGGTGGCTTTGCTCGTCAAAACTATGGAGGATTCATCAAACAACGGAGGTAGCAACAGTTCAGCAGATGGGGGAAAAGAAGAAGCAACGAGTGCTCATTCCACCTCCATGCCTGAGTTGGAAACACAACTCTCCAAGCTAGAGGATGACCCCTCTGATTATGGTTGCTACATAGAGGAAGAGCGTCCTCCTCAAAAAATTCTGGATGCAAAGGACCAGAATGCCTAGCGCCATGGTTCCTCCTTTTCTAGCTTTTTCCAGCTTAATTATAGTTTCTAAGCTTATCTAGATTTTGCACAGCTAACTTGGCTACTGGGTTCTACTATTTAATTTTGGTTTCCACTTAAGGTGAAGCTCCTATTATGCTCTGTGGATTGGTTTATGGGCTGGTTCCCCCCCAAGGGGCAGCCCAATTTTTGTATTTTTGAATTTTCTCTTTCCCACCAGAATTTCCTAACTTAGCAATTTCGATCTAGATGTTACGATGTACCTCTGTATTTTTTTGTATCATATAATAGAATCTAGAATTATTTAGAAAAAAAAAATTATGTTGATAATGTGTCATTATTAATGATAATTGACTCTATTTCTATCATAATTACTATGGGAGATCAAGTGAGGTAAGCCTTGACAAGCACTTCTTATTAAAACTATCCACGAGATTAAGAGCTTGAACTGAGAAATATGTTGAGATCCCCTGTGCTTGTATATGCTCATGCCTTTTGTATTTCTTCCTTTGAGTCATTTATTTTATTTGATTTTATATTTATATTTTTTTATTCACTTTTGCACTATGACCTGCACTTCTCAGGTTCTGTTGTGGTAAAACACAAACCCCCCCATTTTTGACTTATGTACTTCAAATAATGGGGACCTTTTCTATAAATTTTTTAGCTAAACACCTTTTAGGATTTTCATTCAGTTAATTATCCTACATTTTTTGTCATTTTTTCATCTTCCTTGGAATTTTGTTTTGATTTCTTTATTGAATCCATTTTTTCACAAGCTTTCCAACGATACTTGTTTCACTCCATTTGGTCAACCGATTTGTAAATGGCACTCCTTTGAAGTTTTGATCATTTTCTCGCTTAGGTTAAAAAATGCATAAATTGTATGATATTTCAATTTTTGCAATTAAAATAGTCTTCATTGTAAATATTAATTTTTACTAATTCTTTAAATTTTTTATTAATGGTCCTACAAAATGACACAGCTAAATTATACAATAAACGAAAACACATTTCAGGATCTTGGTAATTTACTCCAACTTGTTATTTTAAAACAAATTGCCAAACCAAAAACTCCAAATTGCAAAGTGGCTGTAGTCTAAATCGCTAGATGGTTAATCCACGTGGGCCCCACTTAACCTCCTGTCTCATTTTCCTTGCCACACCCTTACATTTTCACATTGCAAAATGTCTCATCGCAAAAATTGTAACTGTTCATATTTAAAAGAAATCACGATATGTTTTAAATGCCGAAAATGTGATGTGATACATCGCACATCGCATATCGCAATGTTTTCAAATCAAACAAAAAAAATATCAAAAAACTTGCAATGTGATATGCAATTTGGGATTTTATGTGGCAGGTTAAATTTTTAATATAAGGTTTCATGGCCCTCTTTATCCCTTCGTAACCTTCCCCTGTTAACACCTCACCCTCCATCACTTCACATTTTCGCATCACACAAAATATAAATTAACATTTAAAAAACCACAATCATTCATAAAATGTGATATGCGATAAATGCATTAACTCCATGCATTATCTCCTCCTTAAACGATGAATTTTGGTTTTGTAAAATAAATTTTGGAATTGGTTTGTAAAAAGTAAAATAGTTTGGTTTATTAATAACATATATTATATTTAAATAATAATAATATTATATTATAATTATAATTCATATTATAATTTTAATATAATTTGAATTATAATATTAATATAGTATTTTAATATTTTAATTAATCAATAAATAATTTTTTTAATTAGTTTAATTATGTTTAGGATTAATTTATTCTTAATTAATATTAATAATATAATTACAATTAATTAGTATTAATTAATTAAAAAACTGTAATCTAATTTAGGATTAAAAATTAATTAAAATTATGATTTTTAGCCCAAGCAACATAAATTCCAGAATTCTAGCAATTTTAATATATCAACTTTGGAATATCTTAAATTGAGTTTTACTTTGCCAAATGAGGCCGAGGATGGCTCATTGGATAGATAAAATCATGGAGAACATTATGAAGTGGTTTTATTCTCAGATTTGATCATTTGTTGGGTCTAAAATTCAGCATAAGATCAAGCCCCAAATTTTTAAAACAAAATCAATTTTCTGAGTTTTATTTTCTACATTTTAATTTTCTCGCAACTTATTCTAAGAGCAGATCCCTTCGTCAATGGTATCCTTGACCAATTAGATCATCACAAGAATCAATAGAATGATTATGTTTCATTTTCAATTATTTATTTAATTATGTTTTGATTGGATTTGTTTTAAATCCAGATTTGACATTTTGATTTTATTTTTACATTTTAATTTTGTTTTTGATTTGTTTTTTTGTAGGAAAACAGTTTAAGAGATGAGAAAAAGAATATATCACTCAATGGGAAGGTTCTAACAATTGAAGAATATGATTTCGAGCCAATGTAAATTGATTGAGCAGAACCACTCTTCAACAAACTTTCTTATTAAGAATTCATTTGTAAATATTATAAATAGAAGATTGTAGAATGTAGAAAGGGGCTTCTCTCCTCTGCAATTTTGGAATTTTAAAAGCACTTCTGTAATAGGAATTTAGAGTTGTAGGTAGGAGGAGATGAATCTCAAATATGGGGATTATTGAGATTTTTATTTTACATTCTGAGTTATGTATAATGAACAGGGTTTGCACTATTGTAGCTCTGGTTTTGAAAGAGAAATTCAGGCCTTGTAAAAGATTGTTAGAGACCGAAGTTGGAGAAATGGACTTAATAAATTGGTATTTATAATACTATTATTTTAAATGATGGTTTCATTTTATGATAACAAGAATATGTCAATTTACTTCCATATTTGTGTACTTTGTCAGTATGAGTAATTTGCCTCAATTTTATGTTATTATTTATCTCTACTCTTATGGGATGAATTCTGATTTTTAAGTAACTATTTAGTTAGAAATTTGTCTTATAAAACTGATTTATTGAATAGTGATATGTTGTGAACTTTTTCCACATATTATTGTTTACTTATTCAAGTTACTGATTAAATGATCAATATCATTTTGAGAACTTTTTCCTGAGTGTTGTTGATTGATTATTTCAGTTAAGAGGTCTCTATATAGGATGTGTTTGGTATTCATAAATGTTAGTTAATTGAACTACTTCATTAGCTTAATATTCATTATAAGCCAAACAAATTTAAATCCCAATTATTTAAAATATCTTGCTCTCGGTTAGGATAGATCTATGTCTTCCTAATTGAGATAGGATTAAGATAGTTCCTTTTGCTTGCATCTTAGAATAATTTTGGATATAGATTAAATTCTACATCCATAAAAGGTCCTCTTCTCAAAGAGGCAAAACATTAAATATAGCTTATCTAAGCCCAAATTAGCTTAAATATCACTTTCTTGCCAGAAGTCAGCAAGAAATATGATCTGATGTCTCTTTCCCATTGGTAACCAAAGTTTATATTTTAAACCATCTGAGATTGAGAGAAGGTAACTAGACCTAGTTAAACCAGTCAGAGCCACTATTCCAAACGGAAAAGGAATTGCTTTAAGGTCCAGACCGGGTGGTCATCCCCCATGTTGTTGCAACAAATTTTGAGGCCTCAACAGGTTCATTGACCTACTTTTTTGATCATTAGAGGATAAATTAAATGCATCTGATATTATCTGTACAACTCTGTCTCACAATTTTGTCACTGTTGTATCTTTAAAAGTATTGTCAGAGGTTTCTTAGTTGTCATTTCCATGCCTCATAATTTTCCAAGCTTTCAATCTAAATGTGAATTAAGAAAGATTCAACAACTTTAATTTAAATTCCTGTGGGATATTATTACCATTTGGCTCCCACTCTATACATAAATACTCTCTAAATTTAAACTTGCTTAGCCATCCTTCAAATTATACCCCCTGTAAGTTCCAATGGATGTATATCATGTGACACGTCCTCACTTAAAAAAATTACAAATGAATAAAGAATTCAACTTTACCATTAGAATATATATAGTCAGGAAATGACTGAAATGATATTTGATTAATTACGTACTAGTAACTACGTAAAGTCGAGTCTAAAAATAATAGTAATATATAGATTTTACAGAAACAGTTATTGTCAAGTACAAGGTACATAACTTGTTATTTTAATTGGAGTTGGAAAGAGATTCGTGTAGCTAGGATGAATTGTATGTACGGTGTAGTGCAACTAACAATGCTACATTCTTGTTGAATTATCTTTGACAAGAAAATCAATTCTCATACTAATCAGTTTTGTACAGATTCAAGTCATGTTGAATTCAATAATCATTTCCAAGGTGCTTAGTGTTATCATTCTTTCTTATTAAAAAAATCATGCAACGCCAACTCACCATCTACCACATACTTCAAGCCATAATTAACTATGAATTTCAAGTATCCACATGCTTAACGGGTTTATAATTAGTCTTCTTGAGTTCAACCATGAATAGGGTCAAAGTATTCACTGAGAAACATATGTTAGGCCTGGTATTCACGAGATACATCAGGGAACCAATCAACTACATATAAAAAAAATAAGCTACCAAATGTGAAGCTAAATTAACATAGAACTTCAGATTTGGAACCACACCAACAACCAAGGGTTTGAATTCCAACATCAGAAATCTCTTCAAAATCTCTGCTATGTATTTCTCTTCCAAGGAAGACCTCCCCGATTCCTTGAAAAATATCTAGACCTAGAAAGTAATTCATAAGGACTGTGTTCTTCATATCAAATTCACCAACTAACTTGTTCTTGCATCATGCACGGGCTTCTCAAAATTTCCTATAAGGATCATATCATCTACATACATGACCAAGACAAGAAAAATAGTTTTATCATATAAATGATAAAAGGTTATGATCTACAACAGTCTTGGTGAAATCCAAACTTAGTAAGTACTCATCAACCCATGAGTACTATACACATGTTTCTTGCTTCAACCCATAAAGGACCTTTTCAACCTCTCAATTGATTAAGGTACACTTCATCTTAAATCAGGTCATTTAGAAAAGAAGCCTTTGGAAGGTGCTTGTCCTGTCAAAAAGTGCTTGTGATATCTGAAATCTAAGAGTAGAGGCAACTTGCAACAAATATTGTTATGATGTTGGTATGGTGTTGGGTCTCCAAAGGAAAGTGTCATTTTTTCAGACTTTTGTGTATGCTTTAGGATGAAAATAGCATGCTCTACTTTGATCTAGAATCTGCAGCAAGGGGTATAAGACACTTGTTCACAATGCTTTATTTATGGGCTTAGTTTCATCAAAACTTGATGGAAATGAGAATTGCATACTTTTGGGTCTTTTCTCATAGTATGGATTGTTGTTGAATAATTATTAAGCTTTCCTTTATTCCAACTAATCCTTTTTCATTAACAGGTCTGAAACAAACCTTTCGTTTTTCAAAATTTGCATCTATCCTTCAAATCTAACACATCAATATGTGTCATCATCATGCATGAGAGAATTATGAATAGAAATATCATCATCAATGAGCATAAATGGGCCTAGTTATAGAAGGTGGAATTTATCACTTCCCATCATGGAAACTTTGCATCGTCTCATGGGACAACTACTTTTTGACTTGAGTGATAAAAACTATTTATATCTCTTTGATATGGAGTCGTTTTACACAAAAATCATTGAACATGTGCATAATAGGTATTATGAAGTCTATGCCCAGAAAAATGTTGTTTTAATATTTGGTCATCTATTTTTTTTTCTCTTGTCATAACTATTATTGTTGCAATCAAGTTCATACTTTTACTCACATGTCTATTTTAACAACATGAGGACCAAAGTTTGAGCCTTTGTACCAAGATATGGAGAAGGGTGATGAAGAATGGAATTGATTCAATGATATTAATAAGCTTATTATCCGCTCTCCACTTTGGAAAAAGTATAGAATTCCATTTCCTGATCTCTACAACAGAAGATCTAGGAAAGTTAAGCTTTGTGTATATCACCGCCCCATAGTGATGTACATAAAAACTGAAGATCTAGATTTACTAGCATTGTACTTTGATCCTCTGTTTCATCCAATTTCTTTTCATAATACTATTTGTTGTGAGAGGAAAAATTCCAAGGAGGATGATGAAGGTGATTTTTTTGTTCTAGAAGGCATGGAACCTTTGTTGCATGATACACCACTTTACACATATACAACAAATAACTAGTATTTCATTATTGTTTCTTCTTGCCCATTCAATATGCGATCAGGTCCTATGTGACAAGTAGAAAATATCCCTCTTGTTTTTGATTGTTACAAGGAACCTTGGTATGCATTTTTCTAATGCATGAAACATATTAATATTCTTTAGTTGTGTTTTTCATGTGCCATGGATTTGATTCCTTGAACGTTTCATGTCATGCAGTCCTCCCACATATCCAATGAAGGTTTATGGGAGCTATCAAAAGCTCCTAAAATGTTATGTGTTGAATAAAATTCATCACAGACCTCCAAAGGATCAAAATAAGAGATAATTGGTTTGTTCCCTACAAGCTCCCGAATTTTTCCATAAAGCAGAGCTAGATTGGGCAGAGGCTGGGCTTCAAGTTTGAAGAAAAGGTACTATATGTTGAATCTTATTGTTCATCGAAAGAACTTGAATTTTTTTCATCCTGATTACAATTTCAATCTGAAACCTGTGAATAAACTCACAACAAAGGAGTGAAAGAATTCATGTTTTGGAAATTCTTTCCATTTATGTTATGAAAATTTTCAACTAACAAAACTAGTTGTTGATGCAAATATCCAATTTCGACTAGGAAATGTAGATGCTTTCTAGTTAGAAAACTAATTACAACATACATTTCACATGTAGGCCAGTTGAATTGTATGTATTGTTACAAGTATCAACTTATGAAAAATATAAGAATGTGTAAAGATATGAAGCATTTGATTTATTATTGTTTTAACACTGGGCCTGTTGGGAAAGGACCTGAATGTGGATTTTGGGCTCCAATGTGGAGAGTATGGTTGTTTTTCCTATGTGGTATAGTACCACTACTAGAAAGGTGGCTTGGAAACTTGCTTGCATGAAAGTTTGAAGGTCATCATTCAAAGGGAGTGGCAAACATTGTGATGAAAAAAGGGTTGAAAGTCATTTTGATTTGGAGCATAGAGAAGTTGTCATGCATGGTGTTCTTGATGTAATGTCATGTGATTTTATTTTTTCCTTCTGTGATAATTGGCAGGAAAGGGATGTTTTTGATGTTTCTAATGTATCAATTAGATTGAAATCACTTATATGTTGATAGTAAATAGGCTTGAGTTAATCTATTATATATATTTTCAACCCTTGATGGGCATGATATTTCTCCTCTTCCAAGCTCATTTTCTAATGATTAATTTGGTTTTTTGCTTTGAAATTTCTACATCCTTTTTCCTCCCTTTGTTTTTTTAGTGTTATGAAATTTTTGAGTCTTTTAGTGATTGTCTTATCTAATTTCTAACATACTCGGTCATATTGTCATTAAGGGCATCAAGAAGAACAAATATCTTACCATTTTGCAACATTTGAGTGAAGTTTGACGTTGTTCAAAGGTAAACATACACTGGAAGGTACATGTGGTAATAGAGGTTTCAATTAAGCATGAAAAATATGACTATTTTATTTATTTATGTTCTCTGTTATATCTCAAGTTTATAAATAAGATAACTACTTTGGTACTTCAGGTGCGTGGCCTACCAGTGCCAATTGAGAATATGGTTCTTCAATATGTTAAATCAAAAGAAGATTGGTAGACTAATGTTGCTCATTATAATTGTGAATGTATAAGGTGTTTTGCAACTATGAATAAGTTGGTATGTCGGAAAAATGTTGGAAGGTTCACATGCCTTTGGTTGAAGTCAGAGTAGGCATGCTTTTATTTCCCCTACACTACATTGAATGGACAACTTGTATTGTTCAAGATTAAAGAGGTTTATAAATTACTAATCAATTATGTTGGTTTCTTAACAGGAACAGAAACACAATTACTTGAAATATGGCCCCTATCTAACACCTGAGGAAGTTGTGGCCATCTATACCACTACCATGCATTTTCTAGAATTGAGAAAAATTTCTCCCATTCCTTTTCCACCATTGTCATATAAACATGATACCAAACTCCTAATACTAGCACTCGAACGATTGAAGTAATCTTATAGTGTTGCTATCTGATTAAATCAACAATAGAGGGAAGAGTTGGGTCTTATTGAGTAGGCATATGATAATACACATGAGACATTATCACATATCAAATGTCATCTTCTTACACAACATTCCTTAAAAGAAGTAAGTTGTATAATTAATCATTTCTAGATGCAAAATCAATGAAAGTGAGATGTTGTCTGCCTGGGTTTTTGATAATTGGTTGTGTTTCACACTGCATATGGGAATTGAGTTTATGGACTTCTATGGCTATCTAATTTGTGTGTATGAAATTTAACCTCTCGAGAAAATTACAGATGCATATCTTGATCAATATCTTTGGTATGAAGGTGACAAACATCATCTCTTTTCAAACTGGATCAAACCTAGAAATTTAGAGCCACCTCCACTTTTGGTATATAAGTAACAATCAAATGAAGGCATTTCATTTCCTCTTGAGTCTTGAAAAAGTATGATGAAATGAAATTGGGTGAGGACCAGATCCAGGTTTACCATGTCAAAACTTAGATTCATTAAGATGACGACCTTGGTTTGAAGATATCCACCATACAAACTAGGACCACCCATACTTATCATTGCCATCTCTCTTTCATCATCAAGACTAACATACTGAGGACTTGTAAACTGTGGAGGCCCATGCTAGTCATTGCAATGCAATTTCTTTGAATAAATGCCATGTCCAAAAGTTTTTTATATTTAATATTTGCATCCAATGTGGCCATTTCTTATTATGAGATTTACCACTTCTGAAAATGGCATCATTCACATCATTTTGAAGAAGTCTACAAAGGTCAACATAATTTTTTTCACATTTACAACTTCCATAACATTTGTTGGTTCCTGAAGCTCGAGCACTTTCATAAAAAAAAAAGGCAAAATCAAACAAAAAAATGGTCCACTCTCTTTTCATTTGCTAATATTAGAATGAAGTTTTGTTAGAGGCATTATTTGTTTGTTTGTTTTGGTTATAAAAAGGGTTTACTCTTCGTTTTATGTGACTTTAAATTTATCATATATAGCATGTTGAGAAATGGGAAAGAATAATGTGTGAAATTTATCTTTTAGAATTTGGTGATGAATGAAAGGATACATAGTTTAACTAAGGTACAACTCGCTTTGGTAAAGGCAGAGGAACATCTTAAAAAGATGCCTAAGAAAACACCATATACAGAGTTTGAACATAAGTAATATATGGAGTTTTTTTTGTTACGGATATGTTATTTTTTCTACCCAAGATATCACAACAGGAAAAATATTGATATTTTTGAAATTGTTGGAGAACTTCATTGAGTTTGATTATTCTGATGTCCTACTTGATTGATACCTTTTCATATGTCAGGAAGGCTTTAAATATGAATTAATGTGTTCATGAAACAAATCAGATTCAAATTTTATAGATATAAAAGATAAAAACAAATATCAATGCCTTCGTTTGATTGTTACTTGACTTTGTTGTGGGTAGGTTACAGGAAATGTGATTGGAAAAAGGATGGGGAGACAATGCAGAGTATGACTTGGATATGATTCATTTGTTGTTAGAGATCCTTCAGGCACCTGAGCCATCGACTTTGGAAATGTTTATAGTAGGTATTCCTATGGTTTTTAATGTTGTGATTATTTCACATCATCATTATTTTGGACAAGAAAATGTTTTAGGAATGCCATACAAGACATCGGTTGACAGGAAAACAATTTTTTATAATTTCAATGTCCATTCCATGATATCATCTCTTAATTGTTTGATTGTATTTTGGACGTTTCATTAGATATTGTTGTCTTTTAACTATGAAATTGAAAATACTTGGTATCATGTCCATTTAAACAACAACCAAAGCTTGAAGATTAAATTAGTATTACACGATATTGATTGAAATCCTTATAATTATTTGTGTTAAAAGATTTTCATGACTATCAGAAAAGTTATCGTTCATGTTGTTATTTGAGAACATGTTTATATACTTAACAAAGTTCATGTGTTAGAAAATGAATTGTTGTTACGAATAAAACAACAATGATTAAACATTACAACTCAAATTATTTTTTTTCACAAGTTATCTATTGCTTGAGATTTTCAGCATATAACTTAGTTTGCATGATTGTGCCTAAGGTTTCCCTGAAGGTTGAATAAAGTTACTAAGGTGTTATTTTATATGGTGAAATTTTATTTCCTTTGTTTATACAGGTCATCTGGCCAAATTATAGTGGCCACTATCACCCAACTGAAGAAAACTTGTTTGCGTTTCTTACTTATATGGGGAAAAATGGCTTTGACATTGTTAATGTTGAGGTATATGACATATAAACTCTCTATAGTTTGCTTTATTTTATATTCTAGTGTTCATTGTCTTTCATGTCTTACACTCTGCATTGTATCTTCTTTTGTTTTCAGAAAAACAACTCAGTATTGATGGTAAGAAGCAGGAATTGAAGAAAGAGGAGAGAAATAACACTAGAGAGATAAATGCAAAAATAGATAGAGAAGATAACTAGTTTGGTGATACTCTTAGAGCCAATATCCTGAATAAGATACACATATATAGAGACTGATGGTCAAGTCTTTAGAGTTGGTGAATTTACCTGCAATGCCTTGGCAACACAATGATACTGTTTTGAAGTGATGAAACATCATTTCATGTGTAAATTGTACTCCAACTAATATTAAGTTGAAAATTCATATTGTATTACTTTAACATTTCATATAATATAATTTATATGGTTGAAATTATTTATAACTGCACTTGATATTGTTTATTATTGTAATTGACATATGTAACTTTTTGTTTTCATATTAGATGAACATGCTCATTGTGTGATATTTTTTAAAACATACTAATTAATTTATGTTGATTAATAAGGAACACATAAAATAAATCTAAAACTACTAAATTAGTAGTTTATATTAATTAATGATGAGCAAAAATAAAATGAATATATGACTAAAATAGTCATTTATAATGATTATTAACGAAAATAAATGAAATGAATATAAACTACTAAATTAGTCATTTATATAATGAATTCGAAACTACCAAAAAACGAGAAATGACTACTGCAAATGATAAATTTGTGATTACAAATGACGACTAAATTTTGCATATATATGACTATTAGTAGCTAATTTATTGTATCTTATAACACGACCAAATTTTAGTCATATTTATTTGGTCATTAATTGGTTTCAAAAGATGGCTAAAATTTGCATATATATGACTATTAGTAGCTAATTTTCAGTATCTTATAGCATGACCAACATTTTGGTCATATTTCTTTGGTCATTAATTGGTTTTCTTGGGTGATCATATAGTAATATATTTTGCTGTATATTTGGTCATTAATTGTGGAAATTAATGACTAAATTAATGGCCAAATTAATGACTAAATATACTACTAGACGATAAAATTGAGACAACCAATTAATGGCTAAGCTAAAAATGACTAAAAAATGGTCGCGTTATAAGATACTGTAAATTAACTACTACTCGTCACCGATTGAAAATTTGTCGTTTATATGAAAATTTTAGTCATTTTTTAGTAGTTAATAAGCCATTTTGTAATAGTGTATATATAAAATTATTCACATGATGTGGACATTGAAATATTTATTTATGATCTACCTTGAGATGTTTTTTTTTTATTATTTCCACGTGTAAATTCCATGTTGAGTTTGGAAATACTTACACATTGTACTTATATTGGGTTGTAAAAAGTGTCTTTCCATGCAAATTTTTTTTTTAATGTCGCATGAATAGACGTTATTTAAATATGGAAAATGTGGTTATAAAAGATGTCTTTCTATGCATTTAATTTTTTAATATAACATGAATAAATGCTATTTAAATATGGAAAAATGTGAGAGGAAATTTTTTCTTAAAACCACTTAAACTACACCAAATTGATATAATTGTTGGACACCTAATAATTTAAGGGTTGGTGTGGAAGTTGAGCAATATTAGGGAGTGCAAGAGAACTTAGAATATGGAATCCAATGATCACTCCAATGTATTATAAATATGTATCATTGTGAATAATATAATCATCTCATGCTTATCTTTCCTATTCCGTCTATTCCATGTGTGTGTCTATCATGGTATCAGAGCGGGTGAATTCCTGCCCTGCCCATATTTGAGCCACTAGGTTTGTGGCCTCTTTGTGCATGTCAGCTCTGCCATATTGGCCCTAACAAATTTTTCCATAACTTGAGCATTCTAATTGTGCACCGTGCCTATTCATTAGGATTCTAATGCTCCAAAAAAATTCCACATGACTAAAACCTTTTTCTTTATTGTACCCTTGACAAAACACTTCTATAATTTGGTTTCTATCAGAGATTCACCTTCTCCATTTTGGGTTCTCTCTAAAAATGTTAGTGAGTCTCTCTCTCTCTCTCTAAAATGCCCTCTGTATCTTTGTTTTTGGGTACACTGGTTCATTTCCTGGCTTCATTCAAGCCTTGCATTAAAATTCCTATTTGGAACATTTATGAAGCGAGAATTGCATGTGTGTTATAGTATTAGAAAGCGAATCTCTCTGATAGTTGTGGCCTCATAAAAATTGTTTCAGTGTGCGTTATAGTATCATAAAGCACCCTATCATCATACTGGTTCACGCTGTCTCTAACTAAATCATCATCATAACGAGCCATTTGTGCCTTTGTTTTTTCTTATTGTTGAGCTAGTTTTTTATGTTCATCATAAATCAAGCTTTGTCTCTCATTTTTGTGCTAAGCTTGCATTTCTTGATACTCAACCTTTCGTGTCGACATCTCAGCCTAGCGAGTTTATTCGTGCTTGTGCATAATCCCAAACACCTTTTTGGAATTTTTAGCACTGTTGATTTCACGAATAGATTTGGCACCTCTCTCAAGGTCCTCAAGGTTGAAACCTACTGCAGTAGTCCTTGGATTATCATTTCTCACTCTTGTCTCTTCCTTTGGGGTTACAGTAGCAGGAGTGGGCGCAAGAGGTGGAGACGGAGAGGAGCTTGCTAATGGGAACTAAAATGGGTTGTCACCATATTGATCATTCATAAACACAGTAGCTGATGCCACTGCAATTGCTAGCACCACACTATATAATTTAGCGACCATTGTTACAGGAAAATTGATGAGCTAGATGTATGTATTGGTAGTTCACTTAGATGAGCATCCTTTTAACTTAGTCATGAGAGTTCATGAGGACTTGTAAAAAATCGTGGTTTGTTCTATAGTTTTTAATGCATGCTGTGGTATTTGGTAGTTGATGATGTAGACAAGAATTTGAAATCCCATTGAGACACACATAGATATTTTTATCCGTAGAAATTATACCAATGTGATTCAATATGATCTTGTAATGTGCTAAAACAAGATATTGAAAACTTCTACAGTTTGCGGAAACAAAACACGATCACACAATCACATAATAAGTAAGAGAAAGAAGTAAATCAATCGCACAACACAAGATGTATTTGGGGAAAACACATTGCTTAAAACCCTGCTATCTGTATATTTTATAAAGTCAATACCATGAAACAATACAATGCTTTCTCTCATCGAGAAACTCCTGCACTCTGCTAACTGTATCACTCTGATCTAGGAAAAATCAGTCAAATACTTAACCAATTCTCAGCCTCTGCGTAGCCAGCCTTTCTCACACATTCTTGGAGGAATTTTCACCCTATTAAATAGGAAATTCCTTCTAATTTATTGTGCAATGCATCATAGGCTTCCACATGACTCTATAATTGAACTGTGCAATTTTCTAATTATACAACTGATAGTTATCATCCCTTTAACCTCATTCTCAACTAGGCCTTCCTTAGAACTGCCATGTAACAACTATTTATAGAGAATTATCAGTTAACTAATTGATCACTCATTTTGAATTATATAAGATTTAATTCATTGGACCCATCTCTAGCTTATCTCTCAGTTAGAACTAGTTAAAATTATTTTAACTCAATTGAATGATTTAACTAATTAGAACCCCCTAAAATCATGGGAGAAATCTACATGCATCCTCTTTGGCCTTCAACTTGAATTTCATAAGATAACTCAGTATTTCTGAATTAGTTAACCAACAAAAGTTTTCATGAGATTAAATTACAATTTCTCTTCCAAATTAATTATGGGAAAATTAAATCAAAATTCCCCTTTGGGTGCCATTTCAACACTCCCTCTTAACAAGAAAGGGATTATTTTCTACCCCGATCTTGTCTCTGTGGAATTCGAATTTGATTCTTGTCAGCGCCTTTGTCAAGATGTCTACATACTGCACCTCCGTGGGAATGTATTGTAATGACATAACCCTACTTAGAACACAATCTTTGATATGGTGATACAAGATACCAATATGCTTGGACTTGTCATGGAATATTGGATTAACCGAGAGTTTGATGCAACTTTGATTATCACAATGTATCATCGTCGGATCTATATATCTACCAAAAAAATCAACAAGGATTGTCCTTATCTAGATGGCCTCACATGTTTCTTGACTGGCCACCACGTACTCTACCTCTTTTGAACTAAGTGAAACTAATCTTTGTTTCCTGTTATACCGGGAAATTATTTATGATCCTATGATGAATATTCCCCCTGATGTGCTCTTCTTGTACAGGATTCCCTGCCCAATCCGCATCAGTGAATCCTTGAAGCTTCATTGAATTTGTCCATTTGTACCATTTTCCATACTTTGTGGTGCCCCTGAGGTACCTCAAAACATGTTTTCCCTCATTCCAAAAGAGCACAATAGGCTTAAACATAGCTTGCCTCATATGGTTAAATTCGTAGCATATTTCTGGTCATGTGTTCACCAAATACATGAGTGAAACCACAAGCTGCCTATAAATAGTAGCATCCACTACTTTTCCTGACGTAGCATCCGCCTTCCTCTAGTTTCCTGCTAGAGGAGTCTCCATGGGTTTTTTGCCCTCTATGTGGAACTTCCTCAAAATCTCCTTGACATACTTGTCCTGAGATACAAATAGTTCCCCATCTCTTTTCCATATTTCCAATCCCGAGAAATAGTGTAAGAGCCCCATGTCCTTCATATCAAATTCTATTGAAATATCCTCTTTGCAAGACTTGATGAGCTACTCACCACCTGTCACTATCAGATCATCGACATAATGTACAATAATAAAAATCTTACCATCAACCACAATATGATATAGGTTCACATCTACTTCACTCTTGGTGAAGCCCAACCCGATGAAATAGATGTCAATCCTGGTGTACCAAGCACAAGGTGCTTGCTTCAACCCATAAAATGCTCTCTTGAGTCTTCACACATGCGACTCCCTGTCTAAGGTCTCAAAACCTTTTGGTTTCTCAATGTACACTTCTTCCTCAATAAATCCATTGATAAAGGTTGTATTTACATCCATTTGATGTATCTATCATCCCATCTGCGCTGAGAGTGCAAGGATGGATCTATTAGATGAGTACCTTGCGACTGGTGAAAAAGTCTAATCATAGTCAATCCCATGCACCTAAGAGAACCATATGGACACAAATATGGCCTTGTGCTTCTCCACACTCCCATATGTTTCATGCTTCACCTTGTAGACCCACTTGGATCCTACAACTAACTTCCCCACTAGTCTTGGGACAACTTCCCATGCACTGTTTATGATAATGGAGGCATACTTCTCAACCATGGAATCAACCCACACTAGTTGTTGCACTGCTTCCTCAAAATAGGATGGTTCTATCTCAATACCTTCGCTCATAAGAGACATGTATCCAATATACCACTTTGGGGACCTTCTCTGCCTGTGCTGTGATGTGGGTGATCCCACATTATCTCTCGCATCCAGAAATAATCTGTGAGCCTCTCAGGTGTGCTTCCTTCCATCTCCGGTGGATGGAACTACATGACTGGTTTCTACGGCCCTCTGTTCCTCTTCTTGTGGGTGATCCACATCTTGACACTCATATTTTGGATACAAGAGCTCCTCAACTACAAGCAACTCAAGCCCCCCTATCAAGGGACAATCGCATGGATTTCTCTTCAGCGAATTTTGCATCTCTTCTAACCACTGTCATACTTGTGCTGGCAAGTACACCTGATAGTTGTGAGGTGTATCAGTGTACCCCACCAATATCCCCAAATTTGTTGTTGGCTCTAGATTCTTCCTGGCATATTTGGTCACATGGAAATAAACAGATGAACCAAAAAATTTAAAATACGACACATCTGGTATTTTACTTGAAAAAGCCTCCTCTAGTGTACTCATATCAATTATCTGATGAGGACTTCGATTCTACACAAATATTGTTGTATTGCATGCTTCCACCCATAGATGCAATGGTAGGCCCTGATCATTCAACATAGCTCATGCTTCTCCCACAATCGTTATGTTCTTTCTTTGTGCAAACCCATTCTGTTGTGGGTAGTGAGGTGCAATCATTTCTATTTGAATTCCTTCTGAGGCACAAAAGTTATTGAATTCATTAGAGATATATTATCCACCATTTTCGCTCCTCAGAGCCTTCACCTTCTCCCTGTATATTTCTTGACAAATGCTCTGAAATCACAAAACTTGGAGAAATCTTGGTCTTTCTTCTACAGGAATAAAATCGAACACTTTCCTAAAAAATCATCAACAAAAATCACATAATACCTATTATTTTTTGTGGAAGCTGTTGAGAACAGTCCACACACATCTAAGTGAAATCTATCAAGGATTGCCACTGCTCGACTTTCCTTATTGTGAAAGGTGGCCTTGGTATACTTCCCCAATGTACACCCTTTTCATGCGTCTCTCTCTCGCGTTACAATTTCGAGAAGTTCAGAATTTATCGTACGCATCCGCGAAATACCCATATTTTTCCATTATATCACTATGTGAATAAATATTCTTTTTATATTTTCTTCAAGAAACAAATTCGTCCTGTTGTTAAAGCTGAAGTCTTTGTAAAATCGTAAAACCATCGTTGGATCATGCTTTTCCTCCTCACCCTCCGATATTCCACAAAAATCCTAGTCAAGCACCGCCGCATCCTTTTTCCCTTCCTCCCTCCCTTGCTTTCTATCTTATCTTCATTCTTCATTTTCTCTTTTATTCGTAACCAACCTTTTCACAAGACCACATGTCATTCATTTCCCCTTCCTTACCCTATCTCTTAAGGTCAAAAACCCAATTTTCAGCCTTATCGAATTTATATTTCCCCTTGCAATTCTTTGAAAAAACCATAGAAAACACATATTTCTATGCGTTAGGCTTAGACACCTCAGGCTAAGCCCCTGCCTTTTCTTCATCCATATGCCCCGAAGCCAGAACCACGTGCTAAGTAAGACAGGCGCTTAACTCTTGAAATTTATTTTCTACCCGAAACATTGAAAAACCTTCGTAAAACACAAAAGTCGGGTTTATTTTATTTTTTCATAAAGTTTTCCACCAAAGAAATTATGTTAAAAACTCGACCGTCGATCTGCCCCATGGATCAACGGTGCAGAGTACCCCTCACCTGGTGGACCCCCCTCCCCCGCGCTCTTTTCCAAAAAACCATGGTATATATCCCGCACCACCTTTCGTCGAGTGGCGGTTTTATCCTGTCGGCCAGCGATTCCACACGCTGGCCGACACGTGTCCTCCACCTCGTTACCAAAACCGCCGTCCTTCCACGTCGCCCGCGCATTATCCTTCGGACTATAGCCCCGCAGCGGGATTCACCTCCGCCGTACTTGGGCTTCTATCCCGACGGCCACGATCGCTCATCTGCCCGCAAGTCAACGAACTTGTCCTGGGCCGTTAGTTTCCCCCGTGCGTTTGAAAGCGAGCTCGTTCGCTCATCTTCCGCATCGACGTTTTGCGGCAAAACCACCCGATTCCACCATCGTACACCTCTCTTTTTCTCCGCTGACTTTTCAAAACGCTTCCCGAATACTGATCGTAACACGATCAACGGCCCGATTGTTCCATTTTCCCCGCACGCCCTCCAAAGCAGATTGACCTATAAACCAGATTTTTACGTGTTTTTTGTATTTTTGCAGGGAAGAAGTCCTTTGTTCGTGTTTTAAACAGGGTTCTCAGACCTGGAGGGTCACGATCCCCTATGTCTCAATTTCTCTGTAGAAATCACCCACAAGGTCATTTTTCACGTCTCATCGGTGTTTCTAACGGCATTGATGCCTTTTTCTACCTGCACATCCCTGTACAGCAAATAATACCGTCAAAATCGATGCAGAGAAAGAATATCAGATTTTGAAGACAAAACGAACCAGAGCAGCAGATTAGTAGACAGATTGGCGGGGATTACGGCTAAGACGGTTATCAAAAGCCTAATCCCCGGCTCAGAACACAGATTAAAGCAAAAACCTAAAAGTGTTCATCAGACATATTGCCTCCATCTCCATACTTTGAGGCAAATTGATTCCTCAACCACCGCAGTGCCACCTATTGCCTCAAAATGCTCAATCAGAGGCTGAATTTATTGAACAGGATTAGATATTATGCCTCGAAACAGCCAAAGAAGTTATTTCTGCCTCAGATTTAATGACAGAATGTTAGCAGAGTAACCCTAATAGTACGTAGACCCTCAAAGGTCAACAAAGCTCCCTTCAAGCTTACTTCATAAGTGCAAACACATGCAAAGGGAACACCAGATAGATTTACCTAACCTCCAAGGTCAGGAAGACATTAATTTGCATTAATTGTATTTGAGATCTTTTATCGGGATCTCACCTCATCATCCTCTCTATAAATACTTTAGCAAAGATGAGAGGGGTTGGATTTTTATTGTTAATGTAGTTGTCAAGCATATTGTAATGTAATGAGCTGGGAACCTTTGACTCAGGGAATAGTGGGTCACAGGCTCTGAGCTCGCCAGCTTATATAGGTTATGCGGGAGAGAGATGATGAAAACACTAGATCCTAAGATTTTAACTGGTTTGAAGCAATCAATACAAGCTGATTTATGGGATCCTGGTCTATGCTGATGGTGATGTTATTCTTACTGTAACTTGTCATTTTATTTCTGTTTTCAATTTGTTTCATTTCCACTGTAAAGAACAGTTTAAACAGTGTTAGGACCTACTGTATACCAGTAATCTTCTCTGGCTGAGAAATCTTTATTTCAATGTTTTCTTCCAATTGTGTTATTTAGAAATAATTTAATTCAGTCTAAGCACAGAGATGCTGGCGTTCCCTCATCTTTTCGTCACTGCTGGATGTTATTTTTAAATGTTACTTTCTATATATGTTGTGTAAGGAATGAATTGAGGAAATCAAAGGTTAGCCCTAGTCCTTTCTTTGTTTGCTCGATCATTTGATTGTTTCCCTGATGGATCAAAAGCTCGACTAGTTTCAAGGATTTTATCGATCTAGACCATTCGTTGTTATATTTGTGATTGTCTTGGAAGTAACTAAGTAAAGAAGATCTAGGAGAGGATCATGGTGAGCCCAGCCCACTAGTTTCTACTCCAAAGGTTGCCTTCAAGTTTCCCTTCGTTTTTATTTGTATTCTATTAGAAGTGTATCAAAGGCTAGATAGTTTCAAAGTACTTACCAGATCCTAGTTTGCTTCTATGTTTTTCTTAAGTGCTTGGTCAAAGGCTGGCTAGTTTCAAAGTACTTACCAGATCCTGGGCTGCTCTTTGTTCTGCATCTGTCATTCCCTTTCTTATTGTACCACTCCATTCCATAAATCAAGCCTTTAAAGAGATCCTTAGGCATAGATGACTTGCCCCATAGATCACTCTTGAACCTGAATGTTTCAATTAAATCCTCTTATGACTCCATAGCCCAATGGATTGAAAACTTCCCATCATCTCTCTTTTTATCAAAGCTTACTCTTTTTGCTTGCAACTTCTCACCTTTGAACCTATTTGCATATAGATCTTTCCGCCTCAGACAGCAACTATGTTCAACCATCCGAGAAAACCAAACAAAACCCTTGGACCTCATAACTAGCCTAATATCATTACCCTAAGCTTTCAAAGACAATATCCATCTTTGTACATATTGGAGAGATCCCTCTCCGGATTCAGGAGGGCTAGATTCTAGAATCCCAAAGTTGGTTGAAATGATGTTAACTCTGTGATCAGACTTTGCCAATCTTGCTTATTACAGAGACCTAACATTTCTGGCGACTCCACTAGGGAATCCTTACCCAGAAACTTCATAAGACCTTAAGAGTAAAAAGCAATTTTTTTCAAGCACTACCAAGAAATGGTAATCATGATGAGACTTGTTTGAATTAGTGACAAACTAGGTCAACCCTAGGATTCTTTAAGTTTTCTTTCTAATCTTGGGAAATCAGCTAGCTTAGCCATGAGGATAGACTGTCTTTGTTTCATAACCGTAGCTATGTTTTGAGGCAAAGTCAGGACATTCTTTTAAACCACAAATAAAAACAATTCATAAAATACCAAAAGCATTTCAGATTGGTAGTAAAACACTAGTTTTTGATATCTTGTTTACATTTTTGATGTGTTTTACTCTATACTCTTAAGACAGAGTCTGGAAAGGGCCAGGTAGCCTCCGGATCTCATCCTCTTTTTGAGGTGACATATCTGGTGAATGCCCTCCCAGTCAATCTCTGGTTAGAGTTTGTTGTGTTTTGAGATATCCTTGAAAAGGAATGTTTCACAAACACCGTGGTGGACAGTGTACTCCTTCAAAAACACTCCAGACTTTCCACCTGGCGACTCCACAATCCTGAATAGACCTTAAGACTCCGCTGGGAAGAACTCTCATCATTACAACATCCATCAAACCTAGCTAAAAGGCTGTAGGATTAGAAGTGAGAAAACAGATTAGTTGACCTATCGAAGATTGTCATATCCGGTTGAACTTTTCTTATTTTAGTTGGGTCTAAAACTTAGCATAGTGGCTCCCAAAAAGATTCAAACTAGAGCCCATCCTGACCCTGATCCACCTGAGATAGTTGATAACCCAGAAAGAATTCTTAGGAAGTCTCCTAAGATACAATTTTCAACTGTTTTCAGATCGCCCCTAAGAGCTAATTCGGTCCCTGACAATCTTTCAGCTCTTCAGAAATCACAAACTGACTTATTAAACCCATTTAGGACTAGGTCATTTGGCGATTTAGATCAGTTAGATTCTGGGCCTTCACTTTCATCTCCCAAAACAAGTGAACCCTTTGGGGATAGAGAATCAACACCCCCTGATTTACATTTTCTACATAATCTAGGTGCCTCTCATCCAAGATCTGCTCAGAAATCTACTGCTGTTCCATCCACTTCTGTTCACCTATCATCCACTGTTCAAACCACTCCACTTCAACCCACACCTCCTCTTGTAAATCCACCACGTATCATGGCAGCATGGTATGCTCCCTTAGTCCTTCCTGTACCATTAGTCAATCTTCCATAGGACTATCAGTCCAAAATTCCTTTATATGATGCTAGCAATACTATAACAACATCTCAACATGTGGACAAGATGAATGACTACTTTGACAGAAATGAAATTGATGATGATTCTGTCAAGCTTAGACTATTTGCTCAAAGTTTGGGGGGAGAAGCAAGAAAATGGTTTAAAGGTTTAGCCCCCCATAGTATTAATGATCTCCAAGGCTTCCATCAAACATTCTTGAACAAATGGGAAGTGAGGAAGAATCCTCTCCAAGTCCTTGCCGACTATAACAATCTCCATAGGAACCCTGGGGAAAGTGTACAAGCTTATTGTACCAGATTTAACAGCGTGTATAATGCACTTTCCCCTGAACTAAAACCTCCTCAGGGCTCAGCTTTAAACAAATTTTCTGAAGGGTTTGATCCAGACATGACATATTCACTCAGAGAAAGAGTTTTTGCAACCCTTGAAGATATGCAAAGAGGTGCTCTTTCTGTGGAAGTTAATCTTATGGAGAAGAGAGCAAGGATGAAAGCTGAAAAGAGAGTATCTTTTAGAGAGGAATCCACCCCTTCCACTTCAAACTCAAAGATAGAAAGAATGATGGAAGAAATGATGGAGAAAATGAGCATTCTAGAGAGAGCGCAAGCAAGTCTAAATCAGAACGCCCCTCAAAACAGAAACCAAAACCAGAATCAGAATATGAGAAGAAATCAGCCTCCAAATAGACCCAGGGAAGATGATCAACAGATCACTCCTCCCTTTCATCAAAACTTTTTAAGTGAGGTTGAAAAAATAGATCAAATAAAGGAGGAAGATGATATAAACTTATTTGGGGTAGAGGATGATGACTTTGAAGTTCATTATGATAAAAAACAAGGTCTTTATACACCTTATGATGACAAAAGAGATGATAATGAGAATTATTATCAAAACATGGAAAACGATGTCATAGAGCCTTCAAGGGAATATGAACTCAGGAGTAGATCTAATCAACAAACCCCCAACAATAGAACCTCTGACCAGCCTTCTCAGAACAGCACTGCTACCAAATCTAAAAAAATCAAACAAAAGGACAAAACAGTGGCTGTTAATTCTGGTAATGGTAAAGAGAAATACACTCAAAATATTGAAAAACAGAGTGCAAACATTAGTAGTATTGACACTTCCGTTAGTACTCCTGGTAAAAAAACTGTTTCAACTGTAGATAAACCAAATCGGCAAGCTGTTATTGCTGATAAAGTGGCAGTAAACAAGGCTGAGATCAATTCTTTAAAGAATCAAAACCTTTTCAGTCTGGAACAGGAAATCTCAAAGATCAAAATCTCTGTTCCTTTGACTGAGTTAGCTTCCCAACATGTATATAGGTCCAAAATTTTGAAGGCTTTGAACTTAGAAGACAATGAGGACACACTCAATCTTAATGATGACCAACCAGAGCTTATTTTTGGTCCAAATATTGAAGGAAAGTTCCAAGAGGGTCTTGTCCCTCCCTTTTATGTAAGCTTAAACATTCATGACAAAATTCTGCACAATGCTATGCATGACTCGGGCGCTTCCCATAATTTAATGCCTAAAGCTGTAATGGAAAGCCTGGGTCTTGAAATTACTAGACCTTATAAAGATTTGTACTCCTTTGACTCAAGCAGAGTTAAATGTCTAGGATTGATAAAAGATCTCTGTGTTAACTTAGCCCAGATTCCAGCCAAATGTTTAGTCATGGATGTTGTTGTGGCTGATGTACCCCCAAAGTATGGAATGCTTTTATCAAGATCTTGGGGGGCTAAGTTACAGGGAACCATGCAAATGGACATGACCTATGCGACTATCCCTGTTTTTAATCAGACTAGAAGACTTTACAGGGAATCCCACATGCAGTACACAGTGACAAGTCAAGATTGGCCTCAAAGCTCCCCTCTCTATGCTATAAACACGAGCCTTGATTCTTTTATCATGTTTAATGAGGAAACACTTACAGAACAAATCATTTCAACAGAATCAATGGCTGAGACGGAGGAAGAGGAAAACAACGCTAAACTGCCGAAACAGTATATTGCATCTGAAAATCCTAGCAAACTAAATACAGGTATTGAACTGCAAGTCATCAATCCTTTGAACTTAAAACTTGACAGTCAGAAAGACAATCCTCAACCCGATGAAAAACTTGAGGAATCAAATTATACAAAGCCCATTCACCAAACTGAAAATGTTCCTCTCTGGACTATGTATTTTGATGGGTCATGCACCAAAACAAATGCTGGTGCAGGTGTCTGGATTACTAACACTGAAAACAATCATACAGAATGCATCTCATGCAAATTAAACTTTCAGTGTTCCAACAACATAGCAGAATATGAATCCCTTCTCTTAGGCTTGCATCTCTTGAAAAAGTTAGGTGCCAAGAGAATCAATGTATATGGGGATTCTGAATTAATCATTAGGCAAGTTAATGGGGAGTATAATGCAAATCACCCCAGACTTAGGGCCTACAGGAATGATGTCATAGATCTTTTGAAAACATTTGAGGAGTCCACATTGTCTTTTGTCCCAAGGAAAACAAACATTGCAGCCCACAATTTAGCCTTTGCTGCTAGAACCTGCCCAATGCTGTATGATGAATCCTCTCAGATAAAATTCAGACCAGCTATACTAGATAACAAGAAATATTGGCAGGTATTTGATGGAGATAAACAAATAGAAGACTTCATGCAATTCAGAAATGAGTTTGAACTCCATAGTTCAGATTCAGATTATGACACAGACTGCAGTGAAGAAAATTTTCTTGGTGAAGAAGAACCATCTCCGCAGCTGGTAGATATAAACCCTCAGACTATCAAATTTAGAAACCAAACATAATTAAATGCAAAATCTGAAACAGAGGAACTGGAAACTCTACATTCTAAGGATGATAGTTTGCCCAAGGGTTTGGCCCCTCTAGAAGAACTGTTTGATTTTGATGATGTGGCCAACAAACCTAAACTGGAACCTGTAGCAACTGAAGTGGAGGAATGTAATATAGGCAGTGAGGAAAAACCGAGATTGATCAAACTGTCTAAAACTTTACCAGCTCACATTAAACTCAAATACTTAGAGCTGTTTAAAGAATTTTCTGATGTTTTTGCATGGAGTTACGAAGATCTTAAATCCTATGACACTGAAATAATACAGCACAAAATCCCTCTTAAAGATAACCAAAAACCATTCAAACAAAAACTGCGCAGAATCAACCCTGTCCAGTTGCCATTGGTTAAGAAGGAAATCATGAAGATGCATGATGCTGGTATTATTGTCCCTATTAGATATTCTGAGTGGGTATCTAATCTGGTGTCTGTTAGGAAGAAGACTGGAGAAATCAGGCTTTGTATAGACTTTAGAAATTTAAACAAAGCTTCATTGAAAGACAACTACCCTTTACCCAAGATGGATCATATTTTGCAAAGGGTGGTGGGGTCTAAAAGGATTTCGTTGCTTGATGGCTATTCGGGGTATAACCAAGTCTTAGTCCACCCTGATGATCAATTAAAGACAGCGTTTACTACACCATGGGGCACTTTCATGTATGTGAAAATGCCTTTTGGTCTAATGAATGCTGGAGCAACCTTTCAGAGAGCCATGGACATAGCATTCTCGGAAGAATTGGGTTTCTTCATCATTATCTATCTTGATGATGTAACTGTGTTTTCAAAAATAGATGAAGAACATTTAGAACACTTGAGGAAAGTTTTCGAGAAGTGCAGAAAGTTTGGGATATCTTTGAACCCTAAGAAGACTTTATTTGGTCTCCAAGAAGGTAAACTTCTTGGGCACATCATTTCAGAAGAGGGCATAAAGATTGATCCCATGAGGATTGAGGCCATATTGCAAATCTCTCATCCTCGAAACATCAAAGAGTTGCAATCTTTCATTGGGAAGATAAACTTTTTGAGAAGGTTCATCCCCAACTTGGCTGAGCTCCTTAGGAATATCACAAACATGTTGAAAAAGGAGCAAGGGGTAAAATGGACCTCGGAAGCAAAGACATCCTTTGAGCTGGTGAAACAAGCGTTAACCAAAACACCGGTTCTCATAAGTCCTGATTTTTCAAAAGATTTTTATATCTTCTCATTTGCATCAGAACATACTATAGTTGCTGTCCTTTTACAGAAAAATCCACAAGGACAAGAGCAACCCATTGCATTCTTTAGCAAGGCATTGAGGGATGCCCCTTTGAGGTATAACATTATGGAAAAACAAGCTTTTGCTTTGGTAAAGGCTTTGAAAGACTTCAGAGTATACATCCTTCACTCACACATCATTGCCTTTGTCCCAAATTCGGTTGTAAAAGACATTCTAACCCAGGATCCAGATGGTAAGAGAGGTAAGTGGATTGCTGTTATTCTTGAATATGATTTAGAGATAATACCCACTAAGCTCATCAAAGGCCAAGGTCTAGCTAAATTAATGGCTGAATCAAATTGTGAACTTCTTGATATTAATATGATCGATGCTTTGGATAACCAAGAAGAATTCTCAACTCCCGTTGTTGAAGATCATTTTGTGAATTCTCCTTGGTATACTGATATTGTTTATGTTTTTCTTAATCTGAATACACCTCCTGGTTTATCCAAAACAAAGGCAAGATTCCTAAAGTTAAAAGCTGTAAACTATTGCATTATTGATAAATGTCTTTATTGGAAGAATGCAAGTGGTCTATTGCTTAAATGTTTGCCTGAGTTTGATGCAGGAAAAGTTAAGCAGGAATTCCATGAAGGAGAGTGTGGAGGCCACTTGTACTGGAAGTCAACAGCCAACAAAATTTTGAGGGCTGGTTTCTATTGGCCCACTCTTTTTCCTGATGTACACAAAATGACAACTACTTGCCATAAATGCCAATTGTTTGAGGGCAAGAGAAAATTATTACCCCTTCCTCTGCATCCAATTACTGTTGAAGCCCCTTTTCAACAATGGGGACTTGACTTCATAGGAGAAATCCATCCACCTTCCTCTGCCCAGCATAGGTGGATTCTTACCGCCACAGACTATTTCACTAAGTGGATAGAAGCCATTCCTTGTAGGCAGGCCAATGATTCGGTTATCATAAAATTCATAGAAACCAATATCCTTTCCAGATTTGGCTGTCCTACCAAGATCATCACAGATAATGCAACAGCATTTAGAAGCAAGAAAATGGTTGAATTCTGTCACAAGTATCAGATAACATTGGGACACTCCACAGCCTATTACCCTCAAGGTAATGGACTTGCAGAATCTTCCAACAAAAGCTTAGTGAACATAATCAAGAAACTGTTAGAGGACAATAAAAAGTCTTGGCACACAAAGCTGATCCATGCACTTTGGGCTGATAGATTAACTTTGAAGAAATCTATTGGTATGTCACCCTTCCAGCTTGTGTATGGTACAGATGCAATTTTTCCTAACAGCCTTGGTGTACCAGTTATGAAGTTAATTCAAGAGTTGTAGACTGAAGAAAATGACATAATCAGAAGAATAAATCAGACCATTCATCTTCAGCAAACCAGAGAGGAAGTGTACAACAAAGCATTACAGAAGCAAGACCATATCAAGAAGATATTTGACAGAAGAACAAAAGCCAGCAATTTCAAGATTGGGGACAAAGTTTTAAAGTGGGACTCAAAGAGGGAAGACAAGGGAAAGCATGGTAAATTTGACAATCTATGGCTTGGCCCTTACTCTATTCATTCAGTTGCTGGAAACAATGCATTCTTCTTACAAGAGCTGAATGGGACAAAATTGTTTGGGGGTCCTGTCAATGGCAGGATGCTTAAGCATTACCTTTCTTAAAACATTTCCTGTTCTGAAGCCTTTTGATTTTTCTTTTTCCATTATGAATATTTCATCCACCATTGCATTCAAATTTATAAAAAATTAAGAAATACAAAAACAGAGAAAAAATGAAAAGAGGGCAGAAATGAAAACAAGAAAGGCAAAGCCCCATGCCAAAAAGAGAAAGAAATCTGAAAGTGTGCAAGATCAAATGCCACTCCTCAAAAACACACTTCTAATTAGTCAAACTGTTTAAACTTGACTAATAAGCCTTCAATTTTCTGCTGATAGGATAGTGAATTCGATGTGCCAAACTGTTTAATCTTGGCTTATCAGTAGATATATTAGGATAGAAATGAAGGTTCAAACGAATTCAAAATATGAACCAAAGTTTCCAAAGAGATGACTCAAAACTACTTTAAATTCTGAGTCAAAGAATGTAAAGATCTGGTTCTAATCAGCTTAAACCTGAACCGGAAGAAAAGGGAAAGACAGCTTAAACAAAAGCAAAAATAGAGCTGCAAAAAGGAAAAGAGAAGGTTGTACTTAAACTTTCAGATCTTAAGCCTTCCATTTTGATTTTAATTTCTGCAAATAATAATCTATGTGTAGCTTGTTTTTATGCCATATATCACAGCAAGTTAAACAGTTCAATCTTGACTTGACTGTTTTTAAATTTCTGTTGTAGAATTTAGAGAATGAAAGTTTGTTGGACTGTTTAATCCCAACAGACAGTAGCCTAGGTAGAAAAATATCTGAGCTCAACTGTTTAATCTGAGTTCGGGGAGAAATAAGGAGTAGAAATAGATTAGATTTCCTGCTTTCAAAAGAATAAAATGTTGTGTAAAGAGTTTGCCAATCCAAGTGCACTCTGAAGAAGAAAAATGTTAGATCAGTAGGATTGGGTAGGTAGAAGTTGTATTGATGAAATTCAATTTTCTTTCATGACTGATATTATTTGTCAAAGAAAAGCAAGAGCAAGCAATGGTTCAGGGACCAGTCAGCATCCCATAGAAATCAAGTCTGATTCTTGATGCCTTCAAGAAGGCACCATCCCCAAGTGGAGCCACTGTTAGCCACCTATATTTTTCCATTATATCAGCTGGTGGCTAAATATTCTGTGCAGCCTTCAAGAAACAAATTCAGTCCTGAAATTGTTGGTGCTTGAAGTCTTTTGGTAAAATCATAAACTGCTGGTTAGATCTTCATGCATTTCCTTCTCCCAGCCTCTGATATTCCACGAAAATCCAAGTCAAACACTGCCGCATCCCCCTTCCTTTCCCCTCCCTTGCTTCCATCTTACCTTCATTCTTCAATTTCCTTTTATTCATAAGAACCCCGCAAGACCATTTTTCATTCATTCCCCTTCCTTACTCCCATTTCTTAAAGGTCAACAACCCAAGTTTCGACCTTACTCAGTTATATTTCCTCTTGTAATTCTTTGGAAAACCATAGAAAATACATGTTTCTATGCGTTAGGCTTAAGCCCCTCAGGCTAAGCCCCTACCTTTTCTTCCTCCATATGCCCCTACGCCAGAACCACGTGCCAAGTCAGACAGGCGCTTAACTCTTGAAATTTATTTTCTGCCCGAAAGACATTGAAAAACCTTCGTAAAACGCAAAAATCGGGTTTTATTTTATTTTTCATAAAGTTTTCCACCAAAGAAATTATGTTAAAACTCGACCGTCGATCTGCTCCACAGATCAACGGTGCGGAGCACCCCTCACCTGGTGAACCCCCTTCCCCCGCGCCGTTTTTTAGAAACCACCGGTTTCCATTCCGCACTGCCTTTCGAGCCTCGGCAGTTTTATCCCGTCGGCCAGCGATTCCATACGCTGGCCGACACGTGTCCTCCGCCCCGTTTCAAAACTGCCTCGCTGTCACATCGCCCGCGCATTATTCTTCGGACCATGGCCCCGCAGCGGGATTCACCTCCACCGTCGGATTTGGGCCCTCCCATCCGACGGTTGCTGATCGCCTCTTCTGCCCGGCCTTTAACGGACTTGCCTACCCGTTAACTTCCCCCGGCGCGTTTGAAAGCCGATCTCCGCCGTCGATCTCTGCAGATCGACGGTTCCCATGCAAAATCCCGATTCCATTGTACAGTCCACCTTTTCCCCCCGTTGACTTTCCGAAATGCTCCCGACCGTTGATCGCAATACGATCAACGGCTCCGATTGCTCCATTTTCCCGCACGCCCTCCAAAGTAGATTGACCTATAAACCAGATTTTTTACGTGTTTTTTGTATTTTTTGCAGGGAAGAAGTCATTTGTTCGTGTTTTAAACAGGGTTTCTCAGACCTGGAGGGTGACGATCCTCTATGTCTCGATTTCTCCGTGGAAATCACCTACAAAGCCATTTTTCACGTCTCATCGGTGTTTCCAACGGCATTGATGGCTTTTTCTACCTGCACAGCCCTGCACAGCAAGGAATACCATCAGAATCAACGCAGAGAAGGAGTATCGGATTTTGAAGACAAAATGAACCAGAGCAGCAGATTAGTGGACAGATTGGCGGGGATTACGGCTAAGACGGTTATCAAAAGCCTAATCCCCGGCTCAGAACACAGATTAAAGCAAAACCTAAAAGTGTTCATCAGACATATTGCCTCCACCGCCATACTTTGAGGCAAATTGATTCCTCAACCACCGCAATGCCACCTATTGCCTCAAAATGCTCGAACGGAGGCTGAATTTATTGAACAGGATCAGATATTATGCCTCAGAACAGCCAAAGAAGTTATTTCTGCCCCAGATTTAATGACAGAATGTTAGCAGAGTAACCCTGATAGTACACAGAGCCTCAAAGGTCAACAAAGCTCCCTCCGAGCTTACTTCATAAGTGTAAACACATTAATGCAGTGGAACACCTGTATAATTTCTTCATCGAGCCTCCCAGGGCCAGGAAGACATTAATTCTGCATTAATTGTATTTGAGATCTTTTTATCAGATCTCACCTCCTCATCCTTCTATAAATACTCTAGAAGAAGATGAGTGAGGGGTTGGATTAGTTGGTTGTTAATGTTATTGCTGAAGCATTGTAATGTAATTGAGCCAGAAAACTCTTGACTGTACATAGTGGTTTCATAGGCTCTTGGAGCTCTGCTTGTAACAGATAGGTTAGGTTGTGAAGAGAGATGGATTAAAACACTGGATCTGAAGATTGTAACTGGTTTGAAGCATCAATACAAGCTGATTTATGGGATCCTGGTCTATGCTGATGGTGATGTTATTCTCACTGTAACTTGTATTTTGTTTTTTGTTTCCAATTTGTTTCATTTTCCACTATAAAGAACAGTTTAAACAGTGTTAGGACCTACTGTATACCAGTAACCTTCTCTGGCTGAAAAATCTTTATCTCAATGTTTTCTTCTAACGGTGTTATTTAGAAATGATTTAATTCAGTCTAAGTACAGGGATGTTGGCGTTCCCTCATCTTTTGTCACAGCTGGATGTTATTTTTAAATGTTACTTTCAACATATGTTGTGTAAGGAATGAATTGAGGAAATCAAAGGTTAGCCCTGAGTCCCTTTCTTGTTTGCTCGACTATTCGATTGTTTCCCTTAGGATGTGTTAAAAGCTGACTAGTTTCGAAGTACTTATCAGATCTTAGACCATTCTGTGTGATCTTTGTGTTCCCTTTGTTTTTATATGTATTCTATTAGAAGTGTATCAAAGGCTAGATAGTTTCAAAGTACTTACTAGATCCTAGTTTTCTTCTATGTTTTTCTCAAGTGCTTGGTCAAAGGCTGGATAGTTTCAAAGTACTTACCAGATCCTGGGCTGCTCTTTGTTCTGCATCTATCATTTCCCTTTCTTATTGTACCACTCCATTCCATAAATCAAGCCTTAAAGAGATCCTTAGGCATAGATGACTTGCCCCATAGATCACTCTTAAACCTGAATGTTTCGATTAAACCCTCTTATGACTCCATAGCCCAATGGATTGAAAACTTGTCATCATCTATCTTCATGATCAAAGCTTACTCTTTAGCTTGCAACTTCTCACCTTTGAACCTATTTGCATATAGATCTTTCCGCCTCAGACAGCAACTATGTTCAACCTTCTGAGAAAACCAAACATAACCCTTGGCCTTCGTAACTAGCCTAATATCATCACCCTAAACTTCAAAGACAATATCCATCTTTGTACATATTGGAGAGATCCCTCTCCGGATTCAGGAGGGCTAGATCCTAGAATCCCAAATTTGGTTGAAATGATGTTAACTCTGTGATCGGACTTTTGCCAATCTTGCTTGTTACAGAGACCTAACACACTCAACTTCTTTGGATGATGTAAACCCTACAAGACATTCAAATCAAATGTTCACCTCCTATCTCCATTATGTGTGATAATACAAGTGCCATCATTATCTCAAAGAATCCTGTTATGCATTCAAATACCAAGCACATACCCATCAAATATCACTTCTTACGTGAACACGTGCTTGAACAAAAGGTGAAAATGGAGTATGTTCCCTCCAAACAACAAGTTGCTGATATATTTACCAAACCTTTACCCAGGGAAGTGTCCGAATATCTCAGACAGAAACTGGGAGTAGTCTCTACCATGCAGAAGATCAGACCTGCTTAAATTTAGAAGATTAAATTGGATACGATCCTGTTGAAGGTATTCATGATGCATAGACTAAGGGGGAGCATTGGTCATATGGAAAGGATGCATTGTTGGCATTCCAATTAATTATTGTAGTCTGATCTCATATTTGATCTTGTTTGTATAAGTCATTTTTGTTTGAAGATGTAGCATGATCTCATGGGGAGCATGGTTTTGTCGGTACAAAGGGTATTGATCAACCCTTTGCCATTGATGTCAAAGGGGGAGGAAAAACAAAGAGGGGTTTCTACAAGACAAACAGAGGAAGACTATTTCCATCAATGCCAAAGGGGGAGATTGTTGGAAATATTGTCATTGATGGCAAAGGAATTGGCAAAGAAGGAGCATATGAAATAGTAACTATGAAAAGAGAAAAGAAAAGTAGCAGCAGAAGAAGAGTGAATAATTGAAGCTGAATTGTCCCGAGACAGAGTAGGAGAAAAAGGCCATCGAATAGAAAAGAATAAGTGAATTTTCTAGTAAATGGTAATTCATGTGTGAAAATATGTATGCATCCTGATGGAATTCGTGATAAGTAAGAAACCCTGTGAGGGGATTAATGGTGCTCTGTATGTTTTTCGAGGAAACGATGTCAATACAGTCGTCAGTATATCCAAACTGGTAGATAGTGGAGTTATATATATTCGTTGAATATATGATATGATCAAAGATATGGTTTCAAGCTCCACATGGAAGGGTCTACGCTATTAGTAAGGAGCTGACTGGCTTTCATGGAGAAAGGAACGAGGAGCGAGGGAAAATGAGTTATAACGCGGAAGAACTAAAATAGAGTATTTGGCTTTGAACTCTCGGTGGAACACAGACTAACCCTTTGGAATCATGAACGGAACCTGGAAGGAAAGAGGTGGAATATAACAAAAGGAAGCGCGACGGAACCCTGCGTGGAAGAGCGGAACCATGACCAAGTAAATAGTGAAGGCATTTTCTGGATTTCATCGCACCACCTTTCGGTGATAGGTGGTATTTCTTGGTTGGGGAGCGATTCCATAGAAACGTTGACACGTAGCAAAGGTGGACCCACGAAAACCACTATCAAAGCATGCCATCGCATGTTAATGTTCGACCAAAGAAGCCAAGCGATATTATTAAACGCCGTTGATCTGGGAAGGGGTCATCGGATGGTGTTCATTTGCTATAGATGCGTGAAGGTTACCCAAGGTACAGCGCGCCATCGCACGTTATCATCCATGCATCATCAACGAACGATATCTGTCGGATCATCTGAAGTCAAGCAATGTGCTCTCCACCGTCGGATGGAAACGATCGTTAGCGATGGGCCCTAGTTTTAAATTATATTGATTGGGACTTTTCAAATTAACGGTTGTAGGTTTAACCAAGGATTACTTAAATTAAATATAAATTATGAAGAAAATTGTTTGGACCATCATTTGAATGTTATTCTGAAGTTGGTGGAACAAATAAACCTGGGATTGACTTATGAAGGTCATTTCTAAAAGAGAAATTTGGATTAATATCTCAATCTCAGATTGAGATATTAAAAATATTTATATTAGTTATCTAATTGCCAAAACCAAGGAAATAAAACAATGATAAATTGTTTGGGGGCTTGGGTAGACTCTACTGGATTATCTAATTTATCCCATCCAGGAATACCATAAGCAGTTGGGTGGTTTTGACTCATGGTATTAATAAAGGCAAAAATATAAGGCAAAACTATATAAGGAGAAGTGTATTATGGTTCAGGGCGTGCAAATGGAGGGGATGTTAATGAATAAAATTTTTAAGAGATATCTGCAAGATCGAACTCTGTCTCTGATGAATCTGAATCTATGATGCACCTATGGATATGATCTCTAGATCTAGAAATGATGAATCTCTAGGAAGATTTGAAAATGAATTCATGAAGATCTGACGCAAATCTGATGAAGAAATTAAGAGAAAGTTGTTAGATTTGAGGGTTGAAGCCTTCAGTGCGAAAGTGAAAGCTTTCTACAAACTGGTGTTAAATCAGGGGGTTGGAGCTCCCTTCCAGTGGTGACCGGAAAATGAGAGAAGGTGGTAGCCTTCTATAGATGGATGCCTGCGTGCTGGTATAAGTCTGCGCCAGCATAAAATTGTAAGAAGTTTTCTTTATAATAAATATTGAAGACTGAGATAACAACAGCGGTGGTTTTCTCCCGAATTGGGTTTCCACCTTAAATACTGGTGTTCATATGTGTTGCTTATGTTTGATGGTTTGTTATGTTATTTTTGTTCATGCTTACTTCTTAAAATCTGATGAATGAATGATGCAATGATCTAAGTAAAGACATAATAAAATCTTTGAACATACAAGTTGGATTCAGTAAAGTAGCATATGGTTTTAAGAAAGAAAAAAAAAAAAGTTCTCAGTTAGCTCTAAATACTGATTCACCCCCCCTCTCAGTATTTATTCCAACACTTGCATCATACCTGAAGGGCGTGGTTTCCATTATCGATGTTAAACCATCAATTTTGTAGGTTTTGTTTCCTCCTCGGCTTATTTAAGTACAACATTTAATCCTGAGAGCGATGTACATAGTTCTATCAATTTTTCTTTGGTGAAAATATCATAGGTTTGAACCATGTCAAAGGAGCATTCCCTTTCAATTTTTTTCTTTCGAAAACATGGAAAAAATATGGCCCAATATGTCAATTTTCAAGTTTTATAAAATATTACCAATTTATGTTTGCGTTATACCACCACCTGTGGTCTTGTTGATTCAAGTGAGAGGATCCCGTATTCCATATATGGCTCGTGTACCACCACATGAACACATGATACAAAAAATAACAATGTTATCATATTCTTCTTGATAGATATCACCTTGTCCCATTAGATTCATTTTTTCTATCCACTCTTCTTTCATGCCTTTTATCAAAGCAGCTTTCAGTACTTCGACGATCTTTGCAAGTTGTACTGAAATCTCTCAATATAATCTTGTAAAGTTTCACTGTCTTTTCCAATAATTTTAAAATTTTCATCCTTTAGGTCCTTGGATCGACAGTAATCCTGATATTTAGTAAGAAAATAACCTTTCATTGCATCCCAAGAATTGATAGTGCCTTCTCCTAAACGCATGAACCATCTTAATTTTTCTCCCTTCAAAGTAGAAGGGAACAATTCTAATTTATGTGGATTAATGGTATAATCATACCCTCTGCACAAAACATCAAACTTAGATAAAAATGCATCTAGATCCTCTGAGTTCATCCCATGAAAGGTTGGCATATTCTATAAAGGGATAGCCTTCATTGGGGATTTAACCACTGGATCAACAATAGGATATTCTAATGTCGAGGTTTGTTTCTTTTCCCTTGGTTTTCCATATGATCGAAGATCTGCCAGTAATTTTAACGAATTTATTGGTCAAGAGGTATTATTTGAGAAAGAAAGTTATGGATACAACTTGGCTCTCGAGGGGGTTTTACTACATTGTCTAAATCTATAATCTCGAGTGTTTCCTCTTCTATTAATATCATAGGAGATCTAGATTCTCCTTCTTCTTCTTTCAAATTATAATAATTTCCCTCTTGTGAAGGACTGGAGTTCTGAATAAATGTTCTTTGGAAGCTTTTCTCAGACCCTTCAGTTTTTTTATGAACCTCAGCATGAGCTACAGTTGGTGATTATGCTACTTGAGCGATTATGGTAGAGCCCTTCCTAGATATTGTTCAGCGTCCTACTGATTCATGAGATTCAACTTTCTAAATAGTTTCGTCGATAAAGATTGTTATACCATGGCTCACTGATCCCTCGATTTTTGTGGTTTTTGATACTGGTTTCTGTTCTATTACTACTTGATTTATGTTCTTTTTCTTTTTCATACGCACTTATATAGCCTAATCGTATCAACCGAAAGTGGGCACTGGGCCCAAGATTTTTACTTGTCACATGCATAGGTTCTTACCTTTTTTCTTCAATATGTGGCCTCCGAGAGATACAACCTATAAATTGACAACCTTCCCTGCAACGATGTCAAAATGTTGGGTACTGAGGTGACTCCTAAAAATAAACTTAATCCTACCTTCATTAATCTTATGAACCTTGGATTCGTCTTTTGTTTCAAGGCTATTGACAAAATCTATGTAAGAATAGAGTCTTTAGATTATGAAAGAGTGTAAGTAAATATTGCAAAAAGGTTATATGAATCATCATTCTAATTCAATCGTTGCAGATATAAATCACAACATCAGATAATTACTCTTACAAATACAGTTCTGTAGAGAAAGACTATTCTAATTCATGAACCAATTAAATACAGTTCTGTAGAGAAAGACTATTCTAATTCATGAACCAATTTATCTATCTTTGAAAACATTGAACACATAAGGAAGACTAGCATTTATCATATGAAGGATTGAAAATATCAAAGATAACTTATGGAATTCACACACTCACACTTAATAAAATTACAAATACATAATTCAATTGATTATCTACCACTGAATAAGGCGAGTAAATATTAACAGAATTAATGCGAACCTAGAAAGGTAACCAACTAATAATGATACATAACAGGCATAGGACCTCTGGTGATTGGGCCCACAATCTCCAGAAGTAATGCCTTAGATAAACTCAATACAAAGGAATTAAGGCAATATCTTGTGCAAATTCATTAATCTTCAAAGTGTTTTACAAGCTAACCTCTAAAAGGTTCAACTTAGACTGTTAAATGTAATATACAGTGAAAGTGTAATAATGAAAAAGAAAAACCTATATATTTTTACTTGATGTCTTATATATTACATTTAAAAATTGAATATGGAGCTATCCTGAGGATCAAAAAGTTCTATGGATTTCTCTTTTAACCATAAGGCCATCGAATAGTAATAATCAGTTTTATTTAACTTCAGTCTCCAACCATGTTCAGGCGTCGAGCTGTAATCTTCCAAAAACATAGTATCATCTAATCCAATATCTTTCTCCAATATCTCAAGGGAACAACAATAATTTAGTTGAACTTATCTAAATAAAAATTTACTAAAATTATAACCTTTTTGATATCTAAAAAGCTCAAATTAACTAAGCTATCTTCGACTCGCTTTCATTATCCTGTTGTTCTTAAATCATTGCAAATCAAGGGTAAACTTCTTAAAATCATAACAATTATTAAAGAAATAAGGAAAAGAACTATACCATTTCCATGGCTCAATAGTTTTCTTGATCAAGAAGCTTTATAATATCTAGATGAAGGAGGGTTTTTTAGTTGCTAAGCACTTGAATGAAGTCAATATTATTACTAGTTAACTTTCCTTTGTTAACATAATTCTGGATGATGAAATTACAGATATTTTGTTAATGTGTTCAATGCCTCACTAGGAAAATTTAAATGTAGTTCTGAGAACTTCAACACCTGTACGGACCCTAAAGTTAGATGATGTCAGAAAAAATTTAATTAATGGGGAGTTGCGACACAATTCAATTGTGGAAAACGAGGGAGAAAAAGATCTCACTCTAGCTTATCAGGGTAGGAGAATTGATCAAGGCCAAAAGGGGAATTCAAGATCGTGGGGCTGAGCGAAATCAAGGATAGGCAGTGTCATTTATTTCATTGTGGTAAACGCAAGCACATGAAGAAAGGGTGTCGAGTTTGGAAAAAAGGAAAAAAGGATAAAAAAATGAACTAGTATAAATCACAAGTCATCCATCACAAATGAAGGTGAGACAACTGATGTAGTCACATATGGTGAATCATGTGTTATTTATTCTTTAATTAGGATGCATGCATATATACATTTAGCGGTAGATTTTATTGGATCCTTGACTCCAGGGCATATCACCATGTAACCCCATGCAAAGATATTTTTGTGGCATATAATCCTAATGATTATGATAAATTGCATTTGGGGAACGATCATTTTAACAATATTGTTGGAGAAAGAGATGTGCATTCCTTAGAGGTGGCCATGATAGAAAGAAAATTTTGTGAGAATTGATACACTTAAATTTGTTTGGGCATTTTAACATTAAGTCATTAGGAGGAGCATCATATTTTGTAACATTTATAGATGATGGATCTAGGAAGCTATAGAGCTACCTTATAAAACGTAAAAGTGAATTGTTTAAAATATTTAAAAATTCCATGTTGAAAGAAAAACTAACAAATTTCTCAAGTTCTTGAGAATAGATAACTAAATGTGGAGAGTATTTCTCAAATGCATTCACAAAATATTGTATAATTTTGGCATAAATCATAAGAAGACTATGTCTATTATTTCTCAACATAATGGTGTTGCAGAAATGATGAATCGTACCATAATGGAGAAATAAGCAGCATGTTGTCAAATTATGGTCTGGAGAAGCATTTTTTGTAATTAGTGAGGACAACTTACTATCTTATAAATCGATCTCCCACTATCGCCTTCGATGGTGGAATTCTTGAAGAAGTTGGGACTGGTAATAAGTTGAATTCCCACATGAAAACATCCCACCATTGAAAGAAAATGGACAACAAATTCAAGAGATTCAAGGACAACAAATGGAAAATGATGAACACCAAGTATAAATATTTATAATTGTTATATTTTTTACTTTAAATAATATTAGATATAGTTAAAATTTTAAATGTACATCAAGTCATTTATTTTAGGTAACATTACTAGAAACAGAAAATTCTATATTTTAATTTAAACCTACTCCAAAAAGTTAAGGCTATCCATTCTTTTCCCAAAGAAAAAACTTGTAATTCTATTAATTAAATAAATTTCATTTTGCATGTTCTTAGTTGAACCTAGCTATACTCATAGTGTGAAAAAATTACATAAAAAGAAAAAAACTACATTTACCAGATAAACTAAGTTTCTCTTTTTACTTTTCTTATTTTTTTACTTTTTCTCGACCCCCAAAATTTGGGCAATTACAATTGCCAATTCTTCTCCTTCTGGTTTTGATGGCACTTCTTTGTTTGAATGAGAACTCTCAAATTCATGAGTTCACTTTCTTTCACATGCTCCTTGATTGTTGCAAATGTCCTCATGCTATTTTCTTGGCTCCTAGATCACTCATAAATCTTTGGCTTGTTCATCATGGCTCTCACAATTATTCTGCTTCCTTTCACCCTCCTTCACATGGAGATCTTGTTTATTTTGTTATTCTGCTTGTTGACGATTGTCGTCCCTTTTTTTGTCTTTGTCCTCTGAATAAAGTGAATTGTGAAACTCCCATCCCTTAGGCTTTTGCAATATTTTCTTTCCCTCTGGGCATGTATTCTACCAATGCCATGTTTGATGACAAATATCACATCTAAAAGATGTATTTCCAAAATATAACAATTGAGTCTAGATAAAATCTTGATGAACAAGGTGAACATGATATTGAAGGCATTTACAAAGGTCTATCTCAACACAAATCCTAGCAAAAGTAAAGATACATTTTCTCATTCTATTGTTATATGTCTTCAAAATTTTCCCCAACTTGATTCTAATACAATCTATAACTTAATCGTGCCAGAAAGGGAGAGGGAGGTTCTAAAGACTCACTCATACCAGTGTCTTTCAAACCACCATTATTATAGAATGAAAGGATGGAAACCATGGGGTTACGAAGACACTTTCCCTGCCCCATAACCATGGTCCCTAATTAAAAAAAAATCCAGATCCTCTTGATTATCAAACTAAACCATAAATAACCCCTTCACACACAAATGTATAACACATTTTTTGGTCCAATTATTGAATTCCCACTCATATAGACCTTCAGCATTGGAAAAAAACCGTTAAAATTGCAAATAAGGGCTATGGTTTGAAGAAATGTGAATATACCACTTACTTCTGGCACGTTTACTGACATATATAGTGATTTTTCCATCTGTTCAACCAAATAGGGCCCTAAATTGACATATTTGGAGGTTATACTTTTGTTATAACCACTTTTTCTTTCACAATGTCCTTGAACAATGTTATACCCTTAGGTTTTCTAGAAAATGAATTTGATCTAGCTGGGTTAATCATTCTTAGAGCTCTTCCCCGCAACCTCAAATTTATGATTATTGTATCATTAATATCTATGTCATAGTCCTTCAATTTGATGGTATCCTGTAAATAGATACCTTCATGAATCATTTAGGGTTTTCAAAAATATTTTTTGAGACCCTTCGAGATCTAGTTTTGGTTTCTGCAGAAGATGCTTCTGATTAGAGAGAGGGAGTGACTAGATCTGAGATTTGGCCCAAAGACAAAACATAAATCTAGACCCTTCCTCACGATCCATATATGAAGCCTCAAATTTGTGGTTGTATTCTAAAAACAAAGGAGGTTATATCGTGGATATGGGGAGGATCTTCTTTAAGTTTCGTCTACTTGATCCATCAACTAGATACATAAAATCACGATCTAGAAAATGAGTAAGAGCATGATGTCCACCATATGACCACGAAACGAGATCACATCTTGAGTTATTCACCAAAGATTGGGAGAATATCGAAATATAAGCCAATGGGTCTATGTTGTCCAATTTCAAAAGAAGGCCCTCCTCTATCATACTTCACGGGTGAGAAACAAAGCTCAATGGTGATTTTAGAAGAAGTGTAGCCTACATAGATTCCTCCACCATGAACATCCAAGATTATTATATGCTCACTTATAGTGGGACCAATGAAATAATCCCCAAAACCCAATTTTTGATGTCATCAATTCACATAAAATATTTAATTCCTGGATTTCCATTGATCTCACACATTCATTTACTCATTAAAAATATTATAATGGAGTACACCTCCCTATCTCCTCCCATTCAAATGTGTTAAAGTTACAAAGAAAATAGCGAGTGAAAATTAGTTAACCAATCCCATAGAGAAACACAACAAACATGGAAATATGGATTGTTGGTGGAGTATAAACAAATTATTATTTCTACAACAACACATGTAAACCAAAAATACATATTATGGAAAGCCATACTTTTAGAGATATTATTTCATATGAACAATGAAACAACCTAAAGAAAAATTCAGGCTTGTATCTCTAGTCATGATTACTCATAAAAAAGGAATTGATCGAATACAAAGACATCGTTTCAATTATATCAAAACCAAAAGTGTTAATCCCCTACAAACATATATTTTTGGGGCGGAAATAATCTCCAGGAATAATGTATTCTTCTGGAAGAGAGTTATCCCCTCACATTCTAATAGGAAATAGTAATTTTTAACTGAAATGAATGTTAACCATCTCCAATAATTCAAATGCATTATGAATCAACAGATATTTAGTGTTGTAATGGAAATACAGCATTGTAGCAAAAACCTATCTTTGTTTTATATAATTTAATGAATAATTACTTATCACTATTATACAAACAATATACATATTTTTTTTATAGAATTTTTTGTCCACACAAAATTTTCAATCTTTCTCAAATTGCTAGGGGCCTTTTATATACCTTCTTTGTTAGATTATTCACTCACCCAAATCATTAATATAAATAGGCATATATTTTTCAAAAGGCTAGTAGTCATGATCACAATGATTTCATCTCACTCTTTCGAGAGTACATATCATTTTGTGTTTTAATAAGATATGGTTTGGAATTTTTCTACCACATTGTTACTAGAATTAATAGTGTTGAGAGGGTTTGATTAGTTGTTTATTTTTAGTGATAATCCTTTAAATGATTATCTAGTTCCTAGCATGTAAATAATTATTTGGTACACTACATATATTATATATTGGAAAAACAACATATTAACATCGATTTATTTCATAGATTAAAAATTCTTTTTGTAATTCTATTCGATCAAAACCTCACAGACGTGTATAATATCTCAAAATTCTTGCATTACAAACCAATCCTTCCCAAAATTCTCGAGAATTTCCTTAACACAATACTTTTATCAGTATAGAGAATATACTAAAATGTGACATTGGAAATTGGAAATCCTATGACAAGCCACAAGTGCTCATCAACATTGAAAGATTTTGTGATGGCTCTATATTGAATAATGGAAATAGAAGTATTTCCAGCTAAATCTACAATAGATGAGTACTATGCATCATGGATGTTATATTCCAATGAAGGAAATAATTATTCCTAGCTATTAGTCAACACCAAAATAGCACTATCAGTAAAAGTAAGATGTAGTTACAATCACTATAGGTAATATCTTGATATAAGAGATTGTTTATGCCCATCACAATAAAACCCTAATACTAAAATAATATAATGAGCTATCCACCACAGTGATGTAGGGGAAAATTTCCTATACATGTTTTTATTATATTAAAGAATCTATGTAAAGGATAGTTTTGCACTCATGGTGCACATAGAGACTCAAAATATAGGCATTATAGCTGAAAATATTGACTGATAAGAATACCATTTTTACTAAGAATACATGCATAATTATTATTCATTGGAGAGAGATTTTGAGAGCCTTCAAACCAATATTCAAGGGGATGATATGCCCTAAATACTACTTTCATGATGAGAGTTATTCAAGTTCCTTGAGAACCCCTATATTTTTAGATGTCATAGTTCCTCTCTCTAATATTATTGAGTACATGGATAGATATGCCAAGGTGCTTATATCACAATTTTTTTACTTTCATCTCACTTTATAAGATGGAAAATTTATGGAAAACATACCAATATACGTATTTGTTAGTGACATTCTTCCAATAAGGCCATGCTATAGACTATTAGAGGTGACAAACCCTTAGTTAAACTGAGAGGGGGGTGAATCAATTTAATATATTTATGGACATTTAAACTTTTTTAGTCTACTCATTCACACCTTAATTTCATAAGCATATTAATACGTAATGGATCAACAAACATAATGTGTGGACAACAAGTAATTAAACAGATTAAATCATCTCATCAACTCTCAATCATCAAGCACATAGATAGAAGATATAAGTGGAAACCCATAATGGGAGAAAACCACATCTTATTATTGTTGTGATGTAAAGGAAAGATCCAACTCCCTCTCACATCTAATTTTATGTAGGCTCCAACATACAAGAGGCTAATACCCCAAATTTTGCAAGCTACAACTTTGCAGGAAGCTCCAACTCCCATCTACTTTCTGCAGGCTACAACCCAGAGGAGGCTCCTACTTCAACCAACTACAACTGGACATCTATCAAGCTAAAACTTGATATGGAAGCACCAACTCCCTCACATTGCAATGAAATCATATGTTGATTTACCTAGATATCAACTCTGTTTTTCTCCTTCTTCAATGTTGCCCTTCCAACCTTAAAATTTGCTTCATATCAGCTCTGGATCTGTACGGCCTCTCTATCTACCCCCTCTCATTCTTCCACTCTCTAACCTCTCTATGCATATTACAATAACATAATTTATAGAGATAATTTCATGGTTGTTTTCATTCGATATGGGAATATGAAGTGAATAGACATGACTCTTTCCTTCCACCCATTCATCTCCTCACTCAACATAATTAGGATGTTACAAATATATACAATTATTACAGTATCAAATGGATTTTGTATTCGCCTGGGAGACTTTCCTTTGCATCACAAACAATGTAAAAAAAATAATACATTTACAACTACATTCAAATATTTCACTCACCCCTTTCAGCTTCTTAGATTTGTTGTGTGTTTGTCCTCTTCTGCTTGTTGTCCCTTTGTATTTTATGTCTCTGCATTTATATTCCAAGTATGTTGTATGACCACCTTTTTTCCAAACTCGCCCCATGTTTTTGCACTGTTCTACAGGAGCTCCGAGTCCTTTTTTTTTTCTTACCTGAGCCTTTTCTGGCTGTGTTCAGACTTTTCTTTTGTTACCCGAGTCTTTTCTATCGTGTTAAGCCTTTTCATTTGACTCACTGCCACAACATTGTTCTGCATTAGCTCTTGTTCCTTTGTTATCCGTTTAGGCCTTTTCTTTGTGACCTATGGGGTATGGACCACATAAATTCCCTTTTAGCACATAACAAAATACAACTTCAGAGTTAAATACAACATACATACATACATGAGCGATCAAACAATGATACCTTAAACCAGACTACACATAAACCCAAATGTCTTGCATACAAAGAATTTCTTGCTAGAGGGTCCCACAATAATTTGAACCAATCATAACACATCGCATCTCGACAAACTTACCAATAGCCTTAAAATCGAGCTTATCATTCCACAGATGCAAATTTGCGCTACGATATCCACCATAAATCTTCGCTAGATCTAACAATATTTCTATACCTCTTTGTCTTATCGCAATCGCTCGCTCGCAAGTTTAACTCTTATCCATAACACTAAACCATATAATCTACAATGTGTGCTAGTGCGGAGTGTCGACACGTGGATCCTCCCTTTAATTGCATCGAATCTTCCTAACCTTATTGCATCGCAAACTAATTAACATACCTTGCGAAGCCTTAGTGCGGTCTGCTAGCATTTGCAATGTGCGAACTCGCGATTCGCCTTCCTCCGTTCATCTACCATATGATCTAACAGTGCTCACTGCGTGCCTTGTCATGCCAACACATGTCCCTTCTCTACTTCACATCGCACCATAAATAACTTACCCTGCAACAACCTTAACAGTTAAGTGCTAAGATTCGCAATTTGTTCTTTGGATCTCTGTCATCGGTATTTGTTGGATCCGAAGGTCCATGCTTGTCTCCTTTTCAATCCACTTCGCATCACACGTTAAATATCTTAATTTGCAAAGTCCTAACTGTAAAAACTTTACCATGTGATGTGCGATATGTTCATGGTTGCGATGTGATTGTCACCATTGATCTGCACTAGATCTATGGTCTGCGCTACTGCTTGCAAATCCTATTGTCCTTCTTGAGTCATCTTGCAATGTAATCTCATCTGTTCAACTCCCGCCTTCACTTATGTGATATAATCCTAACCATCTGCTTGCATCCCTTAGAATTATTCTATGTGTTCTCTACCTTAGTTGATTTTTCTTCTTTCTGCGACCACTGCTACTCAGCATCTTCGCTATCCTTCCTGAGTTTTATTCATTTTCCAAATGCACTGATCTCTCCTAAGATTTATTTAGTTTCTAAATGCGCTGATCTTTCCTGAGCTTGTTCTTCTATTCGTTATTCACTCTGATTTGGGATTATTACTCTTGCTACATGCCTTGCTCCCGACATTGTTTCACACCTTACCTACTACTGCCTTGTCTGCCTTAGCTTCCTTTGCAGCCTCTCCTTCTTTGCTACCTTTTATCCTTTTGTTCCTTACTTCTTAGCTACCTTTGTTTCTTTTCCCTTTTTGATAGTTTAGGTGCTGCACCTTTGTGCTCCTTTTCCATCAATGAAAATATTTCCAACACTCTCCCCCTTTGGAATTGATGGCAAAACTTCCTCCAACACTCCAATACTCCTTCCAAGACTTCCTCTGCCTTTCATTCTAAGAAGTGTCTTTCTTCCTCTGCTTTCTTTTCAGAAGATCCTACCTTCTTCTTCTTGCCTTTCCTCGCCCCTTGAAATCTATTAGACTCCTTTATTTCGCAATATCACCAGGTGACTGATTATTTCTTAGATTTCCATACTAAAAATAATATACCATGGCCATCATTTATTTTCAGGAAAAGGGGAAAGCCTAACTGTCAAGAGATTAAAACGAATATATTATTCCTTTTAGTTCAATATAAAGTGAAAATGTTGCTGGTAAGCCAAAAAAGGGAGCAACATTACACCATTATGAAAAAACAGCAAGGGCAGAGTATTGAATGAGATCGGTCAATTCATGCACATGCTCAGGTCGAGTCGTAAAAACTAAAGTAAGTCAAGTCGTGAAACGTGTGGCAAGTATTCCACGGACAAATAAAAAATGACCTAGCACAACCAAAGAGACAAGGTCGGGAAACTACAGTAAGGGAGCAGTGAGGATCATTAGATCTAAGCAACGATTAATGACGAAGATTCAAATCGCAATCACAGATCGCAAATTTTTCAAGATGGCACAAGCATTAGGGGAATTTTTAGGTCTAAAATGGGCCTCCTAAGAAAAATGTACCAAAAAAAAAAAATTTATAAGAACCAATAGGATTCAAGATGATGATGTCAACCATGGGAGATGATTCACCATTTTTGAAGTAAAAGGGTAAAAAGATTAAAAATAATAAAATAATAAAACTAATTTTGCAACTTGTATTTTCAACTTATCTCCTAGAGTTTTTACTCAAATTTCAAGCGGGAGTACTCGTTGGATGAAAAGATCAATTCCTCATCCAAGGAGTACCCATGTTGCATAATTTTGATGGACGTTGCTACATGAAAAATAGTGATTGCAATCATAAATTTCATCTATTTCTTATTTTTTGTGTCATAGGATCCATCAAAATTATGCAACATGTGTACTCCTTGGATGAGGAATTAAATTTTCCATCCAACGAGTAATAATGATCACAATTTGAGTAAAAATTTTGGGAGATAAGTTGAAAATACGAGTTGAAAAGGTAGTTCTTTTCTTTTATCCCTCTAAAATTTGATGATGTAATCAAATAATATTTTAATAGTTCCACTATTGTTTTATATTTTCCTTAGGAGGCCCATTTTAGACCTTAAAATTCCCCTAATGGGTAAATTTTAAAATGAGTGAAATGCGATTTGCGATGAAGCAGGACCAACCATACCTTATCACGTTATCGAAACTGCATGAAAAATATTGTTTCCGCCTTAAAATTTACCTTTCTCCATCATTCCTATTTATATCTATAGTTTTCCTTATTTTTTCACCATTGTATCATTGTTTCATCTCCACTTTTCCCCATTCCACGATTGTGTTTAAAGTAGGGACCATTCTCCCCACCATCCTCCATTATGTCCATGTCCGCCGACCGCCATCCCTCCACGACCGGACATATAATGTATGTGCACCATTTATGAGGAAATAGGCTACAGAGAATAGAAAGACTTGGGGTCAGACCTGACAAGGGGAAAAGGACAAGGCGAGGTTGAATATCACAATGAAAAAGACAGAATGGGTCGAATCGGGCATTGATGCTGAGAGATAATAGTAGAGACTGAAGGGGCAACAAAGCACATCGGCACCAACATCAATAAATGAAAGTAGCTAGCGCTGAACCAGACTTAATTACCGAACACCGATATTTTGAAAATTAGGACCATATGTCAAAGCCATCAAAGCATTTAGATCCATAAAGAGCTGCTCAAAATTAATTTTACAAGCAATATGTTTTCAGAGATCTTTTTATCAAGCCTTGCATGGCCATGCTTGTTTAATTTAAGTTGTTTTGTAATAAATAAAATTTGACCCAAGTATAGTAGGGAAATCGACTCAATTTTTAGTTAAATACTATTCGAATTTTAATTATCAAGGGTTGGAACCTTGTTAGACTTTGTGTTGTAAAAGATCATTGTATTGGAGCATTGTAACTGTTTTGAGTTGGGCGTCAATAACAAAGAGACCATTCACAAGATTCATGACTATGTTAATGGTGATCTTATTTCCTCTATGTTAATGTTTTCCTTTGTCTTTTCATGCTGTGCATCAATTTTTATGATTACAAAACAAAGAATTTAAATTAAGATTTATTGAGATAGCACCTTAATTTTGTTTGTTTTTCTTATCTTAATGTTCTCCTCTGAAGTATAGTTAAAGAATTCTTAACTTCTCTTTAGCTATTACTGAAACTCACTGATTTCTTTCATCTCATATTCAGACTTCCAGTAAGATCCAGTCTGCATAGTTAGCTTACAATGTGAATCCCCCCTTGAAAAAGTTTATGCACAATTCAGCCTCTTATGACTCCATAGCCCAATAGATTAAGCTTCATAGCTCTTCCTGTCCAATCACCCAACCAATCAAAACCAACAGTTCTCATAATATCTGTAGCCTAATATCATCAATTATAATAATCAAGCTAAATCATAAATCATAAAGAACAAAGAGATCCCTCTCTGAGTCTAGGAAGGCTAGTTCCTAGACTCCAAAGTGGTTTGATGTTGTCCTCTATCGTTTTTTCTTTCCAATATTACAAATTACAGAGAACTAACATAATGGTGACCATACTAGGGAATTATTGAAAATCTTAGTATCTCATCAGAACTCAAAAACCCAAGTCGAAATACTGGGTATTTTAAGTAATTGCTACAGATTGGTTTCTGTACCTTGGGTCTGAAGTTTGGCTCTAGGAGAATCTTTACCAGATCCCATCCTGACCCAAATCCCCCTGCCATAGTTAGAAATCCAGAGAAAATCTTAAGAAGAAATCCCAGATCTGAGATTCCAACTATTAGTAGTCCTCTTCACAAAGTAAGTTCTCTCCTTGAAAACCCTTCAACCTTGCAGGATATCCAGTTCGACTTACACTTCGAGCAAAGTTTTTTCAGGACCAGATCTCTAAATTGGATAGCCCAGACATATTTTGATCCATCCATCTTATATCAATGTTCTATTGGGGAAGCCTCTACCTCCACTCATACACCTATTGTCCACCTTCCTCCATTTAACCCTCCTCTTATCAACCCTCCTTGGGTTTCCCCACCACCAATCATGGCAGCCTCGTATGCTCCATTAGTGCTAGCACTACCTATGGTGCCTATCCCATGGGACTATCAATCCAAAATTCCACATTTTGATTGAACTGGTCCTGAAAATTCTCAACAACATGTGGACAAAATGAATGACGCTTTTGACTACCAAGAGATAGAGGATGAAAATATTCAATTGAAAATGTTTGCTCAAAGTTTAGGGGGAGAAGTAATAAACTGGTTTAAAGGATTAACCTGTAATAGTATACATGACCTCCCTGCCCTTCACTAGTTGTTCATAAATAAATGAGAAGTTAAGAAAATCCTCTCCAAATCATGTTAGAATATGAAAACATCAAGAGAAATGTTGGAGAGAGTGTCCAAGATTATTGTACCAAGTTCAACAATGTATACAATGCCCTCCCTCCTCACATAAAACCCCCACAAGGTTTAGCCCTAATGAATTTTCCAGATGGTTTCTACCCAGAGATGGCTTATCAGCTAAGAGAGAGGGATCATCCTACCTTATAAGACATGTTTAGGGGTGCAGTAAGTGTGGGAGCAAATATGATTACAAAAAGGTCTAGAATGAGAAACGAGAAGAGAGCCACTATTAGGGAAGAGCCTGCAACCTCCACATCTGATGGTAATATTGAGAGCCTGATTATAACCATGGAGAGGTTGATGGAGAGGATCAATCTGAATGAGAGAGTTGTCCCTAGGGAAAATTAGCTACCTCCTCAAAATAGAAGCCAAAACTTTAGAAGAAACCCCCCTCAAATGAGAGAGAGAGAGAAAAGAGGACCTAACCAACAAATCAGGCCTCCATTCCAAGAAAATTATGCTGATGAAGATGAGGGAGTGGTTGAAGAACTAGAAGAAAGTCACATTAATCTAATAGGTATTAATAACGAAGATATTGTTTTCCTCACCGAAGAAGTACAAGATTTATTCTCCTTGACTCGAACTGAAGTAGAGTTGAAAGAGTCTGAATATTATAAGGAAGGGTTTGAGAATTCCATCATGGAGGTGCATAAACAATATAACCTCTGAAGCAAGAAAAAATTGGATATTCACAAGAGGAATAATTCTGAAAACTCTGCTGAAAAGTCCCATGAATCTGATCCCAAGAAAACAACAGAGAGTTTAAAGAAAAATTCTAAGCTCCCTGGAAAAAATGATCTAGAATGCAACACCAGCAAGACTGATCTAGCTGATATCTATAATACGAGTCGACAAGCTGAAGTTGTTCGAAAAATAGTGCCTGAGGAGACTGATTCAAATCTACCAAAAACACAAAGACAATTCAGCATTGAGAATGAAATTGCCAAAATAAAAAGCTCCATCCCTCTCACTGAATTGGTGAACCAGGATGTATATAGGTCCCAAGTCCTAAAATCATTAAATATAGGAGAAATTACCGACTCTCTCAATCTAAAAGACGATAAACCTGAACTTTTGTTTGGGACAAAAGTAGAGGGTAAATTACAGGAGGGAGGTGTTCCCCCATTTTATGTCAGTTTGAATGTTCATGATAAGATCCTCCATAATGCCATGTTACATTCAAGGACATCTCATAATATCATGCCAAAGGCGATTATGGAGAGTCTTGGCCTGGAGATAACTAGACCCTGCAAAGACCTGTACTCATTTGACTCCAACAAAGTGAAATGTATAGGCCTTATTAAAGATCTCTGTGTTACTTTAGCTCAGATACCAACCAAGAGTCTAGTGATGTACATAGTGGTGGCTGTCATTCCTCCTAAATATGGTATGCTTTTATCACACTCACGGGGAGCCAAGCTTCAAGGCACCCTCCAAATGGATATGAATTATGCTACCATACCATTTTTCGGCTAACAAAGGAGGCTTTATAGGGGAACTCTAATGAAATACATGGTAAGCAATCAAGAAAAGCCTGATAACTAACCCCTTTACTCTGTCCATTCTGACCTTGATTCATTTATTCTTTAAAATTATGAAAATATTAATGAACGAGTAGTTGGAGGAGAATAATATCATAAGAGAGAATAGTGAGACCAAGTGGAAATTGTGCAACACAAGTCTGAACCTGAACCTTTTGGGAGCATGAGTTTTGATGGTTCTTGTGGCAAAGCTGGCTCAGGAGGAGGGGTGTGGGTATGAAATACTTAAAATAACCAAGACGAAGGGCATTCTTACAAGCTAAACTTTCAGTGTACCAAAAATCTAGCAGAATATGAGGCACTCCTGTTAGGTTTACAACTACTGAAGAAATTAGGAGTCAAAATATTCTTCATTCATGGGGATTCTGAGCTAGTCATTAAAAAAATTAGAGGAGAATATTCGGCCAAGCATCCCATATTCGGAGAATAAAGGAACACTTCCCTTGACCCCCTAAAAACATTTTAATAATACGACCTTGCCGCAATCCCAATAAATCAAAATATCCTCGCTAATGGGTTAACATTTTCAGCCAAAAATTGTCAATTACCTCATCCTAAAAAAAAATATACAGTGCAGGTCAAACACCGCCTAGTGGTTCCTGACAATATGAGATATTGGCAAGTCTTTGGAGGTGACAAATAGATTGAGAATTTCTTGCAATCCAAGGGTGAGTTTGAAGATCCCAATTCAAACCTAGAATGTGGATAAGACTACTCCATTAAAGAAAAAATGTGCAAGGAGGAGCCCCGCCACAATTTTGACATTAATTTTTCGGCAAAGAATGACCTACATCAGACAGAAATGTATGAAGATCTAGAAAAGGAAGAATTTCAAGTACTGAATTCACATTAAGGGAATTTGAGGTCTAAAATGGGCCTCCTAAGAAAAATGTACAACAAAAATCAACTTTGTAAGGACCAATAGGATTCGATATGATGATGTCAACCATGGGGGATAATTCACCATTTTTTAAGTAAAAGGGTAGAATGATTAAAAAATAATAAAATAAAATAACTAATTTTTCAACTCATATTTTAAACTCATCTCCCAAATTTGTTACTCAAATTTCAAGTGGGACTACTTGTTGGATGAAAAATTTAATTCCTCATCCAAGGAGTACCCATGTTGCACACTTTTGATGGACCCTTCTACACGAAAAATGAGAAATACATAAAACACATGGTTACAATCATGTTTTTCATGTATTTCTCACTTGTAGCAGGACCCATCAAAACTATGCAACATCGGTACTCCTTGGATGAAGAATTAAATTTTGTATCCAACAAGTAATCCCGCTCAAAATTTGAGTAAAGAATTTGGGATATAAGTTGAAAATATGAGCTGAAAAAAGTAGTTTTTTCATTTTTCCCTCTAAAATTTAATGATGTCATCAAATATTATTTTATTATTTCCACTATTATTTTGTAATTTCCTTAGGAGTCCCATTTTAGACCTCAAAATTCCCCTAATGGGGACAACACCTTGCCTAGATGTCTTGTCCCTCTCGAGGAACTATTTGATTTCAATGATGTGGCTAGGAAACCAAAAATGGAATCTACAGAAGCAAATATAGAGTGCAATCTGGCATACTATGTATACATTCATATTAAACCACATGAGAGGTAATAAACATGTTCATTTGTGATGCAACTCTTGAATGAGCCTAAATAGTCTACTTAATGCATGACATTATGAATTAATTAATCCATGTTTTAATAAAATACATCTTTTTACATAAACTTTTCTTTTAGAAATAACAATGTCGCATTTATACATTCATATTAAACCACATGATAGGTAAATAAAAATCAATCGATTGTTTCTTGACTTATCGACTTATATGGCATGATTGTATATAAAAGTATTTGATTTAAAAATGCATAGATAGAAAAAATTATTGATTGAAAATATAATAAACCACTTAGAATTCATCATCGATTGATTTTAAATTATTATTTTTTCTAATAAATGTATCTTTAATTACATTAAGAGCTTTATTTCAAAAATATAATATATTTATAACCTTGTATCAATGCATATAACTAAATAGAATTTAATATGTCATGCTTTATGTCTAGTTGGATTTTATTATTTCAATTATAAATGATTTATTTACGAATGGAAATTTACAAAACGCTAATAGGGACGAGAAAATAAAATGGTGTATGTTGTAAAAAGTTTAAATACATTTATTTATGACCAATACCTTAATAAAAGAACTTGAGGAATCTACTTACTATTCATTATCAATTAATTATTTCATGTTTCGTTAGGAAAAACATTTCATTTTACATGGATTTTTATTTCAAAAAACCAATGTCACATTTATACACTTATATTAAACTTCATGATAAGCAAATAAAAGTTGGTAAATGGCTTTATATAGATCACTTATAACTTAGTATCCTTTACTTTTAATTTTTTTTATAAAAAATATATATTTGTTTACATTGGGAGCTACATTTCAAAAATATATCACATTTATAAACTTCCATTAATGCATATAGCCAAATATAATACAATAAATAGCTTCGAGTCATGGTGGATTCTATGAGATTGTTTAAATTACAAGTAAATTCTTTAAGAATTGAAAATGAAAATATGTTAAAATGGATGGGAAAATAAATGTCTTATGGTGCAAAAAGTTTAAATACAAACATTTATCATCTATCTCTTTAATTAATCTAGATGGCCCACTTAACACATTTTTAATTAATTTTTCCATGTTTTACTAAGAAGAGCTTTTTGTTTTAGATGGATTTTTATTTTTTTTAAAATACAATATGAAATTAATACTCATTACGGTAGACAAATAAAGGTCAATAAATGGATTCAATATTAACTTATATGGGATAGATGATTACATACGCAAATAGTTGATTTAAAAAAAAAATAATAAAAAATTATGGCTCATATGATATGATTTCAGTTTATTTAAAATACAAAAATAAAAAATAAAAAATCTTCAAATAAAGTTCAAAGACATAATTTATATATGATATTGTCCAATAAAACTTTGATATTCCACTTAGCAATCATTATCATTAATTATATGTTTTTATTTACAAATGCAAAATTATTTAGAATAGATTTTTATCTCAAACAATAAATATCACATTTATGCACTCATATTAATGCATTTTATAGGTAAAAGGTCAATAAAAAACTTTGAGTGTTGTTGATTTTCTATATGATATATGATTTTAATTACAACCATTACTTGATTGAAGTATATAAATTTATGTAAAATATGGATTGAGAAATCAGATATCTTATGCTTCAAACAATTCAAATCATTTTCTTATGACACATTTCGCATTAGCCTCAATAGCCAATAGTGCTTGTAGCATTTATCAAGTAAATTATTATAATTTATTCAATAAGAATTGCACTTTCGTTTGCAATGAGCTCTATTTCAAAACTTATTTCACATTTATATATGAGTATTATGCATATAAGTAAATACAAGTCAATAAAAATACAATCATGCCTCGATGGTTCGTGTAAGATTATTTAAATGGACAATAATTCATTTAAGAACACACATACACACACATATTAGCAAAAAAAAATTGGTACAACAAAGTCATTGCAAAAATAATTATAAATAATAATAGAAATATATAATAATATAATTGTCAATTCCCATTGTAATTTTTTTTTATTAATAGAAAGTTCTGATTTTTTTCCTTAAAAAAAGTTAAAATTGAAAATTCCTATATAAGATTCCAAAGGATATAAAATCATACAAATTGATTCAGAAAAACTATGTTCAAATTGCATTAAAAAAATGGAATGTACTTGTGAACAAATTTATAAAGAAAATTATCTTCATCCACTACAATGAAGTACATGTTCTATTGAGCATTCGAATTTACTCACGTTTCTTTTTCATACGATGAAATGTCTTAAGAAAGGGGAATAAAATATGCATAAGCCAAGTATCTTGCTCTTTTCCTGTACAGGCTTTTATCAAGATGTGGTTTGATAGATATATGATGAATTGAGAAGTATGCTTTGTTGTATCTATTAGCAATACATTTGATTCTTCATAATTATCTCCATATTGGGACCACACATCAATCAACCTTTTCTCATAAAATTGTATTGTCCTCCCTGCTTCTAATTTTGTTTGCAAATAACAATGAGACCTGTTCCATGTGAATTTAAAGTCCTCTATATCAATATTTGATATTTCAAGTACTCGTCGAATGTACTTGTCAGTGACATTTAATGTCCATATAGCAACATCATAATTTTTTAAGAAATATTTTAACAGATCTGAATGAAAAGGCCTTAAAAAATAGGACCTATCACCGAACTTCCAATCTGGTTCTCTTTGAATATAAAAATTTTGTTCATATTTGGTGTACGATTGGAAGAAAAATCCTTCCATTTCAAATATCAACAACATCTTTTGACTTATAGTGATGCCCATTTGCGTCTGCAACTGCACTGCAACCACACGTATGATATTAACATATCTCCACTTCAACACATTATTGCTTAATGATATAAAAACCTAACATTTCAAAAATGATGTTGATATTTATTATGAATTAACGGTAATCACAAATTATAATTACTAGCCCCAATAAAGTGAACAAACTAATGATATGTTTACTTCATAAATACAACCTAATACCTTTATTTAATTTGTATGGAATAAGCAAGTCTAATAGGATCACATTGACCCACCATTTAAATCATTGATTTTAAGTCTTATAATGATTTGTTTAATTTGAATTGAAAGATATAATTACAATGATTGCAATTAAACAAAGTAATTATATATTAGTTTCCACATGTAATATAATACAATTTTTAAATTTCAAACATACTTAATTATATGCTCTAGAGTCTCTACTTTAGTTTCTTTTGGTGCTTCCTTTAGTAAAGATTCTATGTCTATTGTTGGGGCTACATACATCCTAATATATTTTTTCAACTTATATGAAATAAAAAATTTATAACAATGCAATGAACCATTATTTGCATTACTAATTTCAAAGCCTATATAATGATAACTTAAACCACAATTGAAAAAAATAATTGTAATGTTTCAATACAAATAGAACAATTATCTATTAATTTTTACATACAATCTAATCCATTGTAAAAATTTCTATAGCATGAGAAATTTTGATACGAAAACATTAAACAACCATTCAAATCAATAATAGTTATCAATACAATAATATCTCACAAAAATAAAGAACATAAAATTATTGTATTCTACTTTTGACAAACCAAATCAACAATTATTTTATTAGTATTGTGAAATAAGTCAACTTAAAAGGGCTACAAAATATAGTAATAATTCATGATGTCATACATATTATGACATGAAATAGACACCAATAATATTAATTTACTATTAGATGTTATTGAACATCCTTCAAAATAGCCCACACATCTATTGCCTTGCTACATTTAATCAACATTCTCCATAGCTTTTCGATCAACCAATCATCCTCATTATTTGTTCCAATGAATTGAGGGGAAAAAATCACATTTTATTTTGGATTTCCTTGCATTCTCTCAAGTGAACAATCCACTATAATAGTATTGGTTGCATCATATTGGTTATGCATTTCCCACAATTTTTTCAATGATTTAGTGTGTATACCTTTTTTTGGATTGTCAATGGCCTTATGTCCCTTTTTTGGTTTACACTCTGAAGCAGTCCACATAAACACAAGTTTATCTTGTATTTTTTCTGAAAAGGACTTTTTAGAACACTTGTTGTGTTTTGTTTTGAAGCTGCCATCCAAATTGCAATTTCAAAATATTCATTTTTGAAACACATTTCAAAAAATGTATTTTCATGTGGATGAATCCAAAATAATTTTTTCTCTATTTTCTAATCTGTATCAGTTCCCATTTTCTCAATATGTCCTTTTTTTGTTTCTTCATCATCGATGCTATGGTAAAAAATGTCCCTTAATTCAAGAATAACTAATTCCTTTTCAGTTATTTGGGCTGCAATACAATAAAAAATAGTCTAGTTAAACGATTTTATTCTTGTTACAAATATTACTAAAAACAATATTGAAACAATACACTTACCATGAGTGTTCTTTTGACTACTTATAGATGAAACAATCTTCTCTTTTATCATCTTCACGGAACCTGGAGTTAAAAATATTAAATCTTCAATTAAATATGATCAAATTATGTAATAAAATATATATTCAATACAAAATTCGCAATTAAAGAAAAACCTTATCAATGTAACCTACGAAATACACATCCGCACACTTTTAACATTATTTTGATTGTTATTTTTGTTATTTTTATTTGTTCCTATAATAAACATATACAATGTTATGGTACAGAAGCATTAGAATTTGAATAATAATAATACTAATAATAAGACAAGTAATAAGTGCCGGATATGCCATTATCTTCATAATTATAACTTTGCACCTCATCACCGTTTTTGTTTTCTTTATTTGTCTCTACATTAAACATATAAAATAGTTTGAATTGTGAAAATGAATAACAATCATTAAATAATAAGGAAAACAAATGGGAAAATTTTTGTTCTTGATTATAACTTTGTTTCTCAATCTTCGGATTATTGTCTTCATTCTCATTATTTTTCTCTATAATGTAAAACAAATATGTTATAAATTGCGACAATGAATAAAATCATCAATCAAATATATAAACAATGAATCATATTTAATCATCCATATAATATTTTTGTCTTGGTTGTAGATTTTTGGGACATTCCCTTGTCAATGGAATGGAATGAGAGAGAGAGAGACTAATACATATTTCTATCTCCATCATTTCATGGTCAATGTCTTGATTAATTCCTTTCTTCTCATAATTCCCTATAATAGACATCCGAAAATGTTATAAATATGGAAATTAAAAAAATTAAAAAAATTACATGAGCAATAACCAAACAAATTATGTACCTAGTATAGTAACATCTTCTCCTCCTATTTCCATCTCTAACTTTTTTTCAACATCATGTGCACTATATTGATTATTTGTTTTCTTCCCACTTTCATCATTCCCTGTTTTACAATCCCCATCATTAGTCATTGTAGTAAACATTTTGACAATTAAAATATTTGAACAAAATAGTATCCAAAGTATTATAAGAGAAACAAAAAAGAAACTATTGTACTTGAATTTTCCAAGAAGCTAATGGATCCTTGGTTTGAGAGTTGAAAATATTTGTAACTATTCAACAATATTGTCCTTTGTGATTCTATTTGCACAACACATGCAATTCTTCTTCTATATGTACAACAAGCCTTTATTATATTTTCCCCCACATAAAGAGAAATAACCACTTTTGCATCACTACATTGTTGATGTATTTCCAATAAATCCATCTAGAAATCATAATCTCTCTCATTTTCATCAACTGTGCCTTCAAATGTGTGAAAGTATTTTGAAGCCTCGAACATTTTTAATTCTGAAGTATCGAAATGCATAGTCAAAACTATATCATAACTATAATTATTTTGGGACTTATATTCATAAATTCCAGTTGTCATTTTATATTTGAACTTGGAGTTCTATATGGAAATTTCCAAAGTTTGATGTACATCATTACAAAACCAAATTTCTACTAAGAGAACTATAGTAAAGTCATTCAACTCATTTTTTTCGATAAGAAATCGAAAAAATTCAATATAATAGCTCTTGTGGAATGGTTATTTTTTCAAAGCCACTATATCCAGAACAACAAGGTCAGTATGTAAAACTAGCTGCAACTGACATGGAAAAGAGTGAAAAAGTGTTGACAAAATATCAGGCCCTCCAAAATGACAACCAAATTCAAAATTGTTGTCAATCTGTTGAATGTTTGTTGATTATTTTATCATTCTGTGAAGGATTCCACATGCTTGTTTAGATAGGGAACATATCTTTGTATTTTGTGTTCCTTTTACATAAGTAGACCCCTCCACAGTTTTTCAGAAATTGGATAATATGAGCTCGTTAATTTCATAATGCTCAAGAATATTGAATGTGGTAAGAATCTTATCATGCAATTTCTCATCATGACTTTGACAATATGCAACCATTGCATTCAATATTGTTCTATTGGATTTCAATTTAGAACAATAATATTTTAATTTTATGGCATCTTTTGGATGATTAGGTGGAATAGAAAACCAAATGGTTCCATTCAATAACCTTTCTTCTACTAAACCAATTTCTTCTATGGTTAATCCCTGAAGGGGACGAAAAGTAGTCACTGTCAAACTATGTAGACTGTTCTTCTTGTAGTTCTCAAAATCAGGTTGGCTTGGAGAACACTTTAATGTGCCTAGTTGGTAACAATTAAAGACAATGTCACATTTAACCCAAATATCATGATCAAGATATAAGAGAATTTTTTTATTGGAAACATTTGTAATTGGATAGTCGAAGAAGGAGCACAACAATTCATCATCAACCTGATAAAATCACATATAAACTAATAAAAATTCAATGTAGAGATGAAATTAAAAAAGGATTAAACTAATGAGAATTCATTACAAACATGAGAAAATATGACACATATTATTGACTTTAAATGTTAAATGAAAAAACAATAAACAAATGTACCTTGTCTTCAGTTGTCTTGGAACATCCAATCCTCCTTTTCTTAAAATTTTCATTAGAAATTAAGAAATTTCTTGCTGATCGGACATAATCAATAAATGGAGTTTTGTAGAATACCTTATTGGAAAAATTTAGTTCACAACAAATGCGAATCACCTCAATGGGTTCAACTGATGGACGTAAGAATCAAGCATTGCGTTTTTTATATTTTTGTTTCGCCTCCATAGATACATTATATTTAGGATTTGATAAAATTTCTTTCGCTGCTTGAATGGTGTGTTGGCCATCAACTATCCAAAAATTGATATTATTAGCATCTAAATCTGTCTCATTTATAATTTTGATAGAGTTCACCAATGGATCAGACTCATTGATGTCAAATGGAATCAGAATAGCATTAGACAATGAGGTTTGAAATTTCTCTAAGAATGATTTCACTAATACTTGAACATTTAAATCATCTCATGATCTCAGTTTAAACACTTTGGGGGCTTCTATACATCTTACAACATCCACCTTTCTACTAAAGGTGTTTGAAAATAGATAGAAATGCTTGAAAGATTCATGAATTTCATCACATTGATCTGCAAGTTTTGCTATCTCAAATTCAACTTTCCTAGCTTTTTGAAATTTTGTAGTAGGTTTGAATTCACTTTCAATAATTTTCTCTTCTAATTCAAATAAATATACTCTTCTCAAAGCAATTAAATGACAATCGAGTTTATCATATGATATTTTGTCAAGAAGTTTTCCTTTTTGTTGTAAATAAAGAAGTATAGATGATGTTTTTTTACATCTTACATAGTGGCATGTTAGAACTGTAGTGATGCATTCTAAAATATCTATGCAACTATTCAATCCAGATGTAGCAAAACTATCATAGTTATCCAACTTAAACATTGAATTCTTTATCGTATTTGGTGAATTTTTACTTGAAGCTTCAATCAAATTTGGTCTAAATTTTGTATACTCCACTTGACAAGAAATTAATTTTACTTCATTTTCTTTAATCACCTCCCCTTGAAAGTCAATGTCATTTTCATTGTAAGCATAGCAATTAATAATTATTCCTAATATCTCAGGTTCTTTTTCATCAATGGATCCAAATAAGTACATATCAGGATACATATTCATGGGAGTTTCTATCTGGACATACCAATCTTGCACAAACTCATATTTATTAGATGTGTTGTATTTTTTCATCATTTCAAAGGTATAAGTTGAAGGTTTTATTGATACTACCATTTGATTTTATTTTTTATTTTTCTTAGATGACGACTGTAACTTTTCACTTTCTTTGGTGCCAACCGATTCTACATATAAAAATAAAAAATTATGTGCATAAATCAAAATGAGATTTAAAAGTTCAAATATTGTCATGTAATGTTATTTTAAAATTTACAAGACCACCTAACCTAACCATTTATAAGAGAGTATACATAAAATATAAAACAACCATACCAATTGAAGGAGACGTTGTTTTATATCACTTGTTTTTCTTTTTCTCTTCACTCCTTTAATTGGATTGTCAGGCAGACGAGATTCCACAGCTTATGAAAAAAAAAAAAATATTATGGAAGGCATGAAATACCAAAGATTATTAACTAACCTTATAATACACTATTTTCTTTACTTACACAATAATAAAGGAGTACATGTGTTATGCAAGTTTACTATATGACACCAAAAGTAATCACCTATCTAAAATTGTGAGGAAAAACAAAATTATAAGAGTATACATAAAATATAAAATAACCATACCAATTGAAGGAGACATTTTTTGTATATCAGTTGTTTTTCACATTTTCTTCACTCCTTTACTTGGAATTTTAGGGACATGAGATTCCACAGCTTATGAAAAAAAAAAACTATGGAAGGCATGAAATACAAAATATTATTAAACAACCTTAATCACAAAGCTAAAATTGTTAGGAAAAGCAAAATACCCATGTTAGTATGGGGTTTCCACATTAAAACCCACTCCTAGTGCTATTTGCATGTATTTTTGTGTAAAAGTGGATCTTTAATGTGGAAAATCCAACTAAGATGGTGTATTTCAATTTTCATAGCAATATTTGGTAGGAGACTATTCAATAATAAATCAAAATTCAGTAAGTTGTAAATTGCATACTAGAATTTTGTCAAATTATTTGAAAATGAATATAAAATAGATTTTTAGAATCTTACATTTTGTACCATAGTTATTATAATCTGCAAACATTTGTAATAATTTATAATGGTATAAATTTAAATGAATTAAAAAACAATATAAATTCATATTATATAACATCTCATTTCATACATATGCACAAAAGAAAAGAAGCTCAAAGCATATGCAAGTTTTCTTAAAAAATAAGGATAACATGAACTTCATTAATCAACCATCATTTATTAGCAACCATTATAACATAGTACAAACTAATTTTAAAATTGTCATACCATTTAAAGATTTTGGTGTTTTATTGGTGAAATTCCTTTTTCCTTTGATGATTCCTTTGAATTCCCACTAGCTTCATAGTCCATGGTTTCTGAAAATGAAGTAAGAAACTATTATCATTATTTCAAATTATCGATGTAAATATGAAATTATAAATACTACCACTACTTGCATCATTGTATGTGTAAAAAAATGAACAAGAACAATAACAAGTGTAGAACTCACAATAATAGCTAATCATGGTGTTGATTAGAGAAAGGGTGCCACCCCTAAATAATTTATTATGATATTTTAATTGTGCCTATAAGAAAGCTAGCACCTGCTAGCTTTCCTTCTAGTACAAGCATTAAGCATGTTACCAAGAGACAACAATACACTATGAATAAATAACAACAATAGTTCTTTTAATTGTGTCTATAAGAAAGCTAGCACATGCTAGCTTTCCTTCTAGTACAAGCATTTAGCACGTTACCAAGAGACAACAATACACTGTGAATAAATAACAACAATGGTAGATACTACAACAACATCATGTTTACACAAAATTCATTAATCAACAATAATTTATTAGCAACCATTGTAACAAAGTACAGACTAATTTTCAAATTTTCATACCATTTAAAGATTTTGGTGTTGTATTTGGTGAAATTCCTTTTTCCTTTGATGATTCCTTTGAATTCCCACTAGCTTCATGGTCCATGGTTTTTGAAAATAAAGTAGGAAACTATTATCATAGTTTCAAATTATTGAATAAAATATGAATTTATAAATAATACCACTACTTGCATCATTGTATGTGTTACAAGATGAACAAGAACAATAACAAGTGTAGAACTCAAAATAATAGCTAATCATGGTGTTGATTAGAGAAAGGGTGCCACCCCTAAATAATTTATTATGTTCTTTTAATTGTGTCTATAAGAAAGCTAGCACTTGCTAGCTTTCCTTCTAGTACACACATTAAGCACGTTACCAAGAGACAACAATACACTGTGAATAAATAACAACAATAGTTCTTTTAATTGTGTCTATAAGAAAGCTAGCACCTGCTAGTTTTTGTTCTAGTACAAGCATTAAGCACATTACGAAGAGACAACAATACACTGTGAATAAATAACAACAATAGTAGATACTACAACAACATCATGTCTACACAAAAATTATCTTTTATAGTCATGTATATTCTTAGTTTGCTATAGAGACCATAAAAAGGCAAACACATTGAAGAATTTTTTCTATCACATACAAGTCTTTGCCAACAACATTGCATTGTAAATAAAATATAGTGCATGATGAAATTCCTTCTATCACAGACACAAACACATTGTCAAAAAAACATTGCAACAATAATCTTTCCTAGGACATCTCCATGCTTGCGAAATTTGTCCTTACTTTTTGAAGACAACAAATTTTTATTCCATGCCTATGAAGATCGTTGTTCCAATATAAGAAATGTTAAACCCTCAAATGACTAGAAGGCCCTTTGTATGTAATATGTGTTCTAAGAATGAAATATGAGACAAATAGAAGCATGTTTCCAACAACAAAATTGCATTGTGAAAAAAAATTAAATGAATAAAAAAACAATGTGAATTCATCTTCTATGACATCTCATTTCATACATATGCACAAAAGAAAAGAAGCTAAAATCATATGCAAAGTTTTCTTAAAAAATAAGAATAACATGAACTTCATTAATCAATAATCATTTATTGGGAACCATTGTAACAAAGTAAAAACTAATTTTAAAATTGTCATACCATTTAAAGATTTTGATGTTGTATTTGGTGAACTTCCTTTTTCCTTGGATGATTCCTTTGAGTTCCCACTATCTTGAGGGTCCATGGTTTCTAAAAATAAAGTAAGAAACTATTATCATAGTTTCAAATTATCAAAGAAAATATGAATTTATAAATACTACTACTACTTGCATCATTGTATTTGTAACAAAATTAACAAAATTAATAACAAGGGTAGAACTCACAATAATAGCTAATCATGGTGTTGATTAGAAAAAGGGTGCTACCCCTAAATAATTTATTATTTTATTTTAATTGTTTCTATAAGTAAGCTAGCACCTGCTAGCTTTCCTTCTAGCACAAGCATTATTAAGCATGTTACCAAAATACAACAATAGAAGATACTACTACAACATCATGTTTACACAAAATTTATCTTTTAGTCATTTATATTCTTAGTTTTCTATAGAGACTGTAAAAAGGCAAACACATTGAAGAATTTTTGCTATCACATACAAGAGATTTCCAACAACATTGCATTGTATAGTAAATCTAGTGCATGATGAAATTCCTTCTATCACAAACACAAATCACAAACACAAACACATTGTCAAATAAAACATTGCAACAATGATCTTTCCTAGGACATCTCCACGCTTGCGAAATTTGTCCTTGTTTTTTGAAGACAATGAGGTTTTAGTCCATGCCTATATAGATCATTGTTACAATATAAGAAATGTTAAACCCTAAAATGATTAGAAGGCCCTTTGTATGGAATATGCGGTCTAAGAATGAAATATGGGACAATAGAAGCATGTTTCCAACAACATTGCATTGTGAAAAAAAGAACTCTATATTACCCTCTATCACAAACACAAGCACATTGTCAATAAAAATGCTGCAAGGTGAAAGAAATCTAACACATGTTAAATTTCATTTTAGTATAAAAACAAACACTTAAGAACATTGTACAGTAAAATAAATCTAGCATTTGGTAGAATTACTTCTACAAAAAACACGAGCACATTGCCAACAACAATATTTCTAACAAAATTAAATGAAGTGCATCCTAGAATTGTTTCTAGTAAAGACATGAGCACATTGCCAATAACAACATTGCTAGGTGAAAGAAATTTAAGCATGCCACATTTCCTTCTAGAATAAATAAAAGCTCATGTCAGCATTGCAAGAGTATAATAAATCTAACATGTGATCAATTTTCTTCCAACACAAACACAAACACGTTTCAAATTGAAATAAATCTAACACGTGCTATATTTCCTTCTAGCACATAACAACGTTGAAGGACAGAAGAAATCTAGTGCATGCTATAGATTTATTTCTATCACAAACACAATGACATTCAAAGGTGAGGGAAACATAATGTGTGCTATATTTCCTTCTAGCCCCACCATAAGTGTGTTTCCAATAAAAAAATTATAAGGTGAAAGAAATCTAATGTGTGAAGATTTCCTTCTAGCATAAAGACAAGCACACAAGCCCATTATAAGGTGAAAGAATTCTAGTGCATGCTAGATTTTCTTCTAGCAAAAAAACAAGCATGTTGACAACAACAACATTATAGGGCAAAGGAAATCTAACATGTGCTAGATTTCCTTACAGCACAACACAAGCACATTACAAGATGAAACAAATCTAGTATGTGCTATATTTCCTTCTAGCACACACATAAGAACATAACAACATTGTAGGGTTAAATAAATCTAACACATGAAAAATTTACTTCTAGCATAAGCTAAAGCACATTGCCAATAACAACATTGCCAGAAAATAAATCTAACATGTGCTAAATTTCCTTCTAACATAGTCACATGCATATTTCCAATAACAACATTGTAAGGTCAAAGAATCTAGCATATTTCCTTCTAGCACAAACAACCAGATTGCCAACCACAACATGGAATTCTAAAACAAATCTAGTACGTGCTAAATTTCCTTCTAGCTCAAACCCAAACATAACAACATTGTAGGGTTAAATAAATCTAACACATGCAAAATTTACTTCTAGCATAGGATAAAGCACATTTCCAATAACAACATTGCAAGAATATAAATATAACATGGGTTAAATTTCCTTCTAACATAGTCACATGCATATTTCCAATAACAACATTGCAAGGTCAAAGAATCTAGCATAAACAACCAGATTGCCAACCACAACATGGCATTCTGAAACAAATCTAGCGCATGCTAAATTTCCTTCTAGCTCAAACCCAAACATAACAACATTGTAGGGTTAAATAAATCTAACACATGCAAAATTTACTTCTAGGACAAGCTAAAGCACATTTCCAATAACAACATTGCAAGAAAATAATTCTAACATGTGCTAAATTTCCTTCTAACATAGTCACATGCATATTTCCAATAACAACATTGCAAGGTCAAAGAATCTAGCATATTTCCTTCTAGCGCAAACAACCAAATTTCCAACCACAATATGACATTATGAAACAAATCTAGCATGTGCTAAATTTCCTTCTAGCTCAAACCCAAACATAACAACATTGTAGGGTTAAATAAATCTAACACATGCAAAATTTACTTCTAGCACAAGCCAAAGCACATTGCCAATAACAATAATGCAAGAAAAGAAATCTAACATGTGCTAAATTTCCTTATAACATAGTAACATGCATATTTCCAATACCAACATTGCAAGGTCAAAGAATCTAGCATATTTTCTTCTAGCACAAACAACCAGATTGCCAACCACAACATGGCACTCTGAAACAAATCTAATGTGTGCTAAATTTCCTTCTAGATCAAACCCAAACATAACAACATTGTAGGGTTAAATAAATCTAACACATGCAAAATTTACTTCTAGCACAAGCTAAAGCACATTGTCAATAACAACATTGCAAGAAAATAAATCTAACATTTGCTAAATTTCCTTCTAACATAGTCACATGCATATTTCCAATAACAAAATTTCAAGGTCAAAGAATCTAGCATATTCCTTCTAGCACAAACAACCAGATTGCTAACCACAACATGGCATTCTGAAACAAATCTAGTGCGCGCTAAATTTCCTTCTAGCTAAAACCCAAACATAACAACATTATAGGGCTAAATAAATCTAACATGTGCTAGAAGTAAATATAGCACGTGTTAGATTTTCTTCTAGCAAAAAAACAGGCATGTTGACAACAACAACATTATAGGGCAAATGAAATCTAACATGTGCTAGATTTCCTTACAGCACAACACAAGCACATTATAAGATGAAACAAATCTAGGACCTGATAGATTTCCTTCTAGCACACACATAAGAACATAACAACATTATAGGGTTAAATAAGTCTAACACATGCAAAATTTACTTCTAGCACAAGCTAAAGCACATTGCCAATAACAACATTGCAAGAAAAGAAATCTAACATGTGCTAAATTTCCTTCTAACATAGTGAAATGCATATTTCCAATAGCAATATTGCAAGGTCAAAGAATATATCATATTTCCTTCTAGCACAAACAACCAGATTTCCAACCACAACATGGCATTCTAAAACAAATCTAGCACGTGCTAAATTTCCTTCTAGCTCAAACCCAAACATAACAACATTGTAGGGTTAAATAAATCTAACACATGCAAAATTTACTTCTAGCACAAGCTAAAGCACATTGCCAATAACAACATTGCAAGAAAAGAAATCTAACATGTGCTAAATTTCCTTCTAACATAGTCACATGCATATTTCCAATAACAACATTGCAAGGTCAAAGAATCTAGCATATTTCCTTCTAGCACAAACAACCAGATTTCCAACCACAGCATGGAATTCTAAAAAAAATCTAGCACGTGCTAAATTTCCTTCTAGCTCAAACCCAAACACATTTTAAATAAAAATTTTGCAAGTTGAATTTCGACGCGTGCTAAATTTCCTTATAGCACAAACACAAGCACATAACAAACATTGTAATGCAAAAAATATCTAGTATGTGTTATATTTATTTTTAGCAAAAACTCAAGCTTATTTCTAACAACAACATCATCAAGCAAAATAAATTTAACACGTGCTAGATTTCTTTCTGTCATAAATGAAAGTGCATTGCTAATAAAAACATTGTAAGATGAAAAAAGTATAATGAGTGATATATTTCCTTCTAGCATAAATAAGCGCACATTGTCGATAACACCAATGCAAGGTGAATGAAATATAACCCATGCTAAGTTTTCCTATAGCAAAAACATAAGCACATAACAACATGGCAAGGTTAAAGAAATCTAGCTCGTGCTAGATTTACTTTTAGCAAAATCACAAGTATAATTCCAAAAGCAATATTTCAGGGCAAAAATAAATCTATTTTGTGCTAGATTTTCTTCTATCATAGGCAGAAGGAATTCTCAATAGCAACATTGAAAGGTGAAAGAAATCTAACATGTGCTAGATTTACTTTTAGTAGAAAGACAAGCATATTATCAGAAACAAAGGTGCATGCCAAAAGAAAACTAGGACCTATTAAATTTTCTTCTAGGACAAACACAAACACAATGGAAATAATAACATTACAAGGGGAATGAAATCTAACATGTGCTACATTTCATTTTAGCACAAACAACCATATTGTCAACAACAATCTGAAATTAGAAAAATTTCCAGGGTTTGTGGATTTTTCTCCATGAAGCCGCATAGAAAATGTAGTAACAATTTTTTTGAAAAGGAAACCAACCATGCCAATTTACTCGTATGTAACTCGGGGTTGGGTTCTAATGGCTTGGTAGAGAACTAACTCGTTTAACATAGGGGTCTGGCAAGATAATGTTGGACCGCTTTCATTGATTTCTAAATCTGATCTTGAGAGGACAATGTAAATATTTTTCATTTAGTAAACAATTTGAACCAACATAATATAAAGTTGGCGCAGGTGCTTGTATATTTAACACTGGTTTTTTGGGGTAGCAGTGTAGTGCAGATATGCCCTTGTTAATATGGCTTGTTTGAGTATGTAGAGCTATTACTTCTCCATTTTGGCTCTGTCCATCTCAAATTCCAAAGAGGTGAACACATTTCAGCTATGGGAAGGGTTTGATGTAGAGGAAGATGGGTAAACATGTCGGCATATTGGTCTTACATTATTGTTGCATATAGTGGTAATTTGATATCTATAATACTAATGGCCCAAATAATATTTCAGCTACTTAAAATAATTAGTAACTATTGGATGGCATGGGCAACCCCTATGTTGGTGTCCCGTGTTTTGATAGTTTGGAAAATCAAAAGACAAGGCAACATCAGAACCAATATTTAGAGTTACAGGATCTAGTCCTCCTATTCTCAGAGAGGAATATCTCAAATGTTTGTTTGCAAAGGTTTATGTTGTGTGCTTAGAGTATTGGTTTTAGACTAGTTATTAAGTGCAGGTGTTTGATTGTTTGTTTGGTTGAATTGATACAACAAAATATGAAAGGTATAGGAAAGGTAGGTAGAAAGAGGAAGTTTTAGCTTCATTGGGCAATGGAGTCAAAAAGAGGTCATGACAAACTTATCAATGGATATGGGATATCACAGGGAAAATCTAACTTGGCCACGGGATCCTTTGGTTTTTTAAATGAGATGGACATCAATGATTTGGAAAGAGAATTTAAATTCTCAACAAAGGGAATTTGAAAGAATAACTTGAACAATAAAGAGGTATTTGATAGACAGGGCTGGCCATGAATTCTAAAAACCACACTTTAAGCAAATAATGACTTCAAAACAACTTTTAAAATGAAATCTAAGATTTGGGGAACACCTTATTTCCTCAAATATTTTATTTCAAATGACTTAGAAAACATAAAAGATTCACTGATAATTGCAGTCATAGAAGAGGGAACACCTAACACATCTATGATTACAACTACAAAGACCTTTAAGACAATTGTTTAAGCAAAGACAAAGGGCAAGATCAGAACAAACCTCCTTGGCTCACTATAAACAGAAATACTTCAAAGGAAGACTTCAATAACAACCTTTAAGTGGCAGCAGACAAGCAGGGAGAGCCATAAATCATGCTGAAACCATCTTATTCAAACTATCATAGAAATAAACAAGCATGAGGACTAAAGAGAGAGATTAGAGACTCTAAAATACCTCAGTAAAAGAAAACATGAAACAATGAAGGATGAACAGGTCCAAGGTGCTTCTAGGAGTCATTTCTTAGCCTAAAACTTTCAACCTACTATAGTAAGAAATTATGGAACAAAATGAAAATAGGAGAAAACATTAAACAGTTTATAATACTTCACCAACAGCCAAGCTCATGGATCCAATGATAGAGCCTTCTCAGGAACAAGCATGCAACAACATCATCAAGGCTTCCAAGACTTCAGTTTCTTCTTCAACTTCAACAGACTATGTATTATTTCAGAGAGTTTCAATATTACAACTAGTGATCAAACAACCCACTTCTCATCTTGTACAGGAGTATTTATAGAAGAATGAGGAGGTGGGATCTAATGACAAATCTCCAAGGGTATTTAATACAGTCTTTAAGGCTTCTCGGCCTTTGAGGGGCTCGATGAAGAAGCTTACATATGTGTCTTCTATATTAAATATTTCACATTAAAATTGAGCTCAGAGAGAGCTTTTGTTGAATTTTAAGGCTCTGTTCCAGGATGTAATAACTCTGCTGATATTTTTTCATTGAGTTTATTTGTAGAATTAAATCTTTGGCTGCGCTGAGGCAAATATCTGATTTGATCAATAACTTCGGTTTCTGTTTGAATGCTTTGAGACAACACGTGGCTCTGTGGTAGCTAGGAGGAATCAATTTACCTCAGATGTGGCGGTGGAGGCCTTTCTGTTTGATAAAACACTCATGATTTTCTTTAATTTTGTTTTAATTTGGAGGATTAGGCTTTTGATAATCATTCTTAGCCGTAATCCACACAGATCCGTCTTCAATCTCCTGTTCTGGTATGTTTTTGTCTTTGACACTGATACTCTTTGTTTGTGATTCATGCACTGTGTTTTGTTGATATGCAGGCCACGCAGGGCTCGTAAGGCATCAATGCCCATGAAACATTGATGAGACGTGGAAATCGAACCCTTGGATGGCTTTCTTTTAATGAATCGAAGGCGGGAGAATCATCATTCTCAGCCTTCGAATTTTTCTTTAATATGATGGAAAACCATCAAAACCCTGCAAAATACGAACTTATATTATAAAATCATGCATTATTTAGGTTTTACTACTTCAAAGGGTGTCGGGAGAGAGCGTGGCCATTGGATGGCAACATCCAACGGTCGAGATTTATTAGAAGAGGTTGAAAGGAAGGTGGAGGAAGAATTAAGATAGAGTCATTGATCGCGCAGTGATCGACAGTCGAGATTGATCAGGAGAAAATAAAGCGAGGGAGTCACTTTATGAAGAAATGGCGAAAATTCGATGAGATAAGGTTAAAAACCTTTGTTATGAGGAAAATATGGTTAAAAACCAAGTTTGGGGTTTGGGACGATCGTGGACCGTCGGATGAGATCGGCCTACAAGATCGACGATGGAGATTATATGTTAAACACCCTTTATCAAATATTATACCCCGGACTTCAAAACTTTTGATAAAACCAAGCTGTATAACCATTTCGGGTCACAAAAGGAGCTTGCTGATGTCAGGGTGTTTATGACCCGAAATTTTTATGAAATCCGCCATATAAAGCTCCCCGGGTCCGTTTTGGGGCCTGCTGACGTTAGCCCAAGTGTGACCCGAAATTTTTATGAATTCCGCCCTATAAAGCTCCTCGGGTCTAGATTTCACGACCATGCGAGCAGCCGAACAAGACCCGCTCCAATCCGCTCTTGCCGCGTGGATGCTGACTAGGCGTTGGGACCACTGCTTCTGTGGGACCGCTGACTGTTGTCGTGGCTGTGTGGACCAGGGCGACTAATTATGGGTCGTCGATCTGCAGATCAGATCGACAGTGGAGATGTTTTGATAAATGCCCCATACCTTAGTTCATCCCTCGAGCTCCTTTTGAGTGCGATCACCATCCGATGAGTCGGCCTCAGATCAGACGGCGCACGTCAATATCGCGCTGAGCCCACAGTCAACTTTTAACGCGCGATGAAAGTGGGTTTTCAAAACTGCTTAAGGCCACGTGTCGGCCTGTGGCATTGATCGCGATCAAATGGGGAAAACAGCGTATCCCACAAAGGTGGTGCAATCAAACTGCTCCGGTTTTTCAACAGTAAGTGACCGTGGGGACCACCGGGGCGATTGATTTGTGGGTCGTCGATCTGCAAATCAAATCGACGGTGGGGAGCGAATTAAGCTTTGCACCGACGGAAACCTTTATGATATATGAAAACTCAAAAAATTAATATAAACAAAGGTTTTATTGCTTCGGGGGCGGAATATATAACATCGAAACGGAGTTTTGTTTAACGTACAAACAAATCGCCCATGAGTTTCTTCACGCACAATCGCGTCTATATGAGCACTTGGTTCTAGTGTTGGGGCACATGGAGGGGAAATGGTTTGGATTTAGCCCAAAGGGGCTTAGATCCATAGTCAAAATACTTGTTTTTTAGGACATTTTCAAGATGTTTAGAAGGATTTTGGGGGTTTCGATATAGTTCAAAAACGAGTTTTAAAATTTGTAAAAATGATTTTCATAAATGGAAGAAGGGGAATCATACAAATAGAGGATTTTTATGGAGGAAAAAGGGGAGCAAAATGGAGGTTATTTTTTCAAGTGAGGAAAGGAAAAAAAGGTGATTTTGCAGTAGTTTCTTCTCATGAAATCAACAAAATTCTAGAGTGTAAAATGGGCACAGTAGGGAAGATTTTGGACATAGGCATGAGGCCTTCAAGAGTCTTCAAGAGCCAACACTTTTTGCAATAAAATTTGTTCCTTGAAGGCTCCAAAAAATGATTTCGCCACCTTTTGGTATAACAAATTTTATAGGTGGCTAACAGTGGCTCCACTTGGGGATGGTGCCTTCTTGAAGGCATCGAGAACTTCAAACTTGCATTCTCTAGGAGGTTGATCAGTGCCTCATCCATTGGGCTGCCTTTCTTTCTTTGAATGATCTTCTTTTGCTCTGAAAACATATTGGCAACCATAAAAACAATGGATCTTTCATCAACAAGATTACCTACCCAATCCTACAGATCTAACATGTTTTCTTCATTAGAGTGCACTTGGATTGGAAAACTCTTTTACAACATTTTATTCTTTTGAAAGCAGGAAATCTAATCTATTTCTACTCCTTATTTCTCCATGGACTCAGATTAAACAGTTGAGCCCATATGATTCTCTACCTAATCTACTATCTGTTGGGATTAAACTGTCCAACAGATTTTTATTCTCTACATTCTATAACATAAATTTAAAAGCATACAAGTCAGGATTGAATAGTATAACTTGTTGCTGATCTATGGCATAAAAAACAAGCTGCACATAGATCTTATTTTACGAAAAATTAAAACAAAATGGAAGGCTTAAGATCTAAACTTTCAAAGCATTTCCTTCATCTTTTTTACAACTCTGTTTTGAATTTTGTTTTGAGCTATCTTTCCTTTTTCAACTGGTTCAGATTTTTAGCTAATTAGAACCAGTTATTCCTCTGTTTTGACTCAGACATTTAAAAAAATTTGATTCATTCATATCTTCGAAACATAGGTTTAGATTTTGAGCATGTTTGAACCTTTAATTTATGTCCTAAACTATATACTAATAAGCCAAGATTAAACAGTTTGGCAAATCGAATTCACTATCCTATCAGCAGAAAATTTAAAACTAATTAGTCAAGATTAGGCTATTTGACTAACTAGAAGTGTGTTCTTCAGGAGTGGCATTTGAGCTTGCACACTTTTAGATTTGTTTCTCTTTTTGGTATGGGGCTATACCTTTCTTGTTTTTTCAATTTGCCCTCTTTTCTTTCTTTTACTGTTTTTGTATTTTTATTTTTATAACCTTGAATGCAATGTTCAGACTATGATATTTACAATAAAAAATAAAATGCTTTGAAACTCATGATTCCTGGCAGAAGTAATGCTTTAGAATTCTACTATTGACAGGACCTCCATACAGATCTTCTCCATTCAATTCTTTCAAGAAAAATGCATTGTGATCCCTTTCAGTATGAACAATATAAGGACCTTTCCACAAGTTCTCAAACTTGCCATGTTTTCCCTTCTCTACTCCCCTTGAATCCCACTTAAGAACAACATTTCCAACTTGGAAATTGTCTGCCTTAGTTCTCTTATCAAATAGCTTCTTCATATTTTCTTGGACCAACTGTGTTCTCTCATAAACTTCTTCTCTGGTCTACTGTAAACGGATGGTTTGATTGATTCTCCTCTGCATATCATTCTCTTCAACCTGCACTTCTTGACGGAGGTTCATGACTAGCACTCCTAATGAGGTGGGAAAGACTACATCCATGCCATAAAATAGCTGATAGGGGGACATATTTATTGATTTCTTTGTAGTTAACCTATCAAACCATAAGGCATGAACCAGTTTACTGTGCCATGATTTCTGATTTTGTTCCGACAGTTTTTTAATGATATTGATGAGGCTCTTGTTGGAAGATTTAGCTAATCCATTTCCTTGGGGATAGTAAGCAGTGGAATGGCCCAAGGTTATGTGGTATTTGTAACAGAAATCAACCATATTTTTAGATTTAAAAGCAGCAGCATTGTCTGTTATGATTTTTCTGGGACAACCAAATCTGGATAGGATATTTGTTTCAAGAAAATTGATAATGATAGAGTCATTAGCATTCCTGGAGGGTATAGCTTCTATCCACTTGGTAAAGAATTCAGTGGCTGTGAGGATCCACTTATGTTGAGCTGAGGAGGATGGGTGAATTTCCCCAATGAAGTCTAAACCCCATTGTTGAAAAGGTGCCTCAACTTTGATAAGATGTAAGGGTAAGGGAAGAAGTTTTCTTTTGCCATCAAATATTTGACACTTATGGCAAGACATGACCAACTTCTGAGTGTCTAGGAAAAGGGTAGGCCAATAGTAACCAGATCTAAGAATTTTGTTCACTGTGGCCTTCCAGTAGAGGTGTCCTCCACATTCTCCGTCATGCAGCTCATGCATGATTTTTCCTGCATCATCTTCAAGTAAACATTTAAGAAAAATTCCAACAACATTTTTCCAATATAATACCCCATCTAAGATGAAAAAACTCAAATATTTTTGTTTCAAAAATCTAGCTTTAGTTTTAGACAAAGGAGGGGAATTTAAATATAAAAGAACATAAATAATGTCAGCATACCAAGGAGAATTCAGAAATGTTTCTTCAATAAAAGGAGCAGTAGATTCTTCTATTTCTTCCAACACATCTACCATATTCACGTCTAGTGCTTGGAAGTTAGACTCAGCCATAAGTTTTGCTAATCCTTGCCCTTTAACTAGTTTGGTGGGCCTGATTTCTAAGTCATACTCAAGAATAGTTGCAATCCATTTTCCCCTTTTACCATTAGGGTCTTGACTTAGAATTTCCTTGACAACAATATGTCGAAAAAAAGCAATTATGTCATAGTGTAAAATATAGACCCTAAAGTCCTTTAAAGCTTTCACTAATGCTAAGGCTTGCTTCTCCATTATGTTATATTTGAGAGGAGCATCTATTAAGGCCCTACTAAAGAAGGATATTGGTTGTTCTTGCCCCAAATAATTCTTTTGAAGTAACACTGCAGCTATTGTATGTTCAGAGGCAAAAGAAAAGATATAAAAGTCTTTGGTGAAATCTGGACTAATCAGGACTGGTGTTTGAGTAAGAGCTTGTTTGACCAGTTTGAATGATTGTTTAGCTGGTAAAGTCCATTTTACACCTACATCCTTTTTTAGCATGTTGGTAATGTTTTTTAATAGCTCAACAAGGTTGGGGATGAACCTCCTCAAAAAATTAATCTTTCCAATGAAATATTGTAATTCTTTGAGGCTTCTTGGATGGCTAATTTGTAATATGCCATCTATCCTTGTGGGGTCTATCTTGATTCCCTCTTCTGAAATTATATGGCCAATAATTTTACCTTCTTGGAGACCAAAGAGTGTTTTCTTGGGATTCAATGACAAGCCAAATTTCCTACACTTCTCAAAAACTTTTCTCAAGTGAATCAAATGTTCTTCATCATTTTTTGAGAAAAAGGTTATGTCATCAAGGTAGATGATTATAAAATAGCCAATATCTTCAAAGAAGGCTATGTCCATGGCCCTTTGGAAGGTGACCCCTGCATTCATTAACCCGAAAGGAATTTTAACATACATAAAGGTGCCCCAAGATGTGGTAAAAGAAGTTTTGATTTTATCACTTGGGAGCACTAACACCTGGTTGTAACCCGAGAACCCATCTAAGAGGGATATCCTTTTTTACCCAACTACCCTTTGAATTATATGGTCCATCTTGGGTAAGGGGTAGTTGTCTTTTAAAGAGGCTTTGTTTAAATTTCTGAAGTCAATACAAAGCCTAATTTCCCCTATTTTCTTTCTAACGGAAACTAAGTTTGATACCCATTCTGAATATCTAATTGGCACAATGATGCCAACATCATGCATATTTTCAATTTTTGCCTTAACTAAAGGTAATAAAACAGGGTTTATTTTCCTTAGTTTTTTTTTTAAAGTCTTTTGATTTTCCTTCAAAGGGATTTTATGCTGGATGATGCTGGTATCATACGATTTTAGATCTTTGTATCCCCAAGCAAAAACATATTTAAACTCTTTGAACAACTCTATGTATTGCAATTTTATGTGAGATGGGAGAGCGCTAGACAGTTTAATCATCTTGGGTTCTGCTAGACTGCCTATGTTATGCTCTTTTACATTCATTTCTACAGGCTCCATTCTCGGTTCTTTGGCTACATCGTTAAAATAAAAAGGTGCTCTAAAGGTGTGAGACCTCTTGGAATTTTATCATTTTTGCATTGTAAAACTTCCAAGTCTTCTTGGTCTGCATTGTCAATTATGTCTGCTTCAAAAGGATTCTCATAATGATTTATATCAGCAATATATGTCATTTCAACTTCTAGGATTTGTTCAATATACAAACAATTTTCTTTATGGCTAGTTTCTGATATTGGTATGTCGAAATCATTTTCTGATTTTAAGAAATAATCTATGCATTTGTCAGAGTCAAACACTTGCTAGTGATCTTCGTTATCAGGCATAGCTGGCCTGTGTTTTACCTTTATGCTGAGCTGTTCATTTATCTCAGGTATTTGGCAATTGTTGGCAGTGAAAGCGAGTTCATTTGCTAGATGATTTAGTGCTCTTGGAATGAAAATAAGTTCATAATTTTCAAAGGTTTTCAATAGATCAAGGCAGTGTTTCGATATTCCCTAAGCCTTGGATTTCTAGCTGAGTATTCTCCTTTGATTTGTCTTATGATAAGTTCAGAATCTCCTAAGATCGATATCCTTTGGGCTTCTAACTATTTAAGCAATTGTAAGCCTAAGAGAAGTGCTTCATACTCAGTAATATTGTTAGTGCATGGGAAATCTAATTTATATGAAAAAATTTGATTCGTATTTTGAATCCAAACACCTGCCCCTGCACTTGTTTTATTACAGGATCCATCGAAGTTTATTGTCCAAAGTACATTTGCTTCATTTCCATTTTCTGTTTGTTGTTGGTTTTCAATGTTTTGAATTTGATTCGAGGGAAGTTTTGATTGCCCTGGTGAAATGATTGGGTCTATGTTTTCCTTTTCTTGTTGAGTGATTTCATCTGCGTTACATAAGATAAAGGAATCTAAACTTGATTGAATAGAAGAGATTGGAGAGTTGTTTGGTTTGTTTATGTTGCTCACCATGTACTTCATGTGAGATTCCCTGTATAGTCTTTTGTTTTGGTTAAAAATGGGAATGGTGGCATAAGACATGTCCATTTGAAGGCTTCCCTGAATTTTGGCTCCCCATGATCTTGATAAGAGCATGCCATACTTAGGGGGAATGCCAGCTACAACTATGTCCATCACTAGACTCTTGGCAGGAATTTGAGCTAAATTAACACATAAATATTTGATTAAACCTAAACATTTGACTCTGCTTGAGTCAAAGGAATACAAATCTTTGTATGGTTTAGTAATTTCTAAGCCTAAGCTTTCCATCACTACCTTGGGCATTAGATTGTGTGAAGCTCTAGAATCTAACATGGCATTATGTAATATTTTCTCATGTATGTTCAAACTAACATAGAAGGGAGGGACAGCCCCTTCCTGGTATTTTTCTTCAACCTATGGACCAAACAACAGCTCAGTTTTTCATCTGTCAAGTTTAAGGTGTCAGTATCATTTCCTAAATTCAAAGCCTTTAAAACTTGATTTTTGTACACTTCTTGGGTTACTAGTTTGGCTAGGGGAATGGTAATTTTTATCTTGGAGATCTCTCCCTCAAGGCTGAAAGGAACAATTGATTTGTTGATATTTACATATGTTTTTTCAATTGAATTCTTTTCAGCAGTTTTGATTTGCTGAACCTTGTTTGGACTGGTAATTGGGATAGTTTTGTTAGGACCACTAGCTGAAGTGCTAGGGGTACTCTTTTCAACATTTGGCTGGACACTTTTGTATTTTTTATGTCTGGTTTCTTGGTCAAAATGTTGGTTTTTTTTGCTATATTTTTGGGCTGAGTTTCTGTGTTTTTCTTGATAGTAGTATTAGTGTTCTTATCCTTTGAATTATCTATGTTCCCCTTGCTCCTAAGATCGTATTTTTTGTGCACCTCCATGATTTCATTTTCAAAACCCAATCTATAGTCATCAGAATCTTCATAGGTGTTTGTTCTGTGATCAGAGAAGAAACCTTGTTCTTCCTCAGTGAGGAAAACATCATCCCCACTGTCTGATCCAATCAAGTTTACATGAGCTTCTCCCGACCTTTCCAACTCCCTATCTTCTTCATATTGATCTACATAGTTTTGCTGGAAGGGAGGTCTAATCTGTTGGTCATTTTCCTTCTGTTTGTCTTGATTGTTTTCTCTTCTATAATTCTGAATTTTGTTTCTATTTTGGTTGTTTTGAGGTTCTCGTGGGGGCATTCTGTCATTCAAATTAATATTTTCAAGAATCCTCTCCATTACCTTCACCAGGGTGTCGATTTTTGTGTCAGAAGTTGAGGTTGAGGGTATTAGGTCATCTTTATAAGTTACCCTCTTCTCTGATCTCAACCTATTTATTTTCTCAATTATGTTTGCTTCTACGCTCACAGCTCCTTTATGCATGTCTTCTAAGGTTAATTAATCTCTCTCCCTTAACTGATAAGTCATTTCAGCATCAAGGCCTTTGGGATACCTTACCAAGGCCATGCCTTAAGGAGGTTTCATGCGAGGTAGAAGAGAATTGTAAACGCTATTGAACCTAGTGGAGTAATCATGAACACTCTCCCCTTGATTTCTCTTGAGGCTGCTATACTCTGCTAGTATTTGGAGAGGATTATTTTCGAGTTCCCATTTGTTGATGAATGTTTGATGCAAGGTAGGGAGATCATTTATGCTGTTAGGAGGTAAGTTTTTAAACCATTTCTTTACCTCTCCTCCTAAACCTTGGGTGAAGATTCTCATCTTCACAGTTTCTTCTTCTATCTCCATGTAATCAAAAGCATCTTCCATTCTATCTACATGATGTTGAGCTATTGTAGACACTTTTCCAGTGAAATGAGGGATTTTGGATTGGTAATCATTTGGTAAGGGAAGCATAGGTTGTGGTAACACTAATGGGGCATACCATGTTGCCATGGCTGGAAAGAAAGGTGGATTTACAAGGGGTTGGTTTTCGAAAGGGAAAGTGGGCTGCAATGAAGTGGCTTGGATAGTGGATGTTGGATGGACAGATGTGGATGTACCGGGGATAGATTGTTAAGCTGATGTTGGATGAGAGACACCTAAATTGAGAAGAAAATGTAAATCAGGTGGTGTGGTTTCTCTACTACCAGGATTTTCACTTTGTTCTGGGGATACAAGTGAAGACTCAGAGTCTATCTGAATTATATCATCAAGCGACCTAGTTCTAAAAGGATTTCTTAAGTCGACTTGTGATTGGTGTAGAGCTGCAAGATTTTCAGGAACTGAATTAGCTCTCAAGGGTGATCTGAGAACAATTGAAAATTTAATCTTAGAAGACTCCCTAAGTATACTTTCAGGGTTGTCAACTATTTCCAGTGGGTTTGGGTCAGGGAAAGCTCTAGTATGAATCTTTCTAGGAGCCACTATGTTGTGTTTTTCGAACCCAGCTTAAAATAAAAGTTTAACCAAATATGACAATATTTAAGAGGCTAACTGATATTTTTTAAAAGAAGAAAACTTTAATCTTAAAGCCTTCTAACTGAGTTTGTATGATGTTACAAAGATTATGGGTCTTCCCAATGGAGTCTTAAGGTCTGTTTAGGATTGTGGAGTCACCAGGTGGAAATTTTTAGCTCTTTTAGAGGTAAAAGGTTTTATGGTCCACCACCAAGTTTATTATGAAGAAAAACTGAAATATTTTTGGGTTTTTCTGAGTTTCCTAGTCTTATAGGTTATGAGAGTGTACTAAATCAGACTTAACACTTAGCTAAGGTGTCAGAACATACAGAGTTCACTCTTATGGCTTGGTAGCTGATTCCTTCAAGGTTTGATAAGGTTCTAAGAGAATCCTAAGCATTACTTAGTTTGTCACTGAATCAAAATAAGTCCTATCATGATTACCGTTATGTTTGGTAGTGCTTGAAGAAGGTTACTTATGTTATATTAGAGAGTGAGTGTTTAATTTTAAATATTTTACTCAGTGTCCCACCGTGATCGCCATTATGTTGGTGTCCCGTGTTTTGATAGTTTGGAAAATCAAAAGACAAGGCAACATCAGAACCAATCTTTAGAGTTACAGGATCTAGTCCTCCTGTTCCCAGAGAGGGATCTCTCAAATGTTTGTTTGCAAAGGTTTATCTTGTGTTCTTAGATTATTGGTTTTAGACTAGTTATTAAGTGCAGGTGTTTGATTTTTTGTTTGGTTGAATTGATACAGAAAAATATGAAAGGTCTAGGAAAGGTAGGTAGAAAGAGGAAGTAGTAGCTTCATTGGGAAATGGAGTCAAAAAGAGGTCATGAAAAAATTATCGATGGATATGGGATATCAGAGGGAAAATCTAACTTGGCCACAGGATCCTTTGGTTTTTTAAATGAGATGGACATCAATGATTTGGAAAGAGAATTTAAATTCTCAACAAAGGGAATTTGAAAGCATAACTTGAACAATAAAGAGGTATTTGATAGACAGGGCTGGCCATGAATTCTACAAACCACACTTTAAGCAAATAATGACTTCAAAACAAATTTTAAAATGAAATCTAATATTCGGGGAACACCCTATTTCCTTAAAGATTTTATTTCAAATGAATTAGAAAAGCATAAAAGATTCACTGATAATTGCAGTCATAGAAGAGGGAAAACCTAACACATCTATGATTGCAACTACAAAGACCTTTAAGACAATTGTTTAAGCAAGGACAAAGGGCAAGATCAGACCAGACCTCCTTGGCTCACTATAAACAGAAATAATTCAAAGGGAGACTTCAATAACAGCCTTTAAGTGGCAGCACACAAGCACGGAGAACCATAAATCATGCTGAAACCATCTTATTCGAACTATCATAGAAATAAAAAAGCATGAGGACTAAAGAGAGAAATTAAAGACTCTAAAATACCTCAGCAAAAGAAAAAATGAAACAGTGAAGGATGAACAAGTATAAGGTGCTTCCAGGAGTCATTTCTTAGCCTAAAAATTTCAACCTACTGTAGTAAGAAAGTATAGAACAGAAGGAAAATAGGAGAAAAGAATTCACCAACAGCCAAGCTCATGGATCCAATGATAGAGCCTTCTCAGAAACAAGCATGCAACAACATCATCAAGGCTTCAAAGACTTTAGTTTCTTCTTCAACTTCAACAGACTATGTATTATTTCAGAGAGTTTCAATATTACAACTAGTGATCAACCAACAACTTCTCATCTTGTTCAGGAGTATTTATAGAAGAATGAGGACGTGGGATATGATGACAGATCTCCAAGGGTATTTAATACAATCTTTAAGGATTCTATGCCTTTGAGGGGCTCGATGAAGAAGCTTACATATGTGTCTTTTGTGTTAAATATTTCACATTAAAATTGAGCTCAGAGAGAGCTTTTGTTGACTTTTAAGGCTCTGTTCCAGGATGTAATAACTTTGCTGATATTTTTTCATTAAGTTTATTTGCAGAATTAAATATTTGGCTACGCTGAGGAAAATATCTGATTTGATCAATAACTTCGGCCTCTGTTTGAATGCTTTTAGGCAACAGGTGGCTCTGTGGTAACTGGGAGGAATCAGTTTGCCTCAGATGTGGCGGTGGAGGCCTTTCTGTCTGATAAAACACTCATGATTTTCTTTAATGGTGTTTTAATTCAGAGGATTAGGCTTTTGATAATCATTCTTAGTCCTCATCCACATAGGTCCGTCTTCAATCTCCTGTTCTGGTATGTTTTTGTCTTTGACACTGATACTCTTTGTTTGTGATTCATGCGCTGTGTTTTGTTGATGTGCAGGCTGTGGAGGGATCATAAGGCATCAAAGCCCATGAAACATTGATGAGACGTGGAAATCGAACCCTTTGATGGATTTCTTTTAATGAATCGAAGGAAGGAGAATCGTCATTCTCAGCCTTTGAATTTTTCTTTAATATGATGGAAAACCATCAAAACCCTACAAAATATGAACATATATTATAAAATCCTACATTATTTAGGTTTTACTGTTTCAGAGGGTGTCAGGAGAGAACGTGGCCATTGGATGGCAACATCCGACGGTCGAGATTTATTAGAAGAGGTTGAAAGGAAGGTGGAGGAATAATTAAGCAAGAGCCGTTGACTGCGTAGTGATCGACGGTCAGGATTGATCAGCAGAAAATAAAGCGAGGGAGTCACTTTATGAAGAAAAGGTGAAAATTCGATGAGATAAGGTTAAAAACCATTATTATGGGAAAATATGGTTAAAAACTGAGTTTGGGGTTCAGGACGATCGTCGGCCGTCGGATGAGATCAGCTTAGAATATCGACGGTGAAGATTATATGTTAAACACCCTTTATCAAATATTATACCCCGGACATCAAAACTTTTGATAAAACCAAGCTGTATAACCATTTCGGGTCACAAAAGGAGCTTGCTAACATCAGGGTGTTTGTGACCCGAAATTTTTATGAAATCTGCCATATAAAGCTCCCCGGGTCCATCTTGGGGCCTGCTAACGTCAACCCAAGTGTGACCCGAAATTTTTATGAATTCTGCCCTATAAAGCTCCTCGGGTCTGGATTTCATGACCATGCAAGCAGCCGAACAAGACCCGCTCGAATTCGTTGCTGCTGCATGGATGCTGACTAGGCGTTGGGACCACCGGTTCTGTGGGAATACTGACTGCTGTCATGGCCGTGGGGACCAGGGCGACTGATTTTGGGTCGCCGATCTACAGATCAGATCGACGGCGAAGGTGTTTTGATAAATGCATCGTACCATAGTTCATCCCCTGAGCTCCTTTTAAGTGCGATCACCGTCCGATGAGCCGGCCTCAGATCGGACGGTGCACGTCAATATCGCATTGAGCCCATAGTCGACTTTTAACGTGCGATGAGAGTGGGTTTTCAAACCTGCTTAAGGCCACGTGTCAGCCTGTGGCATTAATCGTGATCAAATGGGGAAAACATCTTATCCCACAAAGGTGGTGTGATCAAACTGCTCTAGTTTTTGAACAGTAAGTGACCATGGGGACCACCGGGGTGATTGATTTGTGGGTCGTCGATTTGCAGATCAGATCGACGATGGGGATCGAATTAAGCTTTGCACCGGCGGAAACCTTTATGATATATGAAAACCCAAAAAATTAATATAAACAAAGGTTTTATTGCTTCAGTGGCGGAATATATAGGGCTAATCGGCATCATAGTTTTGTTTAACGCACAAACAAATGCGCTCTATGAGTTTCTCCAATGCGATAAGCGCTTAGGACCTTAGCACCTAGTTCTAGCGCTGGGGCACATGGAGGGGAAATTGTTTGGATTTAGCCCAAAGGGGATTAGACCCATAGTCAAAATACTTGTTTTTTAGGACATTTTCAAGATGTTTAGAAGGATTTTGGGGGTTTCGATATAGTTCAAAATGAGTTTTAAACTTTGTAAAAATGATTTTCATAAATGGAAGAAGGGGAATCATAGAAATAGAGGATTTTTATGGAGGAAAAAGGGGAGAAAAATGGAGGTTAGTTTTTCAAGTGAGGAAAGGGAAAAAAAGTGATTTTGCAGCAGTTTCTTCTCATGAAATCAACAAAGTTCCAGAGTGTAAAATGGGCACAGTAGAGAAGATTTTGGACATAGGCATTAGGCCTTCAAGAGTCTTCAAGAGCCAACACTTTTTGCAATAAAATTTTCTCCTTGAAGGCTCCAAAAAATGATTTAGCCACCTTTTGGTATAAAAATTTTTATAGGTGGCTAACACCCTACAAAAGAAAATGAGAGTTCCCCTGTTAGAAACCCCCTTCTAATTCTCGTTTATGTTGCTTTGAAATTAAGCAGCTCTTCATGTGTTCTTGTGAGCTTTGTGCTTCTTTCACTAGTTGGACTTAAAACTAGCAATCAGCTTTTCAGCAATCTGCACAATTGATGCAACTCTATTTGGGTGAATACTAAATCAGGCATCAACTAATCAGAGTGCAATGAACACATTGATTCCTACACAACTAGGAGCTATGGTTTTTGCATTTATACAACTTTTTGGGATCATTGTACTCATGTATCAGATTTCTTGGAAGATATTCATTGTGTTTATACTAGTGGGTTCAACTTGTATATGGTGTCATCAATATTACATATCATCAACTAGGGAAGTGGCTTGGTTGTTATTAGTTTCTAGAGCTCCAATCGTACAAAATTTTGGAGAATCAATCTCTGGAGCATCCACCATTAGAATTTTTGACCAGGAGTCTTGGTTCATGGAGAGAAATCTCTAGTTGATTGATATGTATACTAGACTACTCTCCACAATGTTGGGGCCAATGCATGGATTTGTATTCTGATGGATTTACTATCAAATCTTACATTTTCATTCTCTATAATATTCCTAATGGAAATTTACAATGATAAGAAAAGAATGCATAGTAAAAAAACAAACACACAAAATTTACAACACATTAAACACCCAAAAATCTCCATAAACTACGTGAGCTGAGCCATTCTATTAATATAAATGTTGGGTACAAAGGTAATATGAGAAAATATGCACCTAGGCTTGCCCAAGGCAAGATAACAATGCCCAGGTGATGAAATCAACTACTATAACATGAAATGTGGTTGTCCCCCACAATCTCTCTGCTAACCCAGTGAAAAATTGCATTGTTCGTTGTAAACAATGGTTGTTAGGGTCTCCTCTGGTGCTTGGAAAATTCCTAGAAGTTAACCTCAGGCTCTCCTCCAATAACTCACAAAAACCCATGAAGGAATCGGCCAAATGTTGACCTCGGAATTTCAGTCCAATTTCCCCCTAGCTCCTCTAGTTGTTGGCTGAGTTGGGACCCCTATTTGACCAAGCCAATCTACCCAAAAAATTCTTCCAAATTATTTATGAGCTGCTTGTCAAAAACCTAGAAAAAAACAAGAAAGGGCTTGATCTAGTTTTGACGCTCCAAAATTGACCTCAAAATGCTTGGCCCTCCTCCACAACCAGATGCTTGGCTTGCTCCTCCACCAAAATGCTGGAAAATCACCCCATGATTTCTGCCAATCTAATTTCAAACAACCGCAACTCCTCAATCCCTTTCAGAAGACAATTATTGGCTTTCCTCGAAATTTCGGCCCAATTTCCCCCTAGCTCCTCCAATTGTTGGCTGAGTTGGGACCCCTATTTGACCTCGCGAATCTACCCATAAAATTATGCCAAATTATTTCTTAGATCCTTGTCAAAAACCCAAAAAAACCCAAAAAGGGCTTGCTCTAGTTTTGCCGCTCCAAAATTGACCTCAAAATGCTTGGCCCTCCTCCACAAGAAAATATTGTAACCTGTAGCAGATTTTGGGCTTGCTCCTTCAGTAAAATGCTATAAAATCACCCACAATTTCCCCCAATCTAATTCCAAACAACCCCAGCTCCTCAATCCCTTTCACAAGCCAATTGCTCGTTTTGCCTCATCAACTCCTCTAAGAGCTAGGCTTGTGCACTTTCCCCTTTTTACATCATTGGAGTGTCTATAAACTCACCAATCAGTGTGCATGTTATTCTAACACCTTCATGATCTTGCTAGCTTCCCCATGGCTGGCCAAGATTATGCTTTGATACCATTGTGATATTCCTAATGGAAATTTACAATGATAATCAAACCAAGTGTAGTAAAAAAAACAAACACACATAATTTACAACACATTAAACTCGAAGAAGCATCCAATAATTGTGCTGAGCCGAGCCATTTTATTAATATAAATGTTGGGTACAAAGGTAAGATCAGAAAGCATGCACTTGGTCTTTCCCAAGGAAACCTAACAATGCCCATGTGATGAAATTGGCTACTCTAACATGCAATGTGGTTGTCCCTAACAATCTCTACATTGACCCAGTGAAAAACTACACTGCTGACTGCGAACAATGGTTGTTAGGGCCTCATTCGGTGCCCAACAAATTTTGGGAAATTAACCTCAGGTTCTGCTCTAATAACCCACAAAAACCCACGAAGGAATTGGCCAAATGTTGACCTCACACATTTTGGCCCAATTTCCCCCTAGCTCCTCTAGTTATTGGCTGAGTTGGCACCAAAATGGTAGAAAATCCCCCAAAATTTCCTTTCCTGCATCCCAGCTGAACCATAAATGTGTGGTATCCTTCCAGCTACCAAATATGAGTAGAATTTCCTCCCTGGGGTAGCACTCGTGGTCCACCGAAGAAGAGGGTGACTTGGCCCCCACGAAAGACTGTGTAGTTCCTGGGTAATATGATGCAGGCCCCTGCTCCAAAAATTCTTACTATTGTGGAAATATCTCCTGCTCTTGTAAATCCTTCTCTTTTTCTTGGAATTTGGTCAAGGAATGCTTCAACGATAGTGTAGCCCCTATCTTCGACACCACTCTCCAACAAGAACTGTGTGGGTCCTTTCTTGCATCTCAGATAAAATTGAAATGTGTGGTATCCTCCCAACTACCAAATATTAGTAGAATTTTCCTCCCTAGAGTGGCACTTGTGGTTCGCCGAAGAAGATGGTGAGGTTTCCCTTTGAAAACCTCTAGTGCTAAACAACACCTGTGACTCAGTTGAATAGCTTGAGCAACAATGTGTAAAATGACAAATTATCAAAAGGTACTCAATGTTGCCTTCAACCCTCTATTTATAATTGTTGCTTCACTTTTCCTTGGGGGTCCCTCATCAAAATATTTTGATCTCCTTTCCACAAAATCAATTATTCCTTGAGGGGTGGCCCCCACATTCCACAAAGGTTGATATTTTCTATTTCTACTAAGTCCCATGCACCAAAAATTTCTCAAATGCCCATATTACAAAATTGTGCTATTCTTGGCACTCCCATAATAAACTTCATTAATCTTGTTAAATGAAAAATAAAAATTGGTGATATTACATTCTCTTTGGTGTTCCTCATTCGCTTGCCTGGAGATGTAATTAGACAAGGCATTGCAAGGTTGACAATAACATATGGTCTAAATTTGAACATGATACCAACCTGGGTAACATGATGTCTTTGTTTTGTGGAGACCAAGATTATCTCAATGGAGAGAATAATGAAATATTCACGTATTCCCACCGAGCCACTAGTGATCATGGAGAATTATAGACCAAATCCAATTGTCGATCTAGAGGAACAATAGATCTATCTGATTTGCAGGTGCACTATGGGCCACATCTTTTGTTTCTCTTGAAAGTCCTTACATGCACTTTCCATGGAGGTACAAGGAGGCAGTTTTGGGGTAGAAAAAAAGTGGCAAATCTACTCTCATTCAATCCATTTTTTGCATTGTGGAATCAACAAAGGGATTGATGGAGTCAACATCTCAACAATAGGCCCCCATGAGCTAAGATCCAAAATTAAGAATTATTCCCCAAGAACCAACAATGTTTGGGGAAATATAAGAAATAATTTGGATCCTTAGGAAGACTGCTCGGATGATGAGATTTGGGAGGCTTTGGACAAGTGCCAATTTTGTGAAATTATACAATAAATTTGATTCCTCGGTGCTTGAGAATGGAGGAAACTTGAGTGTGGATCAATGTCAGCTTGTCTATTTGTTTTATTATGGTGGAGGTGGGTCTGTTGTCCCACAAACAAGGAAGTCTCATACACCAATTTGGTTTCTAGTTTAGTCATGACCTTAAAATTGGATAATAATAATAATAATTTACATGCTTCAAATCACCAATTCATCCAATAAAATTTTCCAAACCCTTTTATCTTCTGAACACATAAATAACCATGAAAAATTTAATCCACTCTTACATAAATCCATTAGAAGGAGCCCCTCTACCAGAAAGTAACTCTGTTATCCATCCATCTATAAAATTCAAATCCATAGGTTCTAATCCATTGTAATTGAAATATCTCAGAAAGAGGTTACAACCTTGGACGTGCTTTACAACGTGATATGTTTATCCATCATCAAAAGAACTTTTGTAAACTCTGTGACACCATAAATGTCTTCTCCAACCAGCTCTAGAAATTCTCCTCTTACTTAGAGGACACAATATTGTTTCAAATGCTATTGTAATTACATTTTTGAAAACTATCTGGATTTGTTTGTGGTATGGGAGGCAAGTGATGCTTAATCCATAGGTTCAATAAATTTCATGTATTCATCCTCAAATCCTGGAAGGACTATCCTCATTCTTCTTGCAAAATGGTGTTGTATTGCCTTAGATGGTAGTTCTTTAATTGTTGGGGACAAAATGATTTATAAAAATGAATCTTTAAAGCCTGTATGTGTTGATAGACATCCAATGTTGTTGTTGGAAGAATTGATTTCATACCTTATTCACCATGCTATATACCTATGCCTTCAGTGTTTTTACAAACTCGCATTCCAAACTCTTTCTACTAGCAGTTTACAGGAAGAGACCAAATGCTTGTGGCCATGCATAATAGTTCTATAGTTCTTTCCTATCTTCCTTAGCATACTCACAACAATATCCATATTTATGCACCTTATCAAACAATGGAAATCTGGGATGATGTGCGATAGGAAACTTGTCCATCATTACTCAACACCTGGAAAACATTTTTAGCTTGCAATTATTCTAAAGGATGCACATTATTGAATAGCATGTAGCAACTTGTGAGGAGACTCTCATTTGTACATGCATAAGCAAGAATTATAAAGTATCTAGGAGGACCAGCTGATGAATTGATAGATTACCCATGAATATCAAAGGGTAAAATTTGATTGGATATTCTCTTCTAGGTTTCCATCTTCTAGTGCTAGTGGTGCTTCTCATTACTCATAAGTAAAGCAAGAGAGCAAGGGATATTTTTTTTTTTGGAATGCCTTAATGCCCTCTCTAGAGAATGACCAATACAGTAAATTTTTGCACAACTCATTAACCTAACCTTCATTGTTTTCCTTGAGTTCTCTTACCTATGTCAAGACTTTTATACGACTTTTTTCACCTCATCAATACATGTTGCATGCTTTGAAACTGATTTTGACTATTCTAACTGCTTTGAAAGAGATTGAATCTTATCCTACTGTATAAAGGCATTAAAACCTCACATACTAGATAGGCCATTTGTGAATATGGTCTCTGCTAAGTGAATATAGTAATCTCCAGCAGGAAGATCACCAATTATATATGAAAATTTTCCAAACCGAGCTGTTTGATAGACATATGGGCATTGTTTCTCAACAATTGTCTCATCTGTTTTAACTTTTCAGCACATCTCTGCCCATAAAATGTAAATCTTGTTGAAAATCACTTCTCAGGGAATTTTCAAAGGAGGACAACAAGTTTTTGGAGGGTAGTTTTACTGTTTCTTCAATTTCAAATGTAAAAATGATTCATTTTTTCTGAAATGGATCCTAGTTGGAGATCATCAGCAGAATGCACCATACTATGTTGATCATGAGTGTGCATAGCTCTTTTCGAGTTGCTATCCAACTGAGTATCCTTTTGGGACTATATTTCATTAACAAACTCTCAAGAAGAGATTCTATATTTCCACTAGCTTCATTTATCAATTCACAATCTTGTCCTTCAGAACTAGTGAAAATAGACACTGGGCATTCTTCCTCCTCTATCACTAGTGATATATTCTTTCCCTATTGATGTTCTTGCATCATGAACTATGACATGGGGTTTTCTAAGAAAAAATTGCCAAAGTTGTCTCCCAAGAGCATTTATATAAAATTTGGCATTACATAGAAGCGTGACAATGTGCAGAAGTGGAAAATCAATGACTGTTGATGCCAATAGCTTAATTAGCATTTGGGATAACAGTTTTTTCCACATTGATCCCAGAGTCACCAGTAAAACTATAGTCTGTTACGGAATTACTAGTGTTTTATGTTAGCTTCTTACTCAGCTGAGGAAGGTCTACGTTGAATCCATATCATATTCTCAAACCTGTTGAAGTGGGATTCTATCCTCATGTCCAACTGCTACTGGAAACTAATGGATGTTGAACCCTTAGTTAAACTTAGAGGGGGGGGTGAATCAGTTTAACACATACATGGTATTTTAAAACTTTTCTCTTAAAACTTATTTAAACCTTCACTTCATGATCAACTTATATGTGAACAATATTATTTAATGAGCAGCAAGTATTAAACAGATTTGTTAATTTAACAACAGTCTTAATATGTGAGCAACAAGTATTAAGTAGATTAGATAAACCACATCAAGACATAGACATCATGCACAAAGACACCAGATATACGTGGAAACCCATAAAGGGAGAAAACCACGTCTTATTATTGTTGTGATGCAAAGGCAAGCTCCAACTCCCTCTCACCACTATTTTTCTACAGGCACCAACCTACAGGAGGCTCTGACCTCAGTCATCTACAACTAACGGCTAGCAAGCTTCAACTTGATAGGGAAGCTCCAACTTCCTCAATTAAAAAATGTTTGTTGATTTACCTCAAATATCAGCTCTGTTCTGTATCATCTCTTTCTGCTCCTCTCTTCCTTATCTTCTCTGCCTCAATTTTCATGCATTCTCTATAATCACTCTCTCTTGTTACTTTTATGCATATCCAATTGATATTATATATAGATTTCCTAACATGACTGTTTGTATTTCACAAGGAATTTGGAGTGAACAGTCATGACTCTTTGGATTCTGTCTTCTCATTCCTTTTTCAATTCATTTTAAAATTATGACAATATGTACAAATTTCAATGTTACAATGGGATTTTTCTATTTCCTTTGGACACTTTCCTTTGCATCACAAACAATATAAAACAAAAATATTTACATTTTCAATTACACATTTAAATTCCACTCAGCTCCTTTTCGGGACTTGCCTTTACTGGATATGTATTTTCTGCTACTATTGAGTGACTGTTCTGTATATTTGGTTCACTTCTGCATCTATTCATCTATTTACTGTACCTGTGTGTACCAGCCACATATGTAACCGCTTTTCAGGTTTTATTCTTAAATATATATGAGTCTGGGAAATGTCTGTTCACTCTCAATCTCTGTGCTCGAGCTGCCTGCTTACACATTCTCTGTCCATATAATTTATTTTCAAATCAACCCTCTTCTGTTCTTTTGGATTACTACACATTTTTCTGTAGTTGTCTTTCTCTTTTTCATCCTTGCAGGCTCTTGTAATAAACCCAATCCGTGAACATTATAAAAACCATTATATTAAATAACAACGTATTTATTATATGGATCAGCATATATATTTTTATATATATATATATATATATATATATATATATATATATATATATATATATATATATATATATATGTATGTATGTATGTATGTATGTATGTATGTATGTATGTATGTATGTATGTATGTATGTATGTATGTATGTATGTATGTATGTATGTATGTATGTATGTATGTATGTATGTATGTATGTATGTATGTATGTATGTATGTATGTATTCTCCAACCGAATGTAAAGACCCATGAATTCACTTTAACGAATGCCCAACACACACCTCATTTTCTATAAGTTTCAACTTTAGCACAATATATAAATATATCACCATGTATGCATATTCCCCGATTCAAGCGTTATAAACATTAATATAAGGGGTCGATTCCATATAATCAATAGAATATCATATATTCAAGCCCACTTGCAATGCTTTCCGATGCTATACATTACTCCTCAACTTCTTCCGATTGTGATTGATCGCAATCGCAATTTCCATTTGAATGTATAGACATTCCAATGCTCCGATGATTCACTATTCACTCAATTGTGCCGATGCGATGAGTCGCAATTGAATTCTTCTGATTGCGATTGGATCCTTTGAGATGGTTGCGATGCGATTAATCGCAATTGCAGCTTTCAATATTATGCTTCGATGTTCTTCTCCTACTCCGATCCGATGTGATGCGATTACTCTGATTGCGATTAATCGCAATCACAACGTTTAGTTGCATGTTCCGATATTCCTATGCTATGATTCTCCGATGCGATTAGGCCAGAATTCAAACACATATCAATTATGGTTCATTGATCCATCGGGTCCAGACATTCATTGCAATTGCAATTCTTTGTTTACATGTTCCGCTGCACATTTTTTCTCCGATGCGATTGGGAAAGGGTCCCACCTTATGGTACTTTGGTTCTTTCGATCATAAAGTGCTCCACTTATATAAATCACTGCATATATATATGCTTCTACTTCCACCTTTAGTGTAACCTCTAGCTGGGTAATGATTCTCGGAATAAGATTTATATATGTATACATTTCCACTTGGGTTAAGATTCCCAGAATTATGTTTATGTATTCTCCCGCCTGGGTTACGATTCCCGGAATGAGGTTTATATATATATACTTTGCCGCTTGGTTCACAATTCTTAGAATTATATATATATATATATATCCTCTAGCTTGGGTAACATTTCCCGGAATTTATGTTTTAGTGTATCTACCAGCTGGGGTAGTGATTCTCGGAATAACGGCTCTGCCTCTGCTTCTGCCTTTCTATGATAACAGCTCTGCCTCTGCCTCTACCTTTCTGCAATAACGGCTCTGCCTCTACCTCTGCCTTTCTGCTTCTGCCTTCGCTGCTTCTGCTTCTGCTTTCGCTGTACCTCTACTGCTCGACCTCTGCCTCTGCCTTCGTTGTACCTCTGTTTCTCGACCTCTGCCTCTGCCTTCACTGTAAATTTTACCTACTATCTTTTGCTGTTGTTCTTTGCCTATCTCTGCATCTGCTACCTTCTTTGTATGTCTCTATCTTTTCTGCCTCTATTGCCATCAATGACAACATTTCCAACAGTCTCCCCCTTTGGCATTGATGGAAATACACTTCCTTTGTTTGCCTGTTAGGGTCCTTTCTCCTGTTGCTTGCTCTTCCTCCCCCTTTGACATCAATGGCAAGGGGTTTCAATTTTTATTTTTATTTTTCAACATTTCGTGCATTTCGTCTCTCTGAGATCTTCTGACTTTGTACGCTGTTGCTCCAACCTTTGGATTAGATTCACGTTGAGTTCACCACTGACCCTTTAGTCTTTTTATTGATTCTTTTATGCTGGATGTATTCTTTCCATAATCCTTTTGATATTGAGGACCTGTTTCATGCTTCCCTTATTGGCTGATCTCCCCTTCGAATGATATTTTTGTTTCTGTTCTCCCCCTGAAACTGTGCTTTTTCTTCATATCATAGAGTAGCATCTACAGATAATACCCCTAGTCTGTCTCTCAAATATTCAAATGGTTCTCTAGCAAGCGGTTTGGTAAATATATCTACTGTCTGTTCTTTTGTTGGTACATACTCTAGTTTTACTATCTTTTGAGCCACTTGTTCTCGGAGAAAATGATACTTGATTGGGATATGTTTAGTTTTTGAGTGATGCACAGGATTTTTAGATATACTTATAGCACTTGTATTATCACATTTGATTGAGATAGGTTCATCAATTTTTACCTTCATGTCTTGGAGGGTTTGCTTCATCCACATGACTTGTGTACAACATGCTGCTGCTGCTATATATTCTGCTTCTACTATAGATAGAGATATAGATGTTTGTTTCTTGCTTAACCATGCAACCAGACTTTCTCCTAAATAGAAATCACCTCCACTTGTGCTTTTCCTGTCATCCACATAGCTGACCCAATCTGCATCTGTGTATGTTGTCAAGGTGAGGCTTTTGCCTTTAGGATACCAAAGTCCATACTGTGTTTTTCCTTGTAGATATCTAAATATTCTTTTGACTGCCAGAAGGTAGTTTTTTTTAGGTGCTGCTTGATATCTAGCCACCAGGCCTACTGCTAGCATGATGTCTGGTCTTGATGTTGTCAAATACAACAGACTTCCTATCATGGATCTGTAACTTTTTTGATCTATATCAGTAGATCCATCATCAGCACACAGCTTGCATCCTGTGATCATGGGAGTTGACACAGGTTTGCAGTCCTCCATTTTGAACTTTTTCAACATTTATTTTAAGTATTTTTCCTGTGAGATGAATGTGCCTGTGTTCTTTTGTTGAATTTTAAGTCCTAAGTAGAAACTGAGTTCTCCAATCATGGACATTTCAAACTCTGATTTCATCTTCTCAGCAAACCCTTTTTCTAGATCATCTCTGTTGCTTCCAAACATAATGTCATCAACATATACTACAACAATCAGGAGTTCATTTTCATGGGCTTTTATGTACATATTGTTGTATACTCCACCTCTCTTAAAGCCTTGTTTTTGCAAATATTTATCCAGTCTTGAGTACCAAGCATGAGGAGCTTGTTTCAGTCAATATAGAGCCTTCTTCAGTCTGCACACATAGTCTTCTTTGTCTGTTAAAGAGAAACCTTCTGGTTGTTCCATGTAGACTTCTTCTTCTAGATCTCCATTCAAAAATGCAGATTTCACATCCATTTGGTATACCTTGAGTCTTCGTAGCATGCAAAGGCCAGAAACATTATGATGGCTTCCATTCTGGCTATAGGAGAAAATGTTTCATCATAATCAATTCCTTCAATTTGTGAATATCCTTTGCAAACTAGTCTGGCTTTATTCCTGATTACCTGTCCTTGCTCATTCATTTTATTCTTGAATACCCAATTTGAGCTAATGATATTTTTCTCAATTGGTCTAGGAACTAGTTCCCATGTATTGTTCTTCTCAATTTGGTCCAATTCTTCATTCATTGCCTTCACCCAATACTTGTCCTTGCTGGCTTCTTCAAACTTCTTTGGCTCTATTTGTGATAACATGGCTATGTATACTTCTTCTGTCTATTTTGTTAACTGCCTTCTAGTTTGAACCCCTACTTTCTTATCTCCTATGATATGATCTTCAGTATTATTCTTCTGAGTGTATCTTGAGGGGGCTTTCGAGCTCAGCTCTGCATCTTCTGTTGTCTTGCTTGTTTCATCATCATTTTGGTTTTCTTCTTCATGGTTGTCTGATGGACTGCAACAATTTATATCTCTTGTATTGTTTAGAAGTTCTTCATCAAATCTCACATTAATACTTTCTACTATTTTTTGAAGAGCCTTGTTGTAGCACCTGTACCCTTTACTTTTGGAAGCATATCCTAGAAAAATCCCTTCATCTGCTCTTGCATCAAATTTCCCAAGATTTTCATCATTATTCTTTATATAACACTTGCTTCCAAAAATTCTAAAATGTTTGATTGAAGCTGAATTTACATGCCATAGTTCATATGGAGTCTTGTCACTGCTTGGCCTTAAGTGGGCTTTATTAAGGATATGCACCGCTGTGTGTACTGATTCTGCCCAGAAGGTTTGAGGAATATTACTCTCTTGCATCATGGCTCTGGAAATTTTTTGAACAGATCTGTTTTGTCTCTCTGCTACTCCATTCTGCTGAGGTGTCCCTGCAATAGTAAATTTTTGTTTTATGCCAGATTCATTGCATAGATCTGCAAAGTCATAATCTATGAATTCACCTCCTCTGTCTGATCTGATGCATTTTAGCTTGCATCCTATCTGATTTTCTGCTAATGATTTGAATATTTTGAATTTGTCTAGAGCTTCTGATTTATTCTTGAGAAATGCAACCCATGTCATTCTAGAGAAATCATCTATTATCAGCATGAATTAGGATTCTCCACTTGGTTTTTTAGTTCTTGCAGGTCCACACAAATCCATGTGCACAAGCTGGAGTGGTCTTCTTGTTGATAACTCATCTTTGGCCTTAAAGGATGTGCGGGTCTGTTTACCCAATTGACAAGATTTGCATATGGTATTAAAAGGCCTTTTTATTTCTGGCATGTCTCTGACCGCTTTCTTCTTGCTCAGTCTGATGATATGATCGAAGCTGAGATGTCCCAATCTCCTATGCCATAACCATGATTCCTCAAGTTTACTAAGATGGCATGCTTCATCTTCCTCTTTCACGATGTAAACATTGCTCTCTGTTCGAACACCTTTGAGCAGAGTCTTACCTGTGGTGCTTAATCTGACTTCACAGTCTTGTGCTTTGAAAAGAACTTCACAGCCTTTATCACACATTTGAATGACACTAAGCAAATTTTCTTTCAGCCCATCTACAAATAGTACATCTTGGGCCTTACCTCTACCATTATCTAAGCTGACTGAGCCCTTTCCCTTGATTTTTCCTGATTTATCAAGTGTATAGAGCCCAGTAACATGTCCTCTATCTTCTTGGCTTCCTCAAGCTCTATATTTAGCTGCATAAGTACTTCTGAATTCTATTCTTCTCGTACATAATTGAGGAGAATGTCCTTTTGTTTTCTGCATTTCAACTTGAGTCTATCAATCTCTTCCAGAGCACTTCTTAGCTCCCCCTCAAGGTCGACTTCACCTTATTCTTCTTCATCTTCTAGCAGGAGACCTTCAAGTTCTTCTATGGCCATCAATAAAAATTCATAGGTTCCTTCTTCACTTGAAGGTTCATCTGAGTCTTCAAATGCACTGTTGTCTTGTTGAGCATAGAAGGATTTTCTGCTGTACTTCTTTCCTTTCTGCCAGTTCTTTGAAGGATTTTTCTCTGATTCTTGGGCCTGATTCCTTACATTCTTGTGAGGACACTTAGCAACATAGTGTCCAAATCTTCCACAGTTAAAGAATTTGAAAGGAATTTTACCTTTGTATCTACCTGAGCCTCTATCTAGTTTCTTGACAAATTTAGCCTCTTCTTCATCAGAGCAAGAGCATATGTCTTCCCTTTCTTCTTTCTTCTTTTCTGTCTTAAAGGTTGCCTCCCTTGTATTTGGCTTCTTCTGTGGGAGCCTCATCTCATATGCTGTTAGATTTCCAAGTAGTTGGTTCATGGTCAAGGTTTCCCAATCAGTTGTTTCTTCTATTGCAGACACCTTGGGATTAAAACTGGGTGGAAGAGATCTTAGAATATTTTGTACAATTATACTTTCTGGTATGGTTTCTCCAAGAGCTTGCATATTTTTAATAATTTTTGCAACTCTTAAGAAGAAGCTGCCAACATCTTCATCATCATTGATTTTTAAATTTTCAAACTGGGCTCTATACACTTGAAGTTTGGCAGTCTTTACCTTTTTATCTCCCTCATGGATGTTCTCTAGAGTACCCCACATCTCTTTGGCAGTGTCTTTGTGCATTACTTTGATAAATTCTGCTTCACACAATCCATTTAAGACGGCATTCATGGCTTTTGCATTAGCTACAAAATCTTGTTTGGTTTCCTTTTCTGAGTCAGTTGCCTTTGGGGCATATCGTAATTCCACAACACCCCAAACTTCTATTCCTAGAGACATTATGTATGTCCTCATCCTGATTTTCTAGAAGGCATAATTTTCACGTGTAAAGAAAGGGGCTCTATTGGTTGAGCATCCTTCTTTACTAGCCATCCTGAGAACCTAGAATCTCCTTTCAGTTTTTAAACTGGTACAAAGGAACCGAATTTGATACCAATTGTTGAACCCTTATTTAAACTAAGAGGGGGGGGGGTGAATCAGTTTAACACATACATGGTATTTTAAAACTTTTCTCTTAAAACGTATTTACACCTTCACTTCATGATCAAATTATATGTGAGCAATCTATATTAATGAGCATCAAGTATTAAACAGATTTGTTAATGTAAAAACAGTCTTAATATGTGAGCAACAAGTATTAAGCGAATTAGATAAACCACATCAACACATAGACATCATGCACAGAGACACCAGATATATGTGGAAACCCATAAAGGGAGAAAACCACATCTTATTATTGTTGTGATGCAAAGGCAAGCTCCAACTCCCTCTCACCACTATTTTTCTACAGGCACCAACCTACAGGAGGCTGCGACCTCAGTCAGCTACAAATGATGGCTATCAAGATTCAACTTCATAGGGAAGCTCCAACTTCCTCAATTAAAAAATGTTTGCTGATTTACCTCAGATATTAGCTATGTTCTGTAGCATCTCTTTCTGCTCCTCTCTTCCTTATCTTCTCTGCCTCGATTTTCATGCATTCTCTATACTCACTCTCTCTTGTTACTTTTATGCATATCCAATCAATATTATATATAGAGTTCCTCACATGAATGTTTTTATTTCACAAGGAATTTGGAGTGAACAGTCATGACTCTTTGGCTTCTCTCTTCTCATTCCTTTTTCAACTCATTTTAAAATTATAACAATATGTAAAAATTTCAATGTTACAATGGGATTTTTCTTTTTCCTTTGGCCACTTGCCTTTGCATCACAAACAATATAAAACAAAAATATTTACATTTTCAATTACACATTTAAATTCCACTCAGCTCCTTTTCGGGACTTGGCTTTACTGGATTTGTATTTTCTACTGCTATTGAGTGACTGTTCTGTAAATTTGGTTCACTTCTGCATCTATTCATCTATTTACTGTACCTGTGTGCACCAGCCACATATGTAACCACATTTCAGGTTTTATTCTTAAATATATATGAGTCTGGGCAATGTCTGTTCACTCTCAATCTCTGTGCTCAGGCTGCCTGCTTACACATTCTCTGTCCATATAATTTATTTTCAAATCAACCCTCTTCTGTCTTTTTGGATTACTGCACATTTTTCTACAGTTGTCTTTCTCTTTTTCGTCCTTGCAGACTCTTGTAATAAACCCAATCCGTGAACTTTATAAAAACCATTATATTAAATACCAACGCATTTATTATATGTATCAGCATATATATATATATATGTGTGTGTGTGTGTGTGTGTGTGTGTGTGTGTATGTGTTCTCCAACCAAATGTAAAGACTCGTGAATTCACTTTAGCGAATGCCCAGCACGCACCTCATTTTCTATAAGTTTCGACTTTAGCACAATATATAAATATATCACCATGTATGCATATTCCCCGAGTCAAGCATTATAAACATTAATATAAGGGGTCAATTCCATTTAATCAATAGAATATCATATATCCAGGCCACTTGCCACGCTTTCCGATGCTATACATTACTCCTCGACTTCTTCCAATCGCGATTGATCGCAATCGCAATTTCCATTTGAATGTATCAACATTCCAATGCTCTGATGCTCCGATTCCGATGATTCACTGTTCACTCAATTGTGTCAGACATGAGTCACAACCCATTCTTCCACATGATAGATCCTTTGCTATGGTTGCGATGTGATTAATCGCACCAGATCTTTCAATATTGCGTTCCGATTTTCTTCTCCTACTGACCGATGCGATATGATATCTGACATGACATCGCACCGCAACTTCTAGTTGCATGTTCCGATATTCCTATGTTCGATTCTCTAATGCGATTAAGCCGTAAATTCAAACACATATCAATTATGGTTCATTGATCCATCTAGTCAAGATTCTTTCATTGCAATCGCAACTCTTGTTTACATTCCGTCGCACATTTTTTTTCTCGTATGCGATTAGAAAGGGTCCCACCTTATGGTACTTTGGTTCTTTTGATCATAAAGCGCTCTCCACTTATATAAAGTATCTATATATATATATATATATATATATATATATATATATATATATATATATATATATATATATATATATATGCTTCCATTTCCGTTTTTAGTGTAACCTCCACTGGTAATGATTCCTGAATAAGATTTATATATGTATACATTGCCGCTTTTAGTTGCATCTCTGAATTATGTTTATGTATCCTCCCGTCTCGGGTTATGATTCCCGGAATGAGGTTTATATATATATATATATATATATATATATATATATATATATATATATATATATATATATATATATATATATATATATATATATATATACTTTGTCGTTTGGTTCATTATTTTCCCGAATTTTATATATATATCCTCCAAATTTGCAATCTTGTTCCCTGAATTTCCTGTTTTAGTGCATCTACTGGGCCTAGGGTAGTGATTTCGTAATAACGGTCAAATTTCTCTCGTTTCATCTTCTCTTTCGTGATAATGGCTCGCCTCCCGCTCTCCGCTCTCTTTCGCGGAGAACGTCAGCTTCTCTACCTCTTCCTTTCTACTTCTACCTTCGCTGCTTCTGCTTCTGCTTTCACTGTACCTCTGCTGCTCGACCTCTGCCTCTGCCTTCGCTGTACCTCTGCTGCTCGACCTCTGCCTCTAACTTCGCTGTAAATTTTACCTACTGTATTCTGCTACTGTTCTTTGCCTATATCTTCATCTGCTGCCTTCTTTGTCTGTCTCTGTCTTTTCTACCTCTATTACCATCAATGACAACATTTACAACAATGGATAGTGGTAATTTGTTGTTTTTCTCATCAAATATGTCACTAGGTTTTGAATTTTCTTTAGAGCATGATCAAGTTGAGAATTTATATTTCTGATTTCCTGCTCCAATTTTTGGGTGGCCTTCATTTAATCTCTAATCTGCCGGGGCATTTTATTTGTGATCTGAAGATTTATTCTTAACAATTAGCCCCCATCATTTAATAACAAACTGTGGAAACTGTAAGTGTGCTTTAACCCAAAACCAAGCATCTATCTATAGTCTAGAATCACTGCAGCATCACATTTGACAATTGTAAGATTTTTTTTGACGAAACTAAGAACAAAAAGGAGGTGAATTCATGTCACAAGTATTAGGGGATAAAACACGTCAAAGTGGATTCAAAGGCATCTTTAGAAGCACAAAGCCCTCTTGCAGAATGATGTCTTTGTTAACCATTGAATCTTCATTTTTATTTAATTTACATAACACATGCTAGAATTTAGAGTAAAACTGGCTTAACATTTGTTTGCAACTTTGCACCTAGTGATAGTTTTGGAGATGGGGAGATAAGAGGATTGAGCCGAATCTTGAATCAGAGAAATAATGACATAGGAGTCTCTAATGCAAACCATCTTTTAATATAGCCAGTGCCTCTGTAGTGTTTTTAAATGAATCCCTATATTCCAGGCATATCTGAGGCTTGCCTTTCCTCCAATATGAAATTGCCCCCTTTGCCAAATGGGACCAGGATTCCCCTTTGCTTCTCCTTGAAAAAATCTTGAGCATATCCATCTTTCGATGCAAGTGTCAGCACGATGCAGATTCGAAGGACCCAATAGCCGGTGTCTTAATAGAACCTAAAATCCATGTATCAATACCCATTGCAAGAATATTGTTTGCAACTGTAATAGCATGAATATCTCCTGTCAAGTGTAAGTTGAATTCATCCATGGGAATGAATTGACTATATCCCCCCTGCAGCTCCTTTTATTCCAAAGGTTGGCCTTTGACTCAGTTGATGGAGGGATGTCACAAACTGCAACAGATAAGGTCAGTGTTTGCCCTGCACCCCATATCAAAGGGTAACATTTGATTGGATATTCTCTTCTAGGTTTCCATCTTCTAGTTATAGTGGTGCTTCTCATTACTCATAAGTAAAACAAGAGAGAGAAGGATATTTTTTTTGTTGGAATGCCTTAATGCCCTCTCTAGAGAATGACCAATACAGTAAATTTTTTCACAACTCATCAACCTAACCTTCATTATTTTCCTTGAGTTCTCTTACCTCTGTCAAGACTTTTATAAGACTTTTGTCACCTCATCAATACATGTTGCATGCTTTGAAACAGATTGACTATTCTTCCTACCATTTGTCTCTAACAAATTACTTTAAATCTTTTCATCATCACGAACTTGAGGATTTTAATTATTGTTCCCTTTATTATTCTGCTCCACAATTGATATGTATACACAACATCTGGCATGATGTCCTTTCAGATGGTTTCCTGCCACATGATGCCCTTCTTCATGTCTCAGTAGACCACCATATTTGTCAACCTTTGAATTATGCCTGAGTGGTCTCTTCATTTTCTGTCTATCTAAAAAGAATCAAACCCTCAAGCTCTTTCCCCAAATTACCTTGTATCTATTTATTAATAAACAAAGATGTTGAAAAAGTGTCACCCATTGCATAGTGCACATGTCATCCATCCTGTCTTTTATAATTAAACACCACGTCTAGGGATAGAAGGCCCTTGCAATAGCTTGCACTTGTTGTAACTGTACAGGAGATAGGTGACATCCCATTTAAATATTAGTGGTGGATAGAAATTACGGCACTGGAAGGAATATCAAATGATCTATGCTTAATCCATATATAATAAATGACATGTATTCATCCTCAAATCCTGCAAAAACTATTCTCATCCTTCTTGAAAAATGGTGTTGTATTTCCATATATGGTAGTACTTTAATTGTTGGGGACAAAATGATTTAAAAAAATGAATCTTTAAAGCCTGTATGTGCTGATATACATCCAATTTTGTTGTTGGAGGAATTCATTTCATACCTTATTCAGCACACTATATACCTATGACTTCAGCCTTTATACAAACTCACATTCCAAACTCTTTCCAGTTTGCAGGATGAGACCAAAAGCTTATGGCCATGCATTATATGCACATTGGTCAGCATCTCTAGCCCAGCTTCAGATAAAGTTTTCTTTGACTTCTAAATCCATGTGATATCTAAAATAAATCCATCATGTCACTGCCAATAACTCTTCATCTGATTCTTCCTAATATGCATGTGATCTCCAACATACTAAATATGGGGAAATGCCTATAACTAAAGCCTTCCAAGATCTATCTGCAAATCTGAAATACTTTCACCAGCCTCCTTTAATACCTTTAGCATGTTTTGATCAACCCACATATGTGATTATTTTATAGATTATCTACCACAAGGGCAAAAAAATATAGGCCACCTTGAATTAATTTCCTCTAGGTGCTATAATTCTGATTTTGACACATTAAATTCATTATCGTTCTTGTTTATTTGTTGACGACAAAGGAACTCCCTCTATAGTTCTTTCCTGTCTTCCTTATAAAACTCATAGCAATATCCATATTTATTCACCTTATAAAACAATGGAAATCTGGGATGAAGTGGGATGGGAAACTTGTCAACAATGGGATTTGAATGGATTTTCTATCAGATCTTTTGTTTGCATTATTTTTGGTGTTCCTCATTCACTCTCCAAAATATGTAACGTCTTAAAGATAGTAATGAAGGAACAAGGATCATTGTATCACCCTTAGATGAGTCTCTTGGCAATCAAGATAGAGTTTTGGGTATTAGTTGAGCAGCATAAGAGGAAGATAGGAAAACATGAGAGGCTGATTCCTCACTAGCATTGAAGAGGGGGCACCACAAGGGACCTTCGTTGCCTCTTTTTTTGAGGTTTTCAGAAATCAAAATTTTCTTGCGAGTGAGCACTGAGATACCAACAAAAGGTGTTGACTTTAGGGATGGCTCTATTTAGATACAACTAAATCTCCATAGTTAGGGATTAGGGGGGATTTGCATGGAGAAAAGAAGATCTTCATAACTTTCCTTGACAGTATATACATGGGATTTCCATCCCAATTTGTCATCTGCATAACAGTACCAAGGAGCACATACTCTCAAATTTTCCTTTTTTTTATCCATAAGCCCCATTATGTTGATGAGAATATTTTCCAACGACTAGTCAGACCACAATATAGAGTCCTTTGACTTGGATATATGACCCAACAAATAGACCTTAAGACTAGGTAGATGGAGTTGAAGAGGCCTTAGTTTTGTAGCTTCTTGAAGTGGTGGGTGTTTCATTATAGATTCAGTTTGAGTGTTGATTCGAGTACCATTCTCCAATGTCAAGTTGATATTGTTATTAATGAAAATTGAGGAGGCAGAGATCAGTTTCCATATGGGAGAAAATATTCTTGAAGATGGTGAAGGGTTTGTCATGTTTTGCATCTTCATTCTTCAAATATTTAGTGATGCAGGAAAGCCCACTAAAAGAAATCTCAGATGGATTATTGAAAATTATTTGTGGCCTCATTCATTGATGAACCAAGGAATGATTATATGTTGTGTTTCGATTGACATCCCGAAATATCTTTGGCTTGCTAGGAAGGTCATTTTTGCAGCCATCATAGAGCAGACAAACACAAGAAAGTATGAAGGAGATCTCGGATCTGTGGAATTATTACAGGACCTATGCATTTTAGTTTTGATTCTTATGTATTATTTTAACAAGAACAGATCTGTGGAATAATATTACATTCGGACATGGTCTTCAAATTTTTGACCTGTCTGGAGAATAAAATTATTTTCACTATCCTCCCTGGTTTCTGTATCATTCATCTTTGCTTAAAATCAAGTCCCATTAGGTGGATAATGGAAGCAACATTGTAGACCTATTACAAAATTTTAGTCCTCGGTTCATTGTCCCTGTGTAATTACAACCGACCTTATCTCCTGAAGAAACCTTGGAAGCTCATTAGTAGCATCAGTTTACTGACCTTGGAAGCTCATATTGATCTTTACTTCGCTTCCCTTATAGAAGTATGCATTACGTCAAACATTAAGCACCCTTGGAGCTTTAGTTTAAAGTCATCGTTATTAATGACCTGAAATATCCTGTAGCAGCATTGAGACTTGTTGAGACATTGCTGAAGCAGGTGTTTTAGAACTACTCCTACGTGGACTTCTACATGATGGAGGATTCTGGAATGATCTAACCATAATGAAAATGTTATCACTCTTTTGCATAACCTCAGCATAGTGGAATTTGGTATCTATATAGTCTCAATAATGTGATCTCAGTATTGTTGCATTCATTGATCTCAGCATCATCTCAGTTGTATACTCTCGACATTCAAGTCTATATGAAATGATCTCGGTAGAAAATGATTGATTCGATTCTCAGCTTTATGACACTTTATTCTTGTCAAGTTATTCAATCTTTGATATGACACAATCGTAGTATATAATATATTTGTTGCAGCTACTTAAGGGATGGCTCAATAATACTTATATCATCTATACTCTGGGAATAAGCTTCCTGTTGAGTATAGATGGCAGTACTGAGCATTGAATGATGACAAATTCAACCTTGGCACAATTGTATCCTCTCATGATGGCTTGATGATGGTTTTTCTATCCCTCATAGACATGCTCTTGCACATCTTGTTGGAATCTGTAGTTATCATCCTGCTTCTTCAGCATAGCCATTTGACACTATGAATTATATATGTGATTTATGGGTACTATGGCCTTATTTCTTGATGTGGTATCCTTAGCAAAAAAAATTATGATTCCCAATACTGTAAGTGCAGTAGTGGCATCTACTCTAAAACAGTATGATTTAGCTATCATCCTCTGAATGTGCAGGAGTGACATCTATGTGATGTATGCTGTAACCTAGAATTTGATAAGAAACCATGTTTATGTAATATATATATATATATATATATATATATATATATATATCTATATATCTATATATATATATATATATATATGTATATATATATATATATATATATATATATATATATATATATATATATATATATATATATATATATATATATATATATATATATATATATATGTGCAATGATTGGAAGAAAGTGCAAAATAGTATTGGCAAACATTGCAGTAATGGGATTCTATATGTATTGATAAGGTTGTAATAGAATAGTAATAGCAGAAGATAATAAATATCAGTGTTGATGTGGCATGTCAGCATCATTAGAGAAGCTCTGAATCTAAGCAAGAAGTTGTATTCTCGTATCTTGTATTGTTACTTCATTAGCACAATAGTAGTATGGTTGACATCTTAGTTGAGCGATCTATATTTTCCATCAGCACATCAAGCGTGGATGGTCTTCAATGACAGGAGAATTAAAATTGGTTCTTATTCACAATCAAAGTTGTGAACAAGATGTGTAAGTTCTAAGTCAGTCTAATGTATTTAAAGGTAGATATATTCTAGCACTATGTTTTTGGCATCTTTCACCAAGGCCTTTTGATGAAGTAAAGAAGTAACTCGTCTATTAGCAAGGAAAATTTACCATCTCATAGAGTCTCTAGAGGAATTTAACATAAATGAATTTCTTAGTACTTACGACATGGCTTCATCAGCTTCTAATCTCTCTGGAATGTCCTAAACTATCAACATTATGACAAAGAAAATAGGCTTTCTGTTGTTCCTGAGTAGGTCAGGAAAGGTTCTGTTAAATTTCCCATCATTATAACGTAAAACATTATTCTTAGGGCTTATGTTGAAGGCTGCCAGGTGGATAAGATTAATGCACTGTTTAAGGACGTTGAAACAAATGAGATTTGGACATGTTTAAGGAGGACTTTTTGGAGGCACCTTAAGATTTCAGATGCCCTTTTACATCAGGCCGCAATTCAGAGAAGAATTTTTGTGTTTCTTACTTAAGTTTGGGCTGCAATAAGGGTTTCTACTATAGCATGTTGCAGACACTTATGAAAAGGTTTAATGGGCTTGTTAGCATCCATCATCTCAGCTACAGTTATGGAGGGCAGGGTGCAGTAAATTCAATGGGTGCAACCCTTGTATCGCTGCTGCTAGACTGTAGTCTCAAACCCTATGTTGCAGACATTGTTCATAAGAATTTTGATTGTCCTAAGCTCATTCCATTCAGCATAGAATGCTGCATCATATGATCAAGGATCAAGTTCCTTGTGCACATTATTCTTCCACCACTTCAGCTTCTCCTGATCTCTGGTTAGGTTTTGTCTGTTGATATTTGAGGACTGCTCTGTATACTTGATTGGGTTGCCTAATTGGCATTTGGAAAGTGACTCAAAACATCATTCATGCCCAATAAATATTGCGTTTTATTGTACTATACATGTTAATCCTAAATTTAACAAAAAGGCTCTCACAAAATCTTGCGGATACTTTGACAAAATGAAGGAGAAAGTTAGATGTCAACCCAACATTGTAACTTACAACATTCTTCTTAGGGCTTATGCTCAAGGCTGCAAGGTGGATAAGGTTAATGCATTGTTTAAGGATGTTGAAAGAAATGAGATTGGGACAAATGTTTATACTTATAACGGTGTGATGGATGCTTATGGTAAACATTGAATGCTCACAGAAATGGAGCGGGTTCTTGCTCATATGAAGAAAGAAAAATGTAAACCAGATATCATTACTTTCAAACTACTTATAAATTCTTATGGAAAGCATCAATATTTTAACAAAATGGAAAAAATATTTAAGACTGTGCTCCCGTCAAAGTAGAATCCTACTTTACCAACGTTCAATTCAATGATCACCAATTATGGTAAGGCTAGGCTTATGAAAAAGGAAAAATTGGTCTACGAGAACTTAGAAGATCACTAGCTTAGGCTATGAGCCAAGTCAAGTTACATATGAATGCTTGATTTTGGCATATGGGAAAAGGAATCCATAGTTATCATCCTGCTTCTTGGTATAGTCATTTGACAACTTTATTGGCAGAACTAGAACAGAGGAGAAATGAAAGAGCTGAAGAGAAGAATCGTACAGAGCGTCAAAAACAAAAAGAAGATTTAAAACTAAAAGACGTAGAGTTGATACGTGGCAACCCATTGCTCAATCCTATGTTTTTTAATGTGAAAAGGATGTGGGATGATGATGTTGTTTTCAGGAACCAAACCCGTAATAAATCTCCCAAGTGCTTCATCAGCAACACGACTAGAAATTATTTTCACCACAAATCCTTGCATAAGTATATGAAGATTTAAAATTATTTACTTGAATTGTTAAATACATACAATTAGCAGAGAGTAGAGACTTACTTGCATTCAAATTTGTCTCTTCACAGCCGCCTAGTCACAGCTGTTTGCTGATTTGACTTCATAGTCGCCTGGTCACAGCTGTTCACTAATTTTCCTTCACAGTTGCCTAGTCACCATGCAAAACAACTGCTATATCAATAAATTTAGTAAGCAGAGAAGCAACAGCTCTTGAGATCTATTCATGAACATGTTTGAAATCTAGCTCCATCATCAACCATTTATATGAGATCTAAAACCCCGAATTTTACATGACTTTTCTAGATTTCTAGGAATGGGCGTGAAATAGCCCCTAACCCATGGCCATTCCTGGAAATCAGGGGCTATTGAAACTGTTGAAATCCCGTTGAAGCAATCAAATAAGACATGCCCAATTTTATTTCCGTTTTTTTTTAAATAATTTAATTAAAAATAATTTTTATTAATATAATCCATTTATTTTTATTATAAATAATTCATTTACTCTCTAATGTTAAATAATTCAATTAAATAATAATTATAAATCATTTTTATTAATATAATTCATTTATTTTTATTATAAAAATTTCATTTACTCTCTATGTTAAACAATATTTAAATAATTCAATTAAATAACAATTATAAAATTTCATTAATGGTTGCGTTCAAGCTATTCAAGTTCTACTGCGGATCTTCTGTGTGTCGTGCCTATTCTTGTCGGGACATTACCTTCTTGGGTCACTACTGCAATCTCGCTTCTGATGCCGCTGCCACTGCCCATCTGCTCCCCCTAGGGCTCTTCCACGTATGCCCCACCTGGGTCGACACATGGCAGCCTCTCAGGGTGCCCCTCCACCCCCTCCTCTTGAGGTGGAGGCTTTCTGCCTGTTCATCACCTCTCAGAAGAAGAAGTTGAAACAATAGGCATCGAAGTTTGTGAAGAAACTGGATGAAATTCCTAAGGTTGATCTTGCGCCTGAGGGACCTATGAAGGTGCCCCTCTCTCTCATAGAACGATCACTGATAGGGCATTTTATAGGTTTATGGCCATCTCCAAAGAATACGGAAGCTTGGGTTAATAGAAATTGGCAGCCACTCATCAAGAACAATGTCACATCTTAATTTATAGGGAAGGCTATTTCCTTTTCGATTTTAATTCAAATGAGGACAAGAAACTTATCTTTAGAAATGGACCATACTTCATGGGTCCGCAGGGCTTGTACCTGAATCATTAGACCCCTGATTTTTATCCTTCAGTTGACGTGCCCTGCACTGTCCCAGTTTGGGTCAAACTCCCAAATATTCCAGTGCACTGTTGGAGCTAGGACTCCCTAATTCAAATTTGGAATTCCATTAGGAAATTTATTGATAGATCCTACAAGAATGAAAAATATGATTGTGCTAGAATATGTGTGGAAGTCGACCTGGAAGTTGATCTGGCTGAAGCCATCAAGCTCACAGTTGGGAATTGGTCCCACATTAAGAAGATTGACTATGAAAAACTACCATTCCAGTGCCGCGCATGCCACGAATATGAAAATTTTTCCAAAAGATATCCAAAGAATGCGACCCTAGATAAAGAGAAAGAAGCAGAATGGTAGCCAACAAAAAAAGCCAAACCTACCTCCAGGCCAGGGCCAAACAGGCAGCGAGTTGACAGGGGGGAGGCAGCTCTGCCCCTTTGGGAAATGCCTCCATACCCGTGACTGGCCTGAAAGATAATGAGAATAGCTTCGCCACTCTAAGCTCGAGAACTAAGGTAGATCAAGAGGCTGGCCCAAAGAATGCAGAAAAGGGCCTTCCCATGTAGGAAGCCTTGGGCTTCCCAAAATCTAGTGAGAACGAAAGCGAAATCCAAAAAGAGAAAGAAATAGGGTCGGAGGATGAAGACCTTGACTCGAAGGAATCAAAGGAAGAGGGAGAAATAGCATAATCCCATTCCTATGTTAGAAGATCCACCAAGGGGAGGAAATCCCTCAGAGAGAAGCTGGAGAAAGAAACCTACAGGGAAAATTTGTTAGGAAGTCAGCTGACCATGGATAAGATGTTGGCTAAAAGCCACAAGCTAAGAAATATTCAAAGCCAGGGCCCTAAGGGAGCCCCTTCAGCCCAAAAAAGAAAGTAATGAGGATCGTCTCCTGGAACTGTAGGGGGATGGGGATCAACCAAAAAATGGAAGCAATGAAAATTCTGGTAAGACTGGAAAATCTTGACATTCTTTTTATCCAGGAGACCAAAATGGAGGAAGGAGACTTCCTCCAAACAAGTATAAAATTTTGGGGGTAAGAGCAAAAGCATGGCTGTCTCCTCTAGAGAAGCGTCAGAGGGGTCTAGGAGTTTTATGGGACATGACCTCCTTTAAAGAAATCCTGGTTAAAACATCCACAAACTCGATTCTAATTCAGCTTCAGCATTTGCAAACTAAGGACACACTGAATATCATTAATATTTACGCTCCAGCCATCTTGGAAGATAAACAAAGTTGTTGGGACACCATTCGTGATTTAGCCTCTGATATGTCGATGGAAAATGCCATTCTTGCTAGGGACATGAACCTCACTCTACGTCAGGATGAAAAGCATGGGGGTTGCACAGTAAGGGATCCTGCCAGGGAATGGGTGGAAGATCTTATTCAGCACTGGGACCTTCTTGACATCAAGCCTGTTAAAGGCAAATATACATGGACAAATAGAAGAGTAGGGTTGGGCCACATAGGAGAAAGGTTAGAGCGTTTTCTTATTCAAATCTCTTTCCTTCTTCTTAGTCTTGAAATTATTTCTTCTATCATCCCCTCTTCGGTCTCTGATAACAAGCCCATCTAGCTTGATAAGCCACTTTTGAATCTGGGGCCTATTCTGTTCCACTTCAGCCCCCTTTGGGTCCAGCAATCTTATTTCTTGGGGATATTTAAGGATTCCTAGAAGCCCCCTGTTAATGGTTCCACATTTTTTGTATGGGAAGAAAAACTAAGGAGGGTGAAAAGGGCCCTCAAAGATTGGGTCAAGGGACTCCCTTCCCTGTCTGCAACTAGGAATGAGGCTCAGGACAGACTTGAAAGTCATCAAATGCAGATGGAAGACATGGACATATCAAGGGACAATCTAACCCAGGAAGAAGAACTCTAAGCAAATTTCCATAAGACTTGTATCCAGGAAGAAGAATACTGGAGGCTCAAGTACCGCAGTCTCTGGCTCCAGGCTAGAGAAAAAAACACTTCCTTCTTCCACAAGAAGAAAAAAGCCAAAAATAGCTTCAACTTCCTAAAAGAAATTAATTCTAGAGGACAAGCCCACAACGACTTTGCCAGCATAAAAGAAGTTGCTCATCAACACTTTAAGGAGCTCTATACAGAGGAAGCGTGGGCAAATCTATGCCCATATTTGTTGAACCTTGTCCCCCAAAAGGTCAATGAGGAGATGAACTCGATGTTGAACACTCCTATAACTATAAATGACATCAAACATGCCCTTGATAACATGGAGCCAAATAAAGCACCTAGACCGGACGGATTCACTTGCTGCTTTATCAAAACATGCTGGAATATTATTAAGAAATATCTACACAAGATGATCCTTAGATCCCGAACTTGCCATAAACTTGGTGGGAGCACTAATTTGGAAACACTCTTGGAAGATACATCGATCAAGCGGTGAGAAAATATTGGTACTCCTATGCTCGCATATGCGTTGAGATGGACCTGAAAGTTGGGCTGCCAGAAGCCATAAAACTAAAAGTCATAGATTGGACCCACATATAGGAATTGGACCATGAAAAGATACCGTTTAAATGTCGGAATTGTCATGGCTACGACCATTTTGCAAGGCATTGCAAATAAAAGGCCACTGAATAAAGTGAAATTTTGAAAGCAGAACAATGGACCACAATGCAGAAAAAAACCCCATCAAAGCCTCAAGGAAAAGGGGCGACGAAAGTTAACAAATCCCCGCCAGATGGGGAAGAGCATGGGGCTGGGAGCTCGATCCCCTCACTGATATCAGGCAAGCTAAATGAGGAGGTTAATAGCACAACAGAAACAAATAAGGACAACAACGAATAGCCCAAGCTTTGAACCATTGAAAAAGACATTGAAGAAGAAGGTCATCCTGAAGTAACCCCTGAAATCTCCTCCTCTCCCTCATATGCAGAAGTTGAAGTTGTCAAGGATCTTTTGAAAATGGAACTTACAGATATCATCATGCTCCAAGAGACTAAAACTGAAGGGGAAACCCTTCTTAAGATCAGAAAAATGAAATGGCAGAACAATGCAGGTAAAGCAATAAGTTCAAGGGGCTCCTCAGGAGGAATTGCCACCTTGTGGAAGGAGGAACAATTTCAACTTGTTGACTCCTTTGAGACTCAACATTGGATTTTTACCGAGCTAAGGAATAGAGCAAGCAAGTTATCTCTCACTCTTTTCAATCTTTATGTACCAGTAACATATGCGGAGAAGAAAGAATGTTGGCAAACTCTATTTAGTGCTTTTTTAGAACTCCACTAAAAATAAGTGGAGTGTTTGAAGAAACCAAAAACAAGTGGAGTGTTTGAAGCAACCCAAGAATATATGTCAAGCTCAAAAATAATCTTATCTTGTTGTATAAAGGCATTAAAACCTCACATCCCAGATAGGCCACTTGTGAATATAATCTCTACTAAGTGAATGTAATCTCCAGCAGGAAGATCACCTATAATATATGAAAATTTTCCAAACCAGGCTGTTTGATAGACATATAGGAATTCTTTCTCTAGAAAGAATCAGAGGCTCTAGAAAGATTAAGAAAGTTGGTGTCTTAAAAGCAAGGCAGTCTAGCTGTCAGCAGGGGATGAAAATACGAGGTTCTTCCAGAACTATGCTAAAGGTAGGAAAAATATAAATACCATTTGGCTATGCACAACACTGTCAGTTCACTGGTGGATTTTTCACACTGTTCGAAAATACACAATGTTTCAAATATGTTTTTCTTTTGGATGAAGGCAAGTATCTTAGGAAATTTTCCTATTATCATTTTTTAAAAGGATGTAAACAATCATGATGTTTATACTTTTCTAGTTTTTATATGCAACTGCCTATTACAATGATATTTTTCCTATATAATGAATAAAGGGAGATATACCAAAAAATATTACGTTACATTTTGGGAGATATACACAAAACAAAGTGCGTTGCGTAGGTGTTGTGCAGGCATTTCCTACTGAGTTTCACGAATGTTTTTGAGTTGCCAGCTATCAGATATTTGAGAGGTTGGTTTGTCATACATCAGGATGCCATATCAACCCATTTTTCATCGAACAAGTGTCAGACATAAAGGAAAGATGACTTTGTTCTACCTAGTTGTTGTGCAGCACTGTCAGTTCACTGGTAGCTTTTATGATTTTCTGTCGTTTCTATTTTCTTTATTGAGGATGGATGAGGTTCAAAGATACACAATGTTTCAAATATGTTTTTCTTTTTGATGAATGCAAGTATCTTAGGAAATGTTCCTTTTATCATTTTTTAAAATGATGTAAACAACCGTGATGTTTATACTTTTCTAGTTTTTGTTGATCCTCTCCCTAGATCGAACATGTTTTATATGCAACTGCCTATTACACTGATATTTTTCCTATATAATGATTTTTCATTTTTATATAAATATTGTGAGAGAAATTATATGAGGAAGGGGTTGCAGCCACACCGTCAGTACAACAGACCCGGAGCTGAGGGATGCTGATTCCCCAAGAGGTACAAAATGGACGGATGCATCCGCTAAGGTGCCACGCAAGAAGCAATGCTCACAGAGAAGAGGACGTGATGAAACAGTTACAGTCACAGAAGGTGACCTGGAACAAATCACTAATGTAGTCACCTTGGCCACGGAGGACAAGTGGTTGACTCTGGAAAAGCAGCAGCAAGCTGTGGTCGCCTCAATTCAGGCCGAGTTCCGAGCCTTGCAAATGAAGACGGACACACTACACACCAGTTTGGTCCTGGTTAGCTCGACCTCGATAGCTAGTAGCATGGCCCTTGTTGCGGAAGTAATCCACCTCTGCCCACTTCCCGGTTCATCCCTTACAGTAAGTCCACCCGACATCAGAACGTGAGTACAGGCCTGCGCAGAGGTCCAGCTGGATTTGGCAAGATTTCCGCATGAGTCGCTACAGGCTTTACATCTCTCACTATTTCAAGAAATACACCACAGGGACCATCAGGCCCACCATTGGCTCTGCGCAGTGGAGCCGGACATTATCGAACATACAGCTGAGGTAACCAGGGTACAGGCTACGCACATGCAGCTGGAGAATTTAATTAGTTGACTCTGCACCGATTTTACGGACGAAATACCTGCCACATCTACCCCCCAGGCCAAGATCGAAGGGCTGGCCGTAGCCTTGAGAGCCTCCAGGACAGAGGTCCGGGTCATCAAAGCTCATATGGAAGAGAAAATCATAGAATTACAAGCAAAGCTGTAGCCGGAAACACCTCCGGAGGTCAAAGCCTAGCGGTCTGCACTGGTTATAGCTTCCACGAATGTAATCACAGGCCAAATTTCTTAGGGCACCATATTATTGGACACAGCGATGCAGATATGGACCAAGGCACAACGCGATCCTCTCCTGCAAGAACTTAATCAAATGTTGCACCAGAAGGAAGAGGAGTTCAATCAAATCAAGGCTACCTTGACTAGATTCGTCTCGACCCAGCTCTTGACTCAACGGCACTCTAGCCATGCCCTCAGAGATGAAATAGAAGCCCTTGGACATCAGAAGCAGACGTTCAGTTATCACCTCAAACCATGGGGGGATGAGGCCCTTAAGCTATCCCACGATGTGGATGTTTCGATGAAACAGTTGAACCAGACATTGGAGAGTGTCATGGCTACTATATAAGGCCCAAATTCACAGAATTTGGTGGAGATAGCCCAGACTTCCGCTATACAAAGCGAACGGGTGCTTCCCCCACTGATCGAGGCTGTCACTCAACTTCAGGCGAATATGGAGGACTTACGACCACCGTGACTCGGGATGAGTCACAAGATTGTGTTGGGGGATTTTTGGAACAAGGTCCCTTAACAAATGCGAATTTTGTATTTTTTAGTCTAACGCAGGGGTTTTGGGGTGGGTCAACACCCCTAACACATTGTAAATGGATAAAGGGTAGACCAAGGTTCCGCAAACCACAATTTGCAGAAAATTGGAAGTGTAGGCTAAATCTCTATAAATAGATGAACATTTCTGAGTTATAGGTAGGAATTAATAGATATTGATACAAAGTACGAACTGTTAGATCTGTGGTAGGGTTGTTTAGGTTAGGACTCCTGCTAGCTGTGTGCGCAGGTGGTAATTTGGGAATGTAAGAGGATTTTGGGTAATGATATAGATGTGTGGAAGTTATCTGGATCTGTCGTATTATGGTTGATGCGAACTTGAGTTATATGATTATGTATCTGTTAGTAGCTGTGAACTGTCTGTGTTTACGGTAAATGTTTCGGTGATCTGTTAATCTGCTGTGATTATACTATTCTGTGATTATAGCTGATAGTACGCACGTGGATGTGAGCTTGTTATTTAGATACGATAAACTGTATTCTGGTTATTTATTGAAACTCCTGCGAACAACTTCTTACTGTATAGATCTGATAGTTGCGGGGCTGGGGTAAAATAATTTACTAAAAATCAAGAGTCCAAAGGAGAAGTACGAACATCACTGAAATTCCAATAGAAGCCCTTCACGGTGAGGGCATTGAGCATACCCTAATGGCAATGAAGCAAAAGACTTACAAAATGATTTATTTTCCAATAGTCGTGGCAGATGCATATGTTTGTCTCAGGAAGCAAGTTCTTCTTTATTTTCATGTTAATCAAGGTTTTCATGAATATTTTGCAGAAACTAACAATATGCATCTAGTATCTATCGTACTTAAATGAGGGGATGAAATGTTGTGGAATAAGTGTCGTCCACAAGCACAATCTCCTTGATCGTGTAAACCGCCATTCATATGCCCGAGAGGCACAAAATATATAGTAGTAGTTGTTTTTAAAATCTTGAAATATATGTGATAATCACTGTGACAAACATTTAGTGGACACATGATATTTGATAATTTAGAGAGGATAAATAATGTGAAATGGGTCCAACATGTAAAAATGGCCTTGTAATTAAAATTGTGATTAAAAGAGTCCCTACATTATCATCCATTTAAACAAAATATCATATCGATGTATTTATTTGTAATCAAATTATATTTGTATTATCAATATGGTGATAAACACTATGGAATATCCTTTATTTTTGGTTGTATTTGTAGAGAAAGGATCAGCATCATATGTTTGTTGTTATATATATATGCACATTATAGTTGCTTCCTATGCTATAGTTTTTGAATTTTTTTTAGGATCACTAAGTGTTTTTTCTTGGAGTTAAAGTAACTAGGTAAATTCTTCTAAACTCGTGAATTTTTCTGAATTAATAGGTTTTCTTGGAAGTGTAAAAAAAACTAAAGGGTTGATTAGTTTCTTATTGTTTAATTGTTCAATTTGATGGAGTTTCGAGTGTTGTAGTTTGATGAGTTATGTGGCTTTTCCCAATCAAAATATAAAGAAAGTACTGATTTGTTTTTTTAAAACATACAAATTGTTTAATTGTTTTATGAGGTAGTGATTAGTTTCTTTCCACCTATCTTTCTATTTTATCTATCAGGTATTAGATAATTTTTGTGTTTATATATTTGCAAAATTGTTTTTCAAAGTTTATGATAATAATAATAATAATTTATTTTTAAGGTTGTTGTCAAGACAAACACCAATTTGTTGTATGACAACCCTTTCTTGTAAAATTTTATCATACCCATGAGGTGTAGACCAATTGGTTTGAGTGGAGTTTAGCCCCCAATTGGTCTCATGTTCAAACCTCGTGGGAAGGGGTCATTGATGGAAGCCACTTATGGGGGAATTAAACTATCCCAAAGAGCATCGATGCTAAAAAGAGCTTCACAAAATCCTTGGAAAGAACCATGAATCTTATGTTACTTTTATGTTCATTTTAGATTCTTGCCTACGTGCATTCTAGATTCCTTAATATGAATATTTCAATCTTCTTTTTTCAATATTATAAGGTGGTTTCCATTGATAAGGATGAAATGAAAGAGAAAAAATGGGATTTCAATCTTATAAGGTGTTTTCCATTGCTACGAATGACATGAAAGAGGAAAAAGGAGCTAGTGGGCATTGCACTCCCACCCCATGATGGGAGGCACCCACAACATTCTAGATTCCTCAATAGGAAGATTTCAATCTTATAAGGTGAGTTCCATTGATAAGGATGGAATGAAAGAGAAAAAAGGGGGATTTCAATCTTATAAGGTGTTTTCAATTGCTAAGGATGAAATGAAAGAGGAAAAAGGAGCTAGTGGGTGCTGCACTCCCACCCATGATGGGAGGCTCTCACAAAATGCTTGTAAGCATTGGAGCCATCAATGCCACTGTTAGGTCTCTTTAATAAGCAAGATTGGCAAAAGTCCAATCACAGAGTTAACATCATTTCAACCAACTTTGGGATTCTAGGATCTAGCCCTCCTGAATCTGGAGAGGGATCTCTCCAATATGTACAAAGATGGATATTGTCATTGAAGTTTGAGATAATGATATTAGGCTAGTTATGAAGTGTAAGGGTTTTGTTTTGTTTTTGGATAGTTGGGCATGATTTGCTGTTTAAGGCAAAAAGATCTATATGCAAAGAGTTTCAAAGGTGAGAAGTTGCAAGAAAATAGGACAGCCTAGGATAACAAATAGATATAACGCTAGTTTTTAGTCCATTGGGCTATGGAGTCATATCTGGGCTTTAATTAAACAACAACATCAGGGGTGATCCAAGGGGCAAGTCATCCATATCACAAGATTAATGAGATTAAAGTGATGGAATGGAAACAATAAAGTGTTGGAAGGGTGGAAACTGATAATAATTTCTCAGAGGATTTATAGTCAGTCCAAACAAGAAAAGCCTCTTAAGTAACTGTTTAAAACCAACCAAGGATAGGGCTAACCATAAAATTCTTGGGTAAGTTTGTTATTAAAGCAGCTTAATTGACAAACAATCCAGTAATCCACATAATTACTTTCAGAAAGTATGAAAACATATAAGAAGAACAAAGTGTAACTTAAGATTAGATAAAGTACTTTGAAACCTAGTCTGCTTTCAACCAACACCAAGGGAAACTTTCAGAATCTGCCTTTGGAGAAAAAAATCTAGGAATCAGGGAAAACCATATCTTCTCTAGTCTAACTTTAATAGAAAATAATGGAAATCACATTCAAGAATAATGTTTAAGCAAACAGAAGGACGAGGGAACGCCAACATTCCTAACTGTTTAAACTGTATTGAATCATTCTTAAATAAACAAGTTTAAAGAAAACATTAAGATAAATATTTCTCAGCCAGAGAAGGTTACTGATATACAGCAGGTCCTAACCCTGTTTAAACTGTTCTTTACAGAGTAACATGGACAATATGGCATACTCAAAAGGAAAACAATTAACAAAGAAAGAAGCCACTTCACCAGTAATATAGACCAGGATCCCAAAGAACAGCCTTTATATTGATGTCAAACCAGTTACAATCTTCAATTCCAATGTTTCAGTTCAGCAATCATCTTCACTATTCAGCCTAACTTATCTATCACAAGCAGAGCTCCAAGGGCCAGTGAACACTATTTACAAACTGAAATCTCCAGCTTAATTACAATACAATGCTCAGCAAATACATAGCAAACAACCAACCCCTCACTCATCTTCTACTGAAGTATTTATAGAAAGATGAGGAGGTGGGATCTGATGAAAAGATCTCAAAAACCAATTAATACAGATATTAATGTCTTCTTAGCCTTCGAGGGGCTCAATGAAGAACTATACAGGTATTCCATTGTATTAAATGCTTTACACTCATGAATTTAGCTCGGTGGGAGCTTTGTTTGACATTTGAGGCTCTGTGTACTATTAGGGTTACTCTGCAAACATTCTGTCATTAAATTTGAGGCAGGAGTAACTTCTTTGGCTGTTTCGAGGCAAAAAATCTGATCTTTTTCAATAAGTTCAGCCTCTGATTGAGTGTTTTGAGGCAATAGGTGGCACTGCGGTAGTTTAGGAATAAATTCGCCTCAGATATGGCGGTGGAGGCAATATGTCTGATAAACACTTTTAGGTTTTCTATTTTAAACCGTGTTTTGAGTCGGGGATTAGGCTTTTGATAACTGTCTTAGCCGTAATCCCCACTCATTTGTCCATTAATCCTCTGCTTCTGGTTCGTTTTCTGATTTTCTGTGATCTGATACTCTTTTTCTGTGATCTCTTTGCTGTTTCCAGGTTTTACAGGGGCGCGTGGCAGCGAAGGCTCATGAAAATTCGTTGACAGTATAAATTTACACCCTGCAGGTAATCTCTTTGGTGAATTCGAAAGGCAGAGGATCATCATCCTTGCCCCATGAAATTTTTCCATTTAATCAAGAAAAAACCTTAAACATGCACAAAACAAACAAAATGAGGAAATCTTGCGATTATATGGGTCAATCTGCATCAGAGGGCGTGCGGAGGAGTGGGGCAATATGAGCCGTTGATCGCGCTGTGATCAACGATTGGGAGCAACTTGGAAGGTCAGCGGTGGAGAATAGTTGACTAGGGAATGGAATCGGGAAATTGAATGGGGACCGTCGATCTGCAGAGATCGACGGGGGAGATTGATTTTCAGACGCGCCGGAGTTCAGCTAAACCATGTGCAACTCGATTAAATATCGGATGACTTCCACGAATGCCAGCTGTTAGATGCGAGGGATCAGATCGGATGGCTGTCGTCGATTCCGCTGAACGGCTATGGTCCGGGAAATAACGCGTGGGGGGAATAATTTAAACGGAGGTTTTGAAAAAGGTACGGGGATGCGTGGTAGCCAACGTATGGAATCGCTGGGCAACCGGGGAAAACCGTCCTTCGCACGAAGGCGGTGCAGAAAAAACCAAGCGGTTTTGAGAAGTGACGTAATGCTGGGGGGTCCACACGATAAGTCTCGTGCCGCGCCGTCTGAACTACGGAGCAGATCGACGGTCGAAATTGTTTTAAAGTCATATGGGCAGAAAAAACCTTTGAAATCTGATTTAAACCCAATTTTCACAGTTTACAAAGGTTTTGGTGCTTCGGGCGGAGAAAATTAAAAAAGGATAAGCACCTCAGGGTTGCAGCATTTGAGTCCGGCGCTTGGGTGCATGGAGGAAAATGGGTAGAGGGCTTAACCTGAAGGGCTTATGTCCAGTGGATAGAAAAAATGTCTTTTCTATGGTTTTTCTAAAAGGTTTTTAGAAGAAATCGAGGTTCCGGTAAGACTAAGAAGGAGTCTTAGACCTTAGGAAATAGACTTTACCAAAGGGGAATAGAGGAAAAGTGGAATTGAAGGTTTTCCATGTGATAAAGGGGAAAAAGAAACTGAGTTACTTGTGAGGGGAAGGAAGGGGAAAAGAAGTCCTTTGCAGCAGTATCTGACTATGGATTTTTGTTGGTTTTCGGAGGCTTTTTGAAGTGTGAAACAATAGTGAAGGGTTTGTATAGAGGGAAAAAGGCAGGAGGCCCTACAGAGACTTCAAGAGCCAACAAGTTTTAATGGTAAAATTTGTTCCTTGGAGGCTACCAAAAGTTTTAGCCACCTTTTTGGTATAACAAAATATTATAGGTGGCTAACAGTGGCTCCACTTGGGGATGGTGCCTTCTTGAAGGCATCAAGAATTCAGACTTGGATTCTCTGGGAGGCTGACTTGTGACTGATCCATTGGGTTGCTCTTCTTTTTGCTGGGTGATCTAGCTTTGATTTGGAAGGTGATATTAGTTATGAAAAAGAATGAACCTCATCAATACAATTCTCTACCTACCCAGTCCTACTGATCTAACATTTTTTCTTCATCAGAGTGCACTTGGATTGGCAAACTCTTTTCACAACATTTTATTCTTTTGAAAGCATAAAAACTAATCTAATTCTACTCCTTATTCCTCCCTAAACTCAGATTAAACAGTTGAGCTCAGATATTTCTCTACCTAATCTATTTTCTGTTGGGATTAAGCTGTCCAACAGACTTTCATTCTCTAATTTCTACAACAGAAATTTAAAAACAGTCAAGTCAAGATTAAGTTGTTTGACTTGCTGTGATCTATGGCATAAAAACAAGTTGCATATAGATTATTATTTGCAGAAAAATAGAAAAAAAGGAAGGCTTAAGATCTGAAAATTTTGAAGCACTGCCTTCTCTTTTTACAGCGCTGTTTTTTACATTGTTTGGGTTGTTCTTCCTTTTCTCTGGTTCAGATTTTGAGTTAATTAGAACCAGATTTTTACATCTTCTGACTCAGAATTTGAAAAAAATTTGAGTCATCTCTTATTGAAACCTTTGGTTCAGATTTTGAGTTTGTTTGAACCTTCAATTTCTATCCTAATCTATCTACTGATAAGCCAAGATTAAACAGTTTGGCAAATCGAATTCAATATCCTATCAGTAGAAAAATTTAAAGCTAATTAGTCAAGATTAAACAATTTGACTAACTAGAAGTGTTTTTTTGAGGAGTGGCATTTGAGCTTGCACACTTTCAGATTTGTTTCTCTTTTTGGCATGGGGCTTTGCCTTTCTTGTTTTCATTTCTGCCCTCTTTTCATTTTTTCTCTGTTTTTGTATTTTTGATTTTTAATAACTTTGAATGTAATGGTGGATGGACTATTCATAATGGAAAAAGGTAAAAAGGCTTCGAATATAAAAAGAATCAAGAGAAGTAATGTTTAAGCATCCTGCCATTGACAGGACCCCCAAACAGTTCAATTCCATCCAGTTCTTGTAAGAAAAATGCATTATGACCAGCAACTGAATGAATAGAGTAAGGGCCAAGCCATAGGTTGTCAAATTTTCCATGCTTGCCCTTTTCTTCCCTCCTTGAGTCCCATTTAAAAACTTTGTCCCCAGTCTTGAAATTGCTGGCCTTTGTTCTTCTATCAAATATCTTCTTGATGCTGTCCTGTTTCTGCAATGCTTGGTTATATACTTCCTCCCCGGTTTGCTGAAGATGAATGGTCTGATTTATTCTTCTGATCATGTCATTTTATTCAGTCTGCAATTCTTGGATCAACTTCATAACTGGTACACCAAGGCTATTAGGAAAAATTGCATCTGTACCGTACACAAGCTGGAAAGGTGACATACCAATAGATTTCTTCAAAGTTAATCTGTCAGCCCAAAGTGCATGGATCAGCTTTGTGTGCCAAGACTTTTTATTGTCCTCCAATAGTTTCTTGATTATGTTCACTAAGCTTTTGTTGGAAGATTCTGCAAGTCCATTACCTTGAGGGTAATAGGTTGTGGAGTGTCCCAATGTTATCTGATACTTGTGACAGAATTCAACCATTTTCTTCGATCCAAATGCTGCTGCATTATCTGTGATGATCTTGGTAGGACAGCCAAATCTGGAGAGAATGTTAGTCTCCATGAATTTTATGATAACTGAATCATTGGCCTGCCTACAAGGGATGGCTTCTATCCACTTAGTGAAATAGTCTGTGGCTGTAAGAATCCACCTATGTTGGGCAGAAGATGGTGGATGAATTTCACCTATGAAGTCGAGTCCCCACTGTTGAAAAGGAGCTTCAACAGTGATTGGATGCAGAGGAAGGGGAAGGAGTTTTCTTTTTCCCTCGAACAGTTGGCATTTATGGCAAGTAGTGGTCATCTTGTGTACATCAGGGAAAAGAGTAGGCAAATAGAAACCAACCCTCAAAATTTTGTTGGCTGTTGACTTCCAGTACAAATGACCTCCACACTCTCCTTCATGGAATTCCTGCTTAACCTTTTCTGCATCAAACTCAGGCAAACATTTAAGCAATATTCCACTTGCATTTTTCCAATAAAGACATCTATCTATAATGCAATATTTTACTGCTTTTAGCTTCAAGGACCTTGCCTTTGTTTTCGATAAACTAGGAGGTGTATTCAGATTAAGCAAAACATAAATAATATCAGCATACCAAGGAGAATTCATAAAATGGTTTTCAACAATGGGAGTTGAGAATTCTTCTTGGTTATCCAAAGCATTAATCATGTTAATATCAAGAACTTCACAATTTGATTCAGCCATTAATCTAGCTAGACCCTGGCCTTTGATGAGCTTAGTGGGTTTTATCTCTAATCATATTCAAGAATAATAGCAATCCACTTACCTCTCTTACCATCTGGGTCCTGTGTTAGAATGTCTTTAACAACTGAATTTGGGACAAAGGCAATAATGTGCGAGTGAAGGATGTATACTCTGAAGTATGTCAAAGCCTTTACCAAAGCAAAAGCTTGCATTTCCATAATGTTATACTTCAAAGGGGCATCCCTTAATGCCTTACTAGAGATGCAATAGGCTGCTCTTGTCCTTATGGATTTTTCTGTAAAAGGACAACAATTATGGTATGTTCTGATGCAAATGAGAAAATATAAAAATCCTTTGAAAAATCAGGACTTATGAGAACCGGTGTTTTGGTTAATGCTTGTTTCACCAGCTCAAAGGATGTCTTTGCTTCGAAAGTCCATTTTATCCCTTGCTCCTTCTTCAACATGTTTTTGATATTCCTAAGGAGCTCAGCTAAGTTGGGGATGAAACTTCTCAAAAAGTTGATCTTCCCAATGAAAGATTGCAACTCTTTGATGTTTCGAGGATGAGAGATTTGCAATATGGCTTCAATCCTCTTTGGATCTATCTTAATACCCTCCTCAGAAATAATGTGCCCAAGAAGTTTACCTTCTTGGAGACCAAATAAAGTCTTCTTAGGGTATAAAGATATTCCAAACTTTCTGCATTTCTCGAAAACTTTCCTCAAATGTTCTAAGTGCTCTTCATATGTTTTTGAAAACACAGTGACATCATCAAGATAGATAATAATGAAGAAGCCCAACTCTTCCAAGAATGTTATGCCCATGGCTCTCTGAAAGGTTGCTCCAGCATTCATTAGACCAAAAGGAATTTTCACATACATGAAGGTGCCCCATGGTGTAGTAAAGGCTTTCTTTAATTGATCAGCAGGGTGGACCAAGATCTGATTATACCCTGAATAGCCATCTAGCAAAGAAATTCTTCTAGACCCTACCACCCTTTGTAGGATATGATCCATTTTTGGTAAAGGGTAGTTGTCTTTCAATGAATCTTTGTTTAAGTCTCTAAAGTCTATACAAAGCCTGATTTATCCAGTCTTCTTTCTGACAGACACCAGATTAGATACCCATTCAGAATATCTAATAGGGACAATAATACCAGCATCAAAAATTTTCATGATTTCCTTTTTAACCAAAGGCAACTGTACAGGGTTTATTCTGTGCAGTTTTTGTTTGAATGGCTTTTGGTTTTCTTTAAGAGGGATTTTGTGCTGTATTATTTCAGTTTCATAGGACTTAAGATCTTCGTAACTCCATGCAAAAACATCAGAAAACTCCTTGAACAGCTCTATATATTTGAGTCTAATGTGAGCTGGTAAGTTTTTAGACAGTTTAACCATCTTCGGTTTTTCCTCACTGCCTATGTTGCATTCCTTCACTTCAGTCTCTATAGGTTCCAGTTTTGGTTTATTTTCCACATCGTTAAAATCGAACAACTCTTCCAAAGGTCCTAGACCACTTGGAAAACCTTCATCTTTAGAATGCAGAGTTTCTATTTCTTCTGTTCCTGATCCTGCACTCAATTCTGTTTTGTTACTAAGTTTTCTAGACAATAGGTTAATATTGACAAGTTCAGGAGACGATTCTTCTTCACCAAGAAATTTTTCTTCGCTGCAGTTTGTATCATAATCTGAGTCCGAACTATGAAGTTCGAATTCATTTCTGAATTGCATGAAGTCTTCTATTTGTTTGTCACTGTCAAACACTTGCCAATATTTTTTGTTATCAGGCACTCCTGGTCTAAATTTTATCGGAGTTATGTTGTCTCTAGTTTCATATGGCATTGGAGATGTCCTGGCCGCAAAAGCTAAATTGTGGGCTGCAATGTTTCTTTTCCTTGGGAAAAAACTTAGGTTGGCCTCCTCAAATGTTTTCAAAAGGTCCACGACATCATTTCGATAGGCTCTAAGTCTGGGATGATTTGCTTTATACTCCCCATTGACTTGCCTAATGATTAACTCAGAATCCCCATACATGTTAATTCTTCTGGCTCCTAATTTCTTCAAGAGATGCAAGCCTAAGAGAAGGGATTCGTATTCTGCTATGTTGTTGGAACACTGAAAGTTCCATTTACATGAAATACATTCTGTATGATTGTTTTCAGTGTTAGTAATCCAGACCCCTACACCAGCATTAGTTTTAGTGCATGACCCATCAAAATACATACTCAAAAGATGATCATTTTCAGTTTTATCGGTTTGGTGAACGTCTTCTATATGATTTGATTCCTCAAGTTTTTCAATATGTTGAGGGGTATTTTCTTTGCTGTCAAAATTTAACAGCAATGGACCGATGACTTGTAAATCAAGACCTGCACTTTGTTTTCCAAAGTTTTCCAGTGCAGCAAACTATTTTGACACTTTAGTGTCGTGTCCTTCCCCCTTCGTATCAGCCATTAATTCTGTTGAAGTGATTTGTTTGGTAAGCGTTTCATCATTAAACATGATAAAAGAATCAAGGCTCGTACTTACAACATACAGAGGAGAGTTTTGAGTCCTGTCTTGACTTGTCACTGTGTATTGCATGTGGGACTCCCTGTAAAGTATTCTAGTCTGATTCAAAACAGGGATAGTCGCATAGGTCATGTCCATTTGCATGGTCCCCTGTAACTTAGCCCCCCAAGATCTTGATAAAAGCATTCCATAATTTGGGGGCACATCAGCCACAAAAATATCCATAACTAAATACTTGGCTGGGATCTGGGCTAAGTTAACACAGAGGTCTTTTATTAACCCTAGAAATTTTACTCTGCTTGAGTCAAAGGAGTAAAGGTCCTTATATGGTCTGGTAATTTATAGACCCGGGCTTTCCATCACAGCTTTTGGAATTAAATTATGAGAAGCCCCTAAGTCGTGCATCGCATTGTGTAGAATTTTGTCATGAATGTTTAAGCTTACGTAAAAAGGAGGGACAGGACCCTCTTGAAGCTTACCTTCAATCTTTGGACCAAAAATAAGCTCTGGTTGGTCATCATTAAGATTGAGCGCGTCCTCGTTCTCTTCTATGTTTAAGGCCTTCAAAATTTGATTCCTATATATATGTTGGGTAGCTAACTCAGTTAAGGGAACATAGATTTTGATTTTTGAGATTTCCTATTCCAGGCTGAAAAGAGTCTGATTCTTAGAAGTATTGGTTTCGACCTTATTAGTTGTCCCTTTATCAACAACTAAAGCTTGCTGATTCTTTTTATTTGGCACGACGGTTGTAACATGAGTACTAGCTGAAATGTTAGCACTACTGATGTTTGCACTCTGTTTTTCAAGACTTTGAGTGTCTTTCTCTTTACCTCTACCAGAATTATCAGCCACTGTTTTATCCTTTTGTTTGACTGTTTTAGGCTTGGTTGCAGTGCTGTTTTGAGAAGGTTTTTCAGAGGTTTTGGTGTTGGGGGTTTGTTGACTCGATCTACTTCTGAGTTCATATTCTTTTGAAGTTTTTGTCATGGAATTTTCCATGTCTTGACAACAATTTTCATTATCATCCCTTTTGTCATCATAAGGTGTGTAAAGACCCTCTTTTCTATCATAATGAACCTCGAAGTTATCATCATCTACCCCAAATAAGTTTATATCATCATCCTTTGTTATTTGATCGGTTTCCTCAACCTCACTTACATAGTTTTGATGAAAGGGAGGAGTGATCTATTGATCATATTCCCTGGGTCTGTTTGGAGGTTGATTTCTTCTAACATTCTGATTCTGGTTTTGGTTTCTGTTTTGAGGAGCGTTTTGATTTAGACTTGCTTGCGCTCTCTCAAGAATGCTCATTTTCTTCATCATCTCTTCCATCATTCTTTCCATCTTTGAGTTTGAAGTGGAAGGTGTGGATTCCTCCCCAAAGGATACTCTCTTCTCTTTCTTCATCCTTGCTCTTTTCTCCATTAAGTTTACTTCCATAGAGAGAGCACCTCTTTGCATATCTTCAAGGGTTGCAAAATCTCTTTCTCTTAACGAATAGGTCATATCAGCATCAAACCCTTCAGGAAACTTGTTTAAAGCTTAGCCCTGTGGAGGTTTTAGTTCTGGGGAAAGGGAATTATACACACTGTTGAATCTGGTACAATAAGCCTGTACACTTTCCCCTGGGTTCCTATGGAGATTTTTATAGTTAGCAAGAACTTGGAGAGGGTTCTTCTTTACCTCCCATTTGTTTAAGAACGTTTGATGGAAACCTTGGAGATCATTAATACTATGGGGGGCTAAGACTTTAAACCATTTTCTTGCTTCTCCCCCCAGACTTTGAGCAAATAGTCTAAGTTTGACAGAATCATCATCAATTTAATTTCTGTCAAAGTAGTGATTCATCTTATCTACATGTTTTGATGCAGTTATAGCATTGCTATCATCATACAATGGGATTTTGGACTGATATTCCTATGGAAGATTGACTAATGGTACAGGAAGGACTAAGGGAGCATACCATGCTGCCATGATAGGTGGTGGGGGTGGATTTACAAGAGGTGGAGTGGGCTGAAGTGGGGTGGTTTGAACAGTGGATGTAGGGTGAGCAGATGTGGATGGAATAGTAGTAGATTGCTGAGCTGCTCTTGGATGAGGGACACCTAAATTCAACAGAAAGTGTAAATCAGGAGGTGTTGTTTCTCTGTTACCAAGATGTTCACTTGTTTCAGGAGATGGTAGTGAAGACTCAGAATCTAGTTGGTCTAAATCACCAAATGACCTAGTCCTGAATGGATTAACTAAGTCAGCTTGTGATTGTTGTAGAGCTGAAAGATTTTCAGGAACCGATTTAGCTCTCAAGGGTGATCTAAAAATAGTTGATAATTTAATCTTAGGAGATTTCCAAAGGATACTTTCTGGGTCATCAACTATCTCAGGTAGGTCGGGGTCAGGATGGGCTCTAGTGTGGATCTTCCTAGAAGCCACTATGCTATGGTTTTAGACCCAAATAAACCAGAAAAGTTCAACCAGATATGACAATCTTTGAGAGGTTAACTAATCTGCTTTCACAATTTTAATCCTACAGTCCTTTAACTGGATTTTAATGATATTATAATGATAAGGGTTCTTCCCAGTGGAGTCTTAAGGTCTGTTTAGGATTGTGGAGTCACCAGGTGGAAAGTTTAGAGTGTGTTCAAAGAAGTACAGTGTCCACCCCAGTGCTTGTGAGACATCCCTTTTCAAGGCTATCTCGAAACACAACAAACTCTAACAAGAGATTGACTGGGAGGGCATTCACCAGATATTTCACCTCTAAAAGAGGATGAGATCTGGAGGCTACCTGGCCCTTTCCAGACTCTGTCTAAGAGTATAAGGTAAAACACATCAAAGGGTAAATGATATGTAGGAGTAAGTGTTTTACTACCGATCTGAAACAATTTGGTATTTTCCGAGTTATTTTTATTTGTGGTTCTTTAATGACGTGCTAAATTTGTTTCAAAACTTAGCTACGGCTGCGAGACAAAGGCAGTTCACTTTTATGGCTAAGCCATCTTATTTTTCAAGGTTAGATAAAAGCTTATAAGAATCCTAGGGTTCACCTATCTTGTTACTGATTTAAACAAGTTTCATCATGATTACCATTTCTTGGTAGTGCTTTGAAAGGTTGCTTTTCACTCATCAGATTTTATAAGATTCTGGGTTCGATCCCCAGCGGAGTCGCCAGAAATATTAGGTGGCTCTAGTTGGTTAATAAAGAAAATTCTCTATGAACCAAATCTCTGAATATCGTATAATTATCCTTAAAAACTTCTGGGTTTGTAATTCCTCAGCGGAGTCACCAGAAATGTTAGGTCTCTGTAATAAGCAAGATTGGAAAAAGTCCAATCACAGAGTTAACATCATTTCAACCGACTTTGAGATTCTAGGATCTAGCCCTCCTGAATCCGGAGAGGGATCTCTCCAATATGTACAAAGATGGATATTGTCTTTGAAGTTTGAGATAATGATATTAGGCTAGTTATGAAGTCTAAGGGTTTTGTTTTGTTTTTGGATAGTTGGGCATGATTTGCTGTTTAAGGCGGAAAGATCTATATGCAAAGAGTTTCAAAGGTGAGAAGTTGCAAGAAAATAGGACAGCCTAGGATAACAGTAAATATAACACTGGTTTCTAATCCATTGGGCTATGAAGTCATATCTGGGCTTTAATTGAACAACAAAATCAAGGGTGATCCAAGCGGCAAGTCATCCATATCACAAGATTAATGAGATTAAAGTGATGGAATGGAAACAATAAAGTGTTGGAAGGGTGGAAACTGATAATAATTTCTCAGAGGATTTATAGTCAGTCCAAACAAGAAAAGCCTCTTAAGTAACTGTTTAAAACCAACCAAGGACAGGGCTAACCATAAAATTCTTGGGTAAGTTTGTTATTAAAGCAGCTTAATTGACAAACAATCCAGTAATCCACATAATTACTTTCAGAAAGTATGAAAACATATAAGAAGAACAAAGTGTAACTTAAGATCAGATAAAGTACTTTGAAACCTAGTCTGCTTTCAGCCAACACCAAGGGAAACTTTCAGAATCTGCCTTTGGAGAAAAGAATCTAGGAATCGGGGCAAACCATATCTTCTCTAGTCTAACTTTAATAGAAAATAATGGAAATAAAATTCAAGAATAATGTTTAAGCAAATAGAAGGATGAGGGAACACCAACATTCCTAAATGTTTAAACTGTATTGAATCAATCTTAAATAAACAAGTTTAAAGAAAACATTAAGATAAATATTTCTCAGCCAGAGAAGGTTACTGATATACAACAGGACCTAACCCTGTTTAAATTGTTCTTTACAGAGGAACATGGACAATATGGCATACTCAGAAGGAAAAAAATTAACAAAGAAAGAAGCCACTTCACCATTAATATAGACCAGGATCCCAAAGAACAGCCTTTATATTGATGTCAAACCAGTTACAATCTTCAATTCCAATGTTTCAATTCAGCAATCATCTTCACTATTCAGCCTAACTTATCTATCACAAGCAGAGCTCCAAGGGCCAGTGAACACTATTTACAAACTGAAATCTCCAGCTTAATTACAATACAATGCTCAGCAAATACATAGCAAACAACCAACCCCTCACTCATCTTCTACTAAAGTATTTATAGAAAGATGAGGAGGTGGGATCTGATGAAAAGATCTCAAAAACCAATTAATACAGATATTAATGTCTTCTTAGCCTTCGAGGGGCTCAACGAAGAACTATACATGTATTCCACCGTATTAAATGATTTACACTCATGAATTTAGCTCGGTGGGAGCTTTGTTTGACATTTGAGGCTCTGCGTACTATTAGGGTTACTCTGCAAACATTATGTCATTAAATTTGAGGCAGAAGTAACTTCTTTGGCTGTTTCGAGGCAAAAAATCTGATCTTGTTCAATAAGTTCGGCCTCTGATTGAGTGTTTTTAGGCAATAGGTGGCACTGCGGTAGTTGAGGAATCAATTCGCCTCAGATATGGCGGTGGAGGCAATATGTCTGATAAAAAATTTTAGGTTTTCTCTTTTACATTGTGTTTTGAGTCAGGGATTAGGCTTTTGATAACTGTCTTAGCCGTAATCCCCACTCATTTGTCCATTAATCCTCTGCTTCTGGTTCGTTTTCTGATTTTCTGCGATCTGATACTCTTTTTCTGCAATCTCTTTGCTGTTTCCAGGTTTTACAGGGGCACGTGGCAGTGAAGGCTCATGAAACCTTGTTGACGGTATAAATTTACACCCTGCGGGTAATCTCTTTGGTGAATTCGAAAGGCAGAGGATCGTCATCCTTGCCCCATGAAATTTTTTCCATTTAATCAAGAAAAAACCTTAAACCTGCACAAAACAAAAAAAATGAGGAAATCCTGTGATTATATGGGTCAATCTGCATCAGAGGGCGTGCGGAGGAGTGGGGAAATTTGAGCCGTTGATCGCGCTGTGATCAACGATTGGAGCGACTTGGAAGGTCAGCAGTAGAGAATAGTTGACTAGGGAATGGAATCGGGAAATTGAATGGGGACCATCGATCTACAGAGATCGACGGGGGAGATTGATTTTCAGACGTGCCAGAGTTCAGCTAAACCATATGCAACTCGGTTAAAGATCAGACGACTTCCACGAATGCCTGCCGTTAGATGTGAGGGATCAGATCGGATGGCTATCGTCGATTCCGCTGAATGGCTATGGTTCGAGAAATAACGCGTGGGGGGAAGAATTTAATCGGTGGTTTTGAAAAAGGTACGGGGATGCGTGGCAGCCAGCGTATGGAATCGCTGGGCAACCGGGGAAAACCGTCCTTCGCACGAAGGTGGTGCGGAAAAAACCAAGCGGTTTTGAGAAGTGACGTAATGCTGGAGGGTCCACACAATAAGTCTCGTGCTGCGCCGTCTGATCTACGGAGCAGATAGACGGTCGAAATTGTTTTAAAGTCATATGGGCAGAAAAAACCTTTGAAATCTGATTTAAACCCAATTTTCACAGTTTACAAAGGTTTTGGTGCTTCGGGTGGAGAAAATTAAAAAAGGATAAGCACCCGAGGGTTGCAGCATTTGGGTCTGGGACTTGGGCGCATGGAGGAAAAGGGGTAGAGGGCTTAACATGAAGGGCTTAAGTCCAGCGGATAGAAAAAATGTCTTTTCTATGGTTTTTCTAAAAGGTTTTTAGAAGAAATGGAGGTTCCGGTAAGGCTAAGAAGGAGACTTAGACCTTAGGAAATAGACTTTACTGAAGGGGAATAGAGGAAAAGTGGAATTGAAGGGTTTCCAAGTGATAAAGGGGAAAAATAAACTGAGTTAGTTGTGAGGGGAAGGAAGGGGAAAAGAAGTCCTTTGCAACAGTATCTGACTATGGATTTTTGTAGGTTTTCGGAGGCTTTTGGAAGTGTGAAACAATAGTGAAGGGTTTGTATAGAGGGAAAAAGGCAGGAGGCTTTACAGAGACTTCAAGAGCCAACAAGTTTTAATGGTAAAATTTGTTCCTTGTAGGCTCCCAAAAGTTTTAGCCACCTTTTTGGTATAACAAAATATTATAGGTGGCTAACAGCCGCAACTCAATATGCAGATAGTTTCCATGAGCCCTTAATACTTGTAAATGGTGATAGAACATATATACGCGGCCTAGTCTTTGAAAAAATAAAGGGCCATGCCCTTGGCAATAATGTAGTGTTTATAAGTTTTAAAAATATATATATAAATAATAAATGTAAAATGAAATAGATTGAGAGTAGAGAATTTTGAAGAGGAAAAGACATCATTTCACTTTAAACACATATATTTTACCTCTGTTTTTCCATGAAAGCTACCATAAAAGAGGTTAAATCATTCATATTGAACTTGAAAAAATGAAATACATAAATACAAACAATGAATTAATAACGATGCAGTAAAAATAGAAGAAATCAAGGGTTAAAGTGAAAATAATTATCTAGGAATAGTATCTCCAATAGTCTATGAATAATAATCTATGGATCTATGGTTTCATGTAGTCTATTTTGAAATTTATAGTGACTTTTGTTGATGTTGGTTTTTCATTTCCTTCCAAAAAAAACCTTATTATTTCAAATATCATTTTAATTTTGGATTATCAAAATTTTTTAAGATCACAAAACATGGTAATGTTGTAAAGATACACAATGATTAAATTGAATTATTGAATTTTTATTTTTATTTTTAAATATAAAAAATAGGTTAATTATTGAAAATCTAAATAAAAATTAAATTCCCGCCAAACAAATTTTAACTAAATAAAAAAAAAAATTACATAAAAAAATTTAGTGTTTGCGCAACTAAATTTTGGCGGCACTTAACCATATTTAAGTCTCTCGGAGGGGTTTATAAAAACCCTTTTTTTTTTTATAAGGTTGAGCTCTTTTGGGACAGGTTGGAGGAGGATCGGCTTTGCCTCAGGCGTTGCAGTGGAAACAATTAGCTGGGTATGGGAAATAATTTGAATGTCACCTAGAAGCTCTTGAAAGAGAGCTCGGGTTGCCCGGGTTGCAGAGAATACAACAACCAAAACACTACGCTCACTATTGGTTGACGCAATGGATTAATTGTTTGGCTTGTGTGAGGGAATCCTCCATGTTTTTTAATATAATTGCGCGGGGACATGTAAGACTTCATACATTCCATTCGGCTCTAACATCACGGTAACTGTTAGCCTCTGTGAGGGTGATACTATGCCACTATTTTGTTGGGCTATGCGATTTTCATTTTCTCTTCGCCGTCAATTTCCACCGCAGGCAATACCGACACAGCAAGGATTTTGAAGGGTGTTCGTTCCAAATCTTGGCATAGCTTAAAGTGGTAACCGTAAGTGATATTGCTGATTCTCCCTATACTTTAATATTTGATGCCAGAAAATAAAAACAGGGTGATTTAAACTTATTTTTATTATTCAATTTATAAGCTATTTTTCAATCTCAATATATACAAATGCTGATACATAGTGTCTATACTCATTAGGTACTCACATTCTCTCCTTAGAGTTCTGTTCCTACTACCAGCGTCAGAATTTTTTTATCATCACAGCATAGCCATTAGGATTTTGTTTATGATTGAGAATGCTTTAGGCCTATTTTTTGCCTCACGAACACTATTTGTAATGAGAAAAGAGAACTTGGTTGTTGCACCGAGAGAAGCAAGGTGAGCTACAACCTTGATGGGGGGAGATCTTCATTACTTCATATGTGTGTAATGCCTAAACAAAGGCCAACATGAAATAAAATTTTATTTATGAGTGGTGTATTTCCTACAAGTGGCGGATTTTAATCACAATTGGAAGCTGCAATGAGTGTTTTCTCTTGTTGTGAATGGATTGAGTAAGAAAGGTTGACCTATTCAAAATAGGGGAGTTGAACCCCTATGATAACTAGTTGAGTTTTGGTGATATATAATATATACAATTATAGATCAACTTAGCTTTAGTGGGTTAGCTAGATCAGTTTGCACCAACTAGTTTCAATACGAAAATTAGTTAGAGATCATGGATACAAGTCTAGTAGAGTTCCTCTAGGTTAAGAGTACATATTATAAATCAATAGAATTTATCCTAGGTATCACTCTCAAAATTTAAGGAGGTTCCTAAAAGGTTTCCTCAAGGAAATTTTACAAATAATGGAAATAAGAAAAACATAGATCTGTCTTAACACTGGATCTATTAAGCTTCAAGAAGTACGATGTTTTTCAATCTCTCTTAGTGCTTAATAGATTCATGTTAAGATGAATCTATGCCAGTGTAAATTTTATAGTGGGTGGTGAAATTCCTACAACTGATTGAGTTTTATCACAATTTGAAATACCACAAATTTCTTTCATTCCTAGTCTGGGTGGTGAAATTCCTACAACTAATTGAGTTTTATCACAACTTGAAATACCAAGGAGTGCTTCCATTCCTAGTATGAGAACTTAATGAGAAAGGGACTTAGTGAGGTGGGTTGAGTTATTCAATACTAGGAAACTGAACATTGGTGATCATAGTAGTGTCACAATAGGAAAACTAAATTTCAATAATCTAGGTGAGTTCAAGTTTTATATGATTCTGTTATTGACAATCCTACTTTAGTGCATTTTGTAGTATTTTTTGATCCTATGTCAGAACATAAATTTCTATCTAAGAAAGACTTGTTTAAATTATTGGAAACTGGATATATCAGAGGAGCTAGTTCAAAGCGAAAGAATTAAAACCCTGAAAGAATGAAAACCTTGACGGTAAAATTTTAATAGAGAATGAAAGCAGTGTAATTTTCAAATAATTAATTCTGAGCAGATTTTTATTTTCCTTCCAGTTAGGCCATATGCTAATTCACATGTGTTTGCCTCAAGATTACTACCTTGGCATTTCATCCTGGGCATGAAGATTTCTTATTTCTGTGTAGTAATTTAAATCTTTCTGATTCGTTAGGTTCTACCACTCTTGTAGATGTCTCTGGCACCAATAAGCATCCTGAGAAACATGTTTCAATTGAAGAAAAAGGCTCATCATCCATGGTGGAGTTTAAAAAAATTAACGTGAATCAACACACTTTATCTGTTTTAGATGGTTTGCATGTAACTCTCAATAGATTGGATATATGAGGAAAGTGAAGAAGTTTATGAGGCAAGATGCTTCTTCTTTTTCCACAGAAACAATTATTACTTCTATTATAACCCCTCAGCTCATCCATCAACTGATTGATCCATGGGATGGGGTACTGTTTCTTCATGGTCTTCTTGTTCAGGTCCCTGTAGTCAATGAACATCCTCAATGTGCTGTCCTTCTTCTTCAACAACACTACTGAAGAAGCAAAGGGGCTAGTGCTAGGATGGATGTGTCTAAGAGCTAAGAGCTCATGGACGGCCCTCTCAATCTCATGTTGATAGGCTTTGGGTTGCGTATAGGGTGTAGATATGACATCTTGGATGCCCTGCTCTAGCTCAATCATGTGCTCAAACCCCCAGTATAGTGGCTACGCTGGTGGTATCTCTCCAAAAACAGTGGCATACATGTCTAAAATGGATTGTACATCTGGGTGTATGGCTTGCCTTGTAGATCTTGCCTCTGAAACACATAACTCCACTGCCTACTTTATGTCCCCCTTCCAGAAATCTACCTCAATCTGGTGTGCTCAAACTATTTGTGGTGGGTAGGTGTGCATACCCTGAATCTTCTCATGCCTCCCAGTCTTCTTATCCGTCCACTCCATCTCCAAGGTCTCCCAATCAGTGGTGACCTTCCCCAACGTGATCAACTATTGCACCCCCAGTATCACGTTGGTGTCAAAACTTTTCCACCATTAAAAAGTGATCTGTCAGGGTGTACGTCACCATAGTCACTGCCAAGGCTGGCACATACCTGGCACACTACATGGTCCAGTCACTTGGAACCAGTACCGAAAATCCATCAAAGATATCCGTCGGTATGCCCCTCCACTCTACCAGCTGTGCATCAATGAAATTTTGGGTGGCCCCACTATCCACTAATACTAACTGTCCACTAATACTGAGACACGTTGTCCTTGCATTGTGCCTCAGACATGTAGTCTCAAGTATTTGGGAACTCCCCGAAAGGATGCAAGGGCTCCCCTGGTACTTGCAAAAGATGCACCTCCCACTCCTGGTGGTGGAGGTGGCAGATGATCCCCTCTCTGCACTGTACTGCTACCTCCTGCCTCTATCTCCTCATACTCCTCCCCTTCCCCGCTACTATCGGAGAAGACCTCAATGTAATGTGCTTTACCTATGGCACAACGGTGTTCGGGTGCCCAAGGCTCCTGGCATGCGAAAAGTAGCCTCTTCTTCCTTAGATCTCTCTTGGTATCATTATCTAGAGGCCCTTTATTTGGGTTCCCCTTTGGAGGTGGAACCCTCATGTCCTTCCCCTTCGGCTGAAATGTCGGTCTCTGGGGAAAAGGAGCTCTAGTCTGAGGTAATGCATCTTGCAAATCCCTAGTCCTCGCAACTGTGTCATAGAGTGTAGCTGGCCTCGTCGACCTGACTAACCCCCGAAGAGGATCTACCAATCCATCGATGAACATATATATCATCCACGATGCGGATAAATTAGGCACCATCACAGAAAATCTCAAGAACTCTGAAATGTAAGTATGTAGACTTCCGGTTTGCTTTAGCTTCATCAGCTCAATAAAGTGCTCCTTTGGATCCCTCCGATCAAACTGCTCTATCACCCTCCGTGTAAACTCTGCATATGTTGTCACTCTTGAGTGTCCTATCATAGCCATCCTGTGAAACCACCAATCATGGGCCTCCCCATCCAAGTTTAGCGCTGCCACCTTGATGGCCTTTGCCTATGCCATCTGGTTAAGCTGGAAATATATATCCAAATTTTCCACCCAAGCCTTCGCCGAAATCTTGGTTGATCCATCAAATGTCGGCAGGTAGAATCTGCCTACAGTGCACTGCATATCCCCATCATTTGAATGCATATTCTCCCTGTGATGGTTGCGGGGTCTACTGTCCTGCTTGAATTGGACAAAGTCATGAAATGTGAGGACATCTCTAAACTCCTGTCCGTAGGACTGATACTCGAAAAAGTAATCTCCCATGTGAGCCGGTTCCTACTCCTGTTGTGCTCCTGCCCCAGTATTCGCTACAAGAAACGTGGGCATCGTGGAACGTGGGGGTGTATATGATGCCATCTGCTGCTTTGTGAGCTGCTCCTGCAAATGATGGGATTTTCCTGATCCGTCTTCAGTATAGAAACCTCTTGGGTTTCATGCTGTCTAGGGTCTGTCGTGAGCTTTTGCCCCATTTCCTCTATCCATTTTGAAAAATCCTGAACTGATTTGAGGAGGAGTTCTGCAAACTCCTTCCCGGCATCTTTCCCCTCTGCCATAGGTTCCTCCTCTTCTGCTTCCACTACTGGAACGCAGTCACCCTTCCCAAAGGTGATCTCTATCCTCCGCTCTTGCTCTCTATACTTCCTTCCTCTACAACAGATGTATTTCCTTCCCTCTGGTGTCATAGGCAATCTGCTTCATAGGCTAAGCCAAGTCTATGAGCTCTGATACTACTATAATATTCCAAGTATAAATAGATAGAAATATAAAGCACATAAACAAAGACAAACAACAACTAGAGAGATATCACATGAACAATAACCAATATGGAGAATTTTGATCTATTTTATTAATACTGAAAGATGAAAATGAGTACAAATTTGATCAGAATGATGACACCTTGGCTTGCTCTAGGAAAGCGTAAAAATACTCTTAGGATATGACCTAGAATGGCTGCTGTCATAAGACTGCGTAATCTCAAGTGCTGCTGGTGATGGTGTTACTACTGCTGGAATGGAAGGACTATTTGGGGTTGTGCCCCTCATAAAATTGTGAAACTCTAGGAATGGCCACTCCACACAATACCCAGAGAAGCCCAAAGAGATTTCTGGAAATGGCTGACCTCTGAAAATGACTCCCTTGAGGCACTACGCTATCCCCAACTGAGTACGTTGGCCTTGAATTATCTGTTGAGAATGATGGCCTCTGACTGTACCAAAATAGTGGAATAGGGAAGGGCTGACCCCTTTCCAACTCTCCTGGGCTGAATCCCGTGATAAACCTCCAATCTAGAACTAACTCCTTCCAAAATTGCATCCTCCCTCTCACTGACTGCGTTGCCTTTTCCAGTGAATGCTCCAACTATGGTTGCTACTACTCACCTGGAAAAAATAACGATGGAACTCCTCACCTGAGTAGACACTCGAAGTCCCCCAACACTGAGGTTGGGATCTCCGCACAGAGACACCCGATGTACTGAACAGTTTGTGCAGACTTTTCTCAACAACAAGCGTGCTTAATTTCAAGAAGACAAATAACAATATGCATAATTAGAATTAATGGAAATGAGGAGACCCTCACCCTTTTTATGCTTGGAGAGCCTTGCTCTCACCTAGGCCCCACCATCAACTACGTTTTCCCTTCGAGCCATGCTGTCCATCTCTCTCTGCTCTGGCTTGGTCCCACACTTCCCACGCTGTCCCTTTCTCCTGCACTGCCACTTGGCCACTAGGCCCTACATTGCCAATTAATCATGCTCCTCAAGTGAATTTAGGAAATACTTTTTATCCTAAGTGTGAGTAAGTGTCCCCTTCACCCACTTTATTTCTAACTTAAATTATTAAAGTAAAAGTAATCAAAATTAATATTTCCAATTAGCTATTGCTAATTGGGAATATTACAACTATACAGATTTTTAAAAGTAGAGAAGGCTTCCCTTTTAATTCTAATGATATCGTTATGATTAATGGTCTCTTCCTTGATTTTTGAGATGGAGTTGAAGAATTTCCATGCTTGGGCTTTCTTATAGAAGAAGGAGGAGTTCCTATCTCCCACTTTTAGCCAAAGACTACAAAATTTTTGTGTCCAATATTCTTCCTTTGCCAGACGTGCCTTATGAAATTGCTGTTGTAATTCTACCTCCCTGTCTATAACTTCTTTTGTAATTTCTACATTTTTCGACTGCAAGTGATGGAGCTCAAGGTTGCCTTGGACTTCTTTTTCTTTCAGTTGCAGTGTTGGGAAGGCATTTGGCCCAACTTTTCAGAAAAAATTTCACTCTTTTGAGCTTTTCCTCCCAAACATAAAAGGAGGAGCCCTTGACTGGCTGCTTCCAACTTTCCTTGACCATATGCATGAAGTCCAGTTCCTTCACCCATAAAGGACTAAATCTGAATGGGATAGGATGGGCCAGCAACTCAAGTTTGATAGGTTTATGATTAGAAACGCTGCAAGGGAGAATGTGCATTCTAGCCTTTAATCCTAATAGGAGAAAATAACTTTGAATGAGAAATCTATTTAACCTTGTAGCAATATTCCTTGGAATGAATCTTTTGTTTGACCAGGTGTACTTACCAACATAGGGCTTGAAGTCAAGAAAGTCCCAGTCCTGCATGAGGTCCTCCACCCATTCCCTCGCCGAATCCCTTACAATGCTGCCTCCTCACTTCTCTGACAAAAGCAAGGTGAGATTAAGGTCACCAGCAATGATGGTATTTTCTATATTCTCCATTCCTGCCAGATTTCTGATGGAGTCCCAACAGGCCTTTTAATCCCCTGCATTTACTAGGACATACACATTGATGAGACAAATGATCTCTTTTGCATCAAGATGCTGAAATTTCAAGAACAACAGTGAGTGTTTAGGATCTCTTTGACCATCGAGAATTTGTTAATATTCCAAAGAGTCCCAGCCCGCCCGAGGCTCCTCGAGTAAAGACTTCTTGTCCTCCACCTTTATTCCAAAATTTCTTACTTATTTGGAGGAAGTATTTGTCCTCCATTTTGGTCCCCTGAATGAGGAGTATGTCTGGGGTTTCTATCCTTGGAAGACTTCTTATAGCTTCTTCTTTAACTTTTCTCCCCATACCCCTGTAATTCCAGGAGACAACCTTCATCACTTACTTTTTTGGGTGTGATGAGCTCCCTTGGAGCCCTGAGTCTGATTTTTTTTCATCTTCGATTTTTTTGCGAAGAGTTTCTTGAGGGTTGGTTCACTGCCCTAGAGCTTATCTTTGTAGGTTTCATATTCTCTCTTTTCACAGGCAGACTTCCGGCCTCTTGTGGATCTTCTAGCTGAAGTTTGTGAATCCCTATTTCTCCTTGCTCCTCTGATTCCTCTGATACTTATTCTTCCTCCCCAACTTCTCCATGTTTTTCTTTAGATCTATCTGCGGCACTTTCTCCTTAACTCGAGCCTGAAGGGGTCCCTTTGTTTGGGGATCCTTTCTTATGCATCTCGACCTCCTAGGTGTCCTCTATTGCTAAATTTAGGGGCCCAAATTTGTTTTCTTGACCATTCGAGGGAGGGGTTTGAGGAATAGAAGCTGACTGAGGGCCTTTACCATTTGGGACACCAGATTTGTGGGATTTATAAGAGGTCTTTGTCGACTTGACCTGGTTCCAACCCTCCTCCTTCCCTTTCTCCACCTCTCCATTACTCGGACAACCCCTAGCAAAGTGATCGTAGACATGGCATTTCTGGCACTTGAAGGGAAGCTACTCATAATCTAGATTTTGCACATGGGTCCAGTTGCAGACATTGATTTTTATTGCCTCTGGAAGGCCCACCTCTAGATATACCTCAATGCATATTCTGGCATAGTTGTACTGGTCCTTATTATTTTCCTGGTCAATAAATTTACTCAGGGCATTGCCTATGTGCTTCATTGAATCCCAAATCCAGCAATCCACTAGGAGATTCGGCAACCTAACCCACATAGGAAAAACAGTTGGAACATCAAATGCTGGGTCAAAATTCAGCATCCACTTATTGAGATACAGACCCTAAGGACCCATGAAGTAGGATCCATTCTAAAAGATCAGATCTTTATCCTCTATTGAGATGAATTCGAATAGAAAATAGCCTCTCCCCAAGAAATATGAAGTTACATTGTTCTTGATCAACGACGTCCAGTTCTTAACGACCCAGTTCTCCTTAGTTTTTGGGGAGGGCCAGAAACCTGTGAACTATCCCACGAGAGCATGATCCACTAGATACAAAGCTACCTAGATCGGACCCTCAGGGGGAAGAGAGATTTCTGGAATATCATCCAGCTTTTTCACAAACTTGGCTTCTTCAGTTTTCTTCTTCTTCGGCATTGAAGCCAGCAGTAAGTTGAATGCATCAGTAGTGGATGGAGGAGGAGGGGTGGAGCAACGTGGGGTGAGTCCAAAACCTCCATGGCTGCGAGGGAAGCCCTAGCTTTGGGCATGCGCGGGCTCACAGGCAACTGTAGCAGGCAGCACGCAGCAACAATCTATCAACAACGTAACAATTCAACTATCAATTTCCAAACTTAGTTTCATTGTTACACTGCATTTTGGATACATTTTCTCCTTTCTCTATTTTAGTGTGTTCACATTGAAATACCCAATTTGGATTTGACCCTATGATCAGTCGTATTACAGAGCATTAGGAGAATGGTTTGCAATCATCATTGTTGGGATGGATATGGAGTTGACATCCAGTGTCAGTGCCTGAATAGTTAATATTTTCATGAATATCAGAATTGTTGTTTCTTTGACGACATTGACGAATTACGGTCTCTTTGTCTAGGGTTTATTGCTGTGATTTGTTCTTTTTCTTTCAACACTATTCAATTTGGGTTTTTTTACAAGCTATGCAGAGAGATATTGAGATTGCAAAGGCAAATTCATCAACCACCAGGCACTGCATCTTTATGAAAAAATTTCTTTCTAACATTCGTGTTTTAGCTACTCATCTTTTAAAAGCTAGAGCCCTGATTTTATTATTCCAAATTTTAAGAAACATTTGAATACCATGCATTTTAGCTTGGTAGGCCTCACATGGTTCAAAATTTTAATTTGAAAATTGTCAGAATAAGTCATTTGCATACCTTGGGGACTTAGTTTTAATAATATGATTACATCACTAGAATTTAGTATGAAATTAAGTGCTTTCCATGTAACTACAAGTAGATCACAAACGATACAACATACACCTTGAATATAATTGTGAGCTAAAAAAGAAATAAAACAACAAAATCGAGTACACATAATCAATACATTAAACTAAGGATATCCCATACTAGAAGTATCAATTTTATATTGGCTACCTTAGCCCCTTTCGAAAAAATGTTCCATATCAAGAAATCAAGCTAACCATAGATTCCTGGTGTCTTCTTATTTCACCAAAAATAAAGGCAAAACTAGCTTTGCCAGTATTTCATCATGCTAGACTCTGTCACAAGATGGTAGAGTGCAACTATGACTTACAATACCAACCAAGGCGATAAACCCCAAAATCAGTATTGCAGTACCACACCATCCACATTCAAATTTGGAAAATGTCTAGCCCTTCATACAAATTGAGCCATATGGAATTATGTACAGCTATAATGCATATTTCTCAATGTAAATATGCTTGAAACATTGCCTATGATGTATTAAAACTCCAAAAATAATGCTTCTCGTTGAATATTCAAGTATTAATCCAATGACTTACTGAATGTAGATGTCTGCAAGATCTTCCCAGTTTATCAATGAGGAGTCTACTTTATTGAGTATCAATATCAAAGTGCTTAGTAAAACCTACGATATCATTTCCTTTAAAAAATAAATCCACTTAGAATATCCATGACATAGCCATACAAATCACAGAGATCATTACCCAGGCCTACCAAGATCTCCTTCACCTCATGACACATTTCCTTTCCAATAATAAATGTAATCCTCTAGATCCTAAAATGGCCAGGTTCTTCCTACTGTTCTTTTGATTGAGCCTCTTACCCCTCATGTTGTATGAGGCCTTGATCCACATTGAAGACCTACCCAAGCAACCTCCATATGAAGGAGGTTGGCTTGATAGCCATTTTTTTTTCTCTTTATGCCTTTTCCTTATTATGAATCATCTTTCGAAGTGTTACTTCACATATTTGGGGCACTTTTGAGGTGTTACTTCACATATTTGGGGGCACCTTTTGAAGCCTTTATCTAGAAAGTTTCTTGAATATTTGTTTTCTTGAGAGAATAGTTCACATCTCCCTAGGCACAAGAAAATATGTAGACGCATGCCACATCAACAGGGGCTTCAATCCATATTGTTGTTTCTATTGACTGGAAATTACACTTAAATTCTATTGTAAAAGGCTTTGATAAAAGGGAAAAATCTTCCATCTAAAAAAGGATGTTTGTTGAGGTGTTTCCTATGCTTTTCCCTTGCCAATTATTGTTATTAAATTGGATGATTTATTTCTATCATCAAAGTGAAAGGCATGGTAGATCCTAGTTTATAGAAAGGTCACATATTTGTTGCCATGCATATGTATGTGGAGCACCCTTGGAAGGGCCCTCTAGTTAATTTTCTGCAATTTGAAACAACATTCATAGATAGATCCTAGCATGTTGTAACAACATCATCTCTCATCACCATTCAAATATATTCCAACTCTCTAAATATCCTTCGACCCCATTCCTAATTTCATGTTTGGCACTGGTATTCCTTTTGTATATACCAATTTCATCGTTACTACTACTATTACCACCAGTATTATTTGACATTGTTATGTTGTTTGTTTGACCATCCTCTACTCTGGGAGATGACGAAATAAGAGATGTCGACACTGACCAGTTAATATTCCTGTCATCTTTAAGGGAAAGCCAATTTGTATTGGTGAACATCGTCTCTCTCAGCCTCACACCATCCTATTTTCTGCCCATTCTGAGAGAGAAGACAACGACTTCTGCTGACTCATCATCAAAGAAGGCATCATCATTGTCTCTACCAATGGCTCCACTAGCCTCTTCCCCATCTTCACTGTCTAACATTCCATATCAGAATACTTGACTTAGGTTATTGGCCATTGTTGACTTATCATAATCTCTGCCATGAAAATCATCTTCATCACCAGCTATATTCCATTTGTGTATTGTTGATCGTCTGCATGTCCACTGGACAACGTTCCCCACTACATTACATTTTGAAGGAACATTTGTTTCCCAAATAGTCGACTCGTCGTTTCTCAGCAACAATGACTGTATCAAGATATTATTTATTCCCAACTGAGTAAGCTCGTTTTCAATTCGTGTAAAGTGACCAATGTTCCATATTCTTGGTGCAACTTTTCCTAGGTAAGGTTTTTGTTCGCTTATTTTGATCAACAAGAATAGTGGGATTTCTTTCTATTGCCAAAAAACTTTCAATTAAGTTATAATCCTAAAGGAGATGCTTGATAGGAGATGTATTATTGCTCTCGAAGCATGACACTATGAATCTCTCCACTTGATGATGCAAGGAATTGTTAAAAGGATAATAAAAAAGCAAATGTATAATCATTTGAATAACACCCAACTAGACTAATTCCTGCTGAGAAACTTCACTTCCCATCCTTAGTGGGACTGTAATGAACTTCACTATCTTTAAACAGTTCTTTCCAAGAGGAGGCCGAAGTTCACCATATGTAGTTCGTAATGTGTTTTCATCAGAAGATACATCCAACAACTTCAACAAGTCTCCTGCATCTAGAGAAAGGTATTCATCGTTGTCACTGTCCAAGTCAAGTTTAAGTGGAAATTCATATTGCTCATTTATCTAGATCATTGTATCACACGGGAAATAATATTCAGATCATTTCAACTAAAGTTATAGTACAAGAGGAAAATCAAGGAAAATAACGCCCTTTCTAATGTAGCTGGCACATATAGTAGGGCTACTAGTGACTCCTTCAGATTTAAGAGTTAGAGTTCCTCCATCAATAATGTGTGGTGGGGTATCCATAAAAACAAGTGGAGTGTTTGAACCAACCTGAGCATATATGTCAAGCTCAGAAAAAATCTTATCCTGTTGTATAAAGGCATTAAAACCTCACATACTAGATAGACAATTTGTGAATATGATCTTTGCTAAGTGAATATAGTAATCTCCAGCAGGAAGATCACCAATTATATATGAAATTTTTCCAAACCGAGCTGTTTGATAGATAGATGGGAATTATTTCTCAACAATTGTCTCATCTGTTTTAACTTTTCAGCACATCTCTACTCATAAAATGTAAATCTTGTTGAAAATCACTTCCCAGGGAATTGTCAAAGGAGGACAACAAGTTTTTGGAGGGCAGTTTGACTGTTTCTTCAATTTCAAATGTAAAAATGATTCATTTTTCTGAAATGGATCCTAGTTGTAGATCATCAGCACAATGCACCATACTATGTTGATCATGAGTGCGCATAGCTCTCTGCGAGTTGCTATCCAACTGAGTATCCTTTTGGGACTATAGTTCATTAACAAAACTCTCAAGAAGAAATTCTATATTTCCACCAGCTTCATTTATCAATTCACAAGCTTGTCCTTCAGAACTAGTGAAAGTAGACACTGGGCATTCTTTCTCCTTTATCACCAGCAATATGTTCTTTCCATGCTGATTTTCTTGCATCAGGAACTCTGACATTGAGTTTTCTAAGAAAAAAATGTCAAATTTGGCTCCCAAGAGCATTTATATAAAATTTGGCATTACTTAGAAGCGTGACAATGTGTAGAAGTGGAAAACCAATGACTGTTGATGCCAATAGCTTAATTAGCATTTGGGATAGCAGTTTTTTCCACATTGATGCCAGAGTCACCAGTAAAACTATATTCTATTGGGGAATTAATAGTGTTTTATGTCAGCTTCTTACTCAGCTGAGGAAGTTCTACGTTAAATCCCTATAATATTCTCAAACCTGTTGAAGTGGGCTTCTATCCTCATGTCCAACTGTTACTGGAAACTATTGGACAGTGGTGATTTTTTGTTGTTCTAATCAAATATGTCACTAGGGTTTTAAATTTACTTTAGAACATGATCACATTGAGAATTTATATTGATGATTTCCTACTCCAATTTTCGGGTGGCCTTCGTTTAATCTCTGATCTACTCGGGCATTTTATTTAAGATCTCAAGATTTATTCTTAACAATTAGCCCCCATCCTTTAATAACAAACTGTGGAAACTTCAAGTTTTCTTTAACCTAAATTCAAGAATCTATCTCGGGTCTGGAATCACTACAGCATCACATTTGGGAATTGTAAGATTTTTTTTGATGAAACTAGGACCAAAAAGGAGGTAAATTCATATCACAAGTATTAGGGGATAAAACACATCAACGTGGATTCAGAGGCATCTTGAATAGCACAGATCCCTCTTGTAGAATGATGTCTCTGTTAACCATTGAATCTGAATTTTTATTTAATTCACATAACACATGCTAGAATTCAGAAGAAAATTGGCTTAACATTTGTTTGCAACTTTGCACCTAGTGATAGTTTTGGAGATGGGGAGACAAGAGGATTGAGCCGAATCTTGAATCAGAGAAATAATGACATAGGAGTCTCCAATGCAAACCATCTTTTAATATAACCAGTGCCTCTGTAGTGTTTTTAAATGAATCCCTATATTCCATGCATATCTAAGGCTTACCTTTCCTCCAATATTGAATTTCCCCCTTTCCCAAATGGGACCAGGATTCCCCTTTGCTACTCCTTGAAAAAATCTTGAGCATATCCATCTTTCGATGCCAGTGTCAGCAGGATGCAAATCCAAAGGACCCAATAGTTGGTGTATTAATAGGACCTAAAATCCATGTATCAATACCCACTGTAAGAAGATTGTTTGCAGCTGTAATAGCATGAATATCTCCTGTCAAGTGTAAGTTGAATTCATCCATGGGAATGAATTGACTATATCCCCCCTGCAGCTCCTTTTATTCCAAAGGTTGTGTTACACCATTTTTTGGTCATCTAACCTACTATCATTAGATGGACCCAAGTACACCACAGAAGACCAATTTTACCCTAAGTAAAATTGCTTTCACTATGTAAAATAACTTAATAAAACACATTTATTAGGTTGTTTATGGTCTAAACAGGAAACCCCAAAAGGAAATATTAAAAAAACCTATATTTGTTTGATTTTCCTGGTCATGTTTAACCTAAAACAAAGAAATTAATTAGATAAATCTTTATTTATCTTATTATTTTCTAGGAATAATTATTTAAATCTTATTTAAATAATATTCCTTGTTAAATATGACTAAATCACCCATAAATAATTAAATAAATCATTATTTATTTGATTATCCTCCAACCATTTCCTTAAAATGATAAAGAAATCATTTATTTATTTTGATTATTCACAAATAAAGGGATTTGACCCAAGTCAAATACCTTTTCCCTCCAACAAATATAATAAAATATTCCATAAAAGGTGGATCTAGATTTGCTTAATGTTATTTTAATCATGCACCAAGATCTAGAATGACTTAATATTTTGTTATAAATAGGAGGTTTTTTCCTATCATTCTTCACCTTTTTTTGCCTATTAGATCACTCTCGATCTATACACTTGGTCACATTCTACATTATTTGCTGTGTGAGCTCCCTTTGAGTTCTATCTTTGTCTGGGTTTTCTACACCAACAAGAGAGAGAGATTCTAGATCTGAAGCGCTGAGGACTTCCAAGAACCCATCCCATTGAGGAGAATTGGATACACCTTCTTGTTTTCCTCCCAGGTGCCCTTAATACAAAAATTCTTTCAAAAATACTGTTCTTGTCTTGTCTATTGGATGTATGGAGAAAAACCTTATTTTTTACTGCTTAATGTCTCTCTATGCATAGATCTGGTTTTTTGCAGCACTTATCTTGATCAACTAACTACAGATCTGAAGATGTTGGCAGCCACATTTGATGTTAGGCTATAAGTTATGTGTAGCTATAGTGGTTTTTTTTCGTACACTTCGACAAAAGATTCATACTAACAATTGGAGAATCCACTTATGCTATGCTATGCTGTCCCATCCACGGTCCACCGCAAGATGTTTTTCCCTCATAATGGAAAGATAGTTACCATTGACCAGTTGACGTATCATGAGCCAAAATCTCAGGCCTCCCTTCAGTTGACCATCTCTTCTGTAGCCAATCAACAAACTGTCGATTCTTTGACCAGTGTCTCTCCCGGCATCTACAAAGACTCCTCTTTGCTTGGAACCTTCCCTAGTCTTCCTCCTCCTCCTCCTGTCTCCGACCCTAGCTCATCGAATGATTGCATGATGCAATCGTCTCGGGCTGCTCTCAAGAAACCTGCTTCGGCTAGTCAGCAACCGTGCTCTCCGCAACCTGCCCCTAGCCCTTCACCTGCAGCTGGTATTCATGAGCCTCTTTACCCTCCTAGAATGGTTCCTCCAAGCCTTAGCCCTTTAGGAGCCGTCCCACCTGGCCAGTACCCCTCTGGTCAGATACCGTTCCTAGCTCCCCCACCAGGAGTTGGGGCATAGCTACACTTATGCTATGTCTGCTATCCCATCTGTGGTTCACCACAAGATGTTTTTCCATCATAATGGAAAGATAGTCACCATTGACCAGTTGACGTATCATGAGCCAAAATCTCAGGCCTCCCTTGAGCCGACCATCTCTTCTGTAGCCAATCAACAAACTATCGATTCTTTTACCAGTGTCTCTCCCGGCATCTACAAAGACTCCTCTTTGCTTTGAACCTTTCCTGGTCTTCCTCCTCCTCCTGTCTCCGACCCCAGCTCATCGAATGTTTGCATGATGAAATCGTCTCGGGCTGCTCTCAAGCAACCTGCTTCGGCTAGTCAGCAACCGTGCTCTCCGCAACCTTCCCCTAGCCCTTCACCTGCAGCTGGTATTCATGAGCCTCTTTACCCTCCTGGAATGGTTCCTCCAAGCCTTAGCCCTTTAGGAGTCGTCCCACCTGGCCATTACCCCTCAGGTCAGATACCGTTCCTAGCTCCCCCACCAGGAGTGTACACGGTACCTGTCATGGCCACCCTCTCTCTTCCTAACCTGACCCTTGGGATTCCCGTCTGGTACCTTGATCCTCCAGCCCCAACCTTGCCTGGTCAAACCAAACCTTATCTTGCTTTGACCCTGGTTCAACCGGTCCCCAGGACTTCTCCCGCCGCAACAGTGCCTCAGTCACCTCAATAGGAACCACCTCCTGTTGCGACCGCTTTGGGTAAGAAGGGCAAAGCTCGCAAGGGGGCATCAAAGGACAAGGCTGCCCCCACAAACCCTACCCCTCCTCGACCTCCAAAGCATACCATCTAGTGTGCTTTGTGTGATATTGTCGGTCACGCCACCCATACCTGTCCTGAATTGCTTCATCTCAAGCCCATGGTTAATGTCGCGTTCCCTGAGTCCCCGGTCCCGGAAGCCTCTGTTCCTTTCACGACCACGGCCATGAACCCCCAGACTATTCACACCAACCACCCCTGTGCTTTGTGTGACCTCCATGGCCATTACACCCACCTTTGTCCCCGCCTCGCGGACTTCCACACCTCTCTAGCCGCGGTCCGCCAATTGAAGGCCAAGCGCAATGAGTCCACCTCTCCCATATTTGCCCATTTTTCTTTGGAAAAACTACCAGAAATGACTGCTCCCATTAACATCACCCCTCCTGATGTCGGGATGACGGAGCCTACTTCCAACATTTTCTACCTATCATCATCCATGAGACCCTCGGGGAACATTCCCTCTGAACCCTCCCTTGTTGTTTCACTTGACCTTACTTCAACGATCACCTTGGGCTCAACATCGATAGATCCTTTATCTACTTACTATTATGTCACCCCTTGTGATGATACGCATGTGAAACTCTCTTCTCATGATGATGATTCAGGTCGCTTCGCCACGTCAGGTGGTCTTTCTTCCACCAGTCACCCCATCTTCTATCACGATGACGACATTATGGGAAAAATCCCCACCTTCACTTTATCTATTCCCCTTACCGAACCCATGCGTTCACACCACATACATCTTGTAGGCTATTATATTGAAACCCAATGTTTGCAAGTGTGTCACCCACATCGACCAAGAAAATTCTCCACAACTCTCTATCCGGGTCGGTTGACTTTAGTACCATTATTCTTCCACATTTAGAAGAACCTCTGTAGTCAAGTCCCATATCACTTCAGATCACTCTAGGGATGATACCCCTTATCGTTCCCTCATCTTCTATCAGCAACCCAATCTCTTAGACATTGTTGTTGACCAACCTATGGGTTTTCTAGGAGAGCATCAATTCATTATCTCCAAATCCTCTCTTTGGGATAGTGACACCAGGTATGCCACCCCGAAAACTTAAAGTCCATTTGCTTCATATATGCAAAGATCAAAAGAGATTGGTAATCCTCCATTTTCTCAAACCGCATAAACTCATAATGAAAACAAATGGCACACCACATCATTAAAATGTGTTTAGATTCCCATTTTTCTAAATACATTTTAGCATGACCACATCATGCTTGGGGGCACCTATGCCCCTCAACCATAACCCTCCTCAAAATTGAATTTCTTCACTTGCAACACTCATACTAGGGGCACCATTTGGCCTCCATATTTATCTATTCTCGTGTTGATATTCGTCATGAGTTACCATCTGGTACTCATGTTTTATATGGTCCCCTTTTGACCTTTGTACATCGTGTGAAAACACCATCGAGTCGCCCTTATTTAGATCATCCAAGTTGAGTCATCATCGCATTCATGGAGTCTATCCCGAGTCCCTTTGTACCCCGCTATAGTCCTGCATCCTTCATTTCTTGGTCTCTCTCTTGTGTCACACATTATGGCCTTCAGTCCCACTGTCCCCTATCCCTTATGATATTGTGTCAGTCGCTTCCATGTCATTCATGCCTTTATGCTCTAACGAGGGAAGTCGTCCATTCACTACGCAGTCCCCTCCATTCCATCATCATCATTGGTATTAGTCTATCCGTCGCTCTACTATTTTCTCTCGTGCCTTAGTTGAGGATCTCTCATTACCTCACCTATGGCGGACCTCCTTCTGTCGACATCAGTTCCTCCATTCCAGAAGACAGGTCTAGAAGGCGGTGTACCTTAGTTCCAACTTCCACTCTTGTTCGGTGCCTCGGATCAGGCAAGGGGACCTCTCATTACCCTTTGACTTGATTGTTTCTCCACTCCAGCTCCTTTCAACATGATCGAGATCCATATGCTTGATGGTTCAGTGATGCAGCAACAGCTATTGGTGATTCCCGGGTGTGTGTGAGATGTCTCAGCCCTCATGAGGGGGTGGCCCTGCAGGTATTCCCCCACATGCCCAGATGACCTCTTCATTGTAGCCTTCGATGCAGCTCCATATATTTGATGATGTCGGCCTTAGCCACTTGCAACGCCTCTTTGATTTGCCTATATCAGTCAGATTTTGTGAGCCCTTCCCCACTTTTAGGGGGCATTTGGGTTGTATTGGTATCTCATGTACTGAGATATTATTGTATAAGTCCTGGCTGTTATCCCAGGCACAACATGTATATGGGATCCCTCATTGTATTTCTATCTGGCTGATGTTTATGCCGACTGTACTTTATGGTTCGGTCCCTTGTTTACTGGACACACTATTCTTTTGTACTTTGTCTCGGCGGGCATAGGTATGCCTGCCCCGCCGCCTTTAGCACAGGTACCTCTCATAAAAAGAGACTTGTTGCACCTGTAATTCTCGTCTCCTCAGGGTCTAGTTCTTCAGCACATTAGTCTACCTCACATTTCTCTCTCTGACTTCCCTTTTGATGTCTGGTGATTGAGTTCTTACAACGTACTTCGGTCATACGATTTGCTCCTACCACTCGCACGCTGGGGGGCAATCTGTTACACCATTTTTTGGTCATCTAACCTACTATCATTAGATGGACCTAAGTACACCATGTAAGACCAATTTTACCCTAAGTAAAATTGCTTTCACTATGTAAAATAACTTAATAAAACACATTTATTAGGTTATTTATGGTCTAAACAGGAAACCCCAAAAGGAAATATTAAACAAACCTATATTTGTTTGATTTTCCTAGTCATGTTTAACCCAAAACAAAGAAATTAATTAGATAAATATTTATTTATCTTATTATTTTCTAGGAATAATTATTTAAATCTTATTTAAATAATATTCCTTGTTAAATATGACTAAATCACCCATAAATAATTAAATAAATCATCATTTATTTGATTATCCTTCAACCACTTCCTTAAAATGATAAATAAATCATTTATTTATTTATTATTCACAAATAAAGGGATTTGACCCAAGTCAAATACCTTTTTCCTCCAACAAATATAATAAAATATTCCATAAAAGGTGGATCTAGATTTGGTTAATGTTATTTTAATCATGCACCAAGATCTAGAATGACCCAATATTTTGTTATAAATGGGAGGGTTTTTCCTATCATTCTTCACCTTTTGTTGCCTATTAGATCACTCTGGATCTATACACTTGGTCACCATTTTCTGCCATTTGCTGTGTGAGCTCCCTTTGAGTTCCATTCTTTGTGTGGGTTTTCTACACCAAGAAGAGAGAGAGATTCTAGATCTGAAGTGCTGAGGACTTCCAAGAACCCATCCCATTGAGGAGCATTGGATACACCTTCTTGTTTTCCTCCCAGGTGCCCTTAATACAAAAATTCTTTCAAAAATATTGTTCTTGTCTTGTCTATTGGATGTATGGAGTAAAACCTTATTTTTTACTGCTTAATGTCTCTCTATGCATAGATCTGGTTTTTTGCAGCACTTATCTTGATCAACTAACTACAGATCTGAAGATATTAGCATCCACATTTGATGTTAGGGCTATAAGTTATGCGTAGCTAAAGTGGTCTTTTTTCGTACACTTCGACAAAAGATTCATACTAACAGGTTGGTCTTTGAATTGGTTGATGGAGGGATGTCACAACCTGCAACAGATAGGTTGGTTTTTGTACTGCACCCCATATCAAAGAGACCAGCTAAGTAGAGGATAAAGACTCATCTGTAACCAAGAGATTACCCAGAAAACGCTTGGGAGTTGGTGCACATCAAATGGCAGTAATTATGACCAACAACATGGGGAGTCTGTACCATTGAATGTGCACCCCAGTCCAGTCCCATCAAGTCCATGCTCTCTTCCAATGAATTACTCCTGCACAAGAAATTGAATTTTGATATATAACCATTGACCAACCTACAGAATTGGCCTTGGAAACAAGATATGACTGCATATGACTACTTTGTCCTGTTAAGTCCTCCTTGGAATGAGGGATGTGATGCAATGATTATGATGTGTGTTTGTAGGATGTCGTTTCACTGTTCCCTATGAGTGGTTGTGAGCAAGATGTGATATGCTCTTTCCCTGCTGATGTTCTTGCATCATCCTACCCATGAAGTATGGGACACATGGGAAGTACCTCTCATCTGGCCAATGAGTTTGGAAATGAGGATAGGGACCATAGCACTACCGATGGTCGCATCGTGTATTGTCATACTCCCTATGCTAGGACGTATGGTGTTCAAAAAATTGATCTGGGACTAATTGATGTTCTACCTCCGAACTAACTTTTGTCAATAGAGAGTGGCAAGGTCTTGTGACTCACTTTCGATCAATTCTTCTTTATTGTTCACATCAATGTTCAGTTAAGAAGAGCAGAGCAGAGATGAGATTTAGAGATGGTTCATGATGGATGGATTGGCAGGTGTAATTCTCCCTAGTTAAGAGGCAATGTTAAAATTGGCAACTAGAGCCAAATTCCCTTTAGACTGCTCCTATGAGGAAGATGATTGCAGCATTCGATTCCTTTTCGAGAGGATCAAAATTGGCCTAAAGATCACTAAATTTAGATCAGGAAAAGTATTCATTCACTAAAATGAAATTTCATAAGGCATGACCTTATTTAGGCGAGAAAAATTGAAAATTGAAAATTTGAATCTCCCTCCTCAAGTAATCAAGTCAGCCTACCCAAGAAGGATATAAATAACATATCCTAGGCACTTTGATATTCATTCTTCTCTCTGAAGTAGCCGCAGAAGAATGTGATTTCCAACGAAGGAGATGAAGGCAAGGTTGGGTTCAATTTAGTCATCTTCAAGGGTAGAGTTCCACAGGATGGAGGATGAGATTGGTTTGTGCACATTTATGATTTGTCTTGGGAATTTTATGTTCATCATTGATATGAGTTCAAGTAGATAGAACACCTGTTAAGGGTGATTTTGATGACAGTTTGGGATTGTTGTGAAGGTGTCATTCTACTTGAAGCCATCTACACTAGTTTGGGTCACCTATAGCTAGGTCACAGGTCTTAAGAACCCTGTTCTAGAGGCTGAGAACCTACAGCAAGAAAGACACAGTCAGGCTGCTTTATCATGAGGCTGTGTAGTGGGTTTTGAAGGCTTATGGGCTACCATCATTTGAAGGGTCTGGTTGAAGGTAATCTGTAGTCTAGTAAAGGTATTTAAGGTTTTGAATGGGGTAGTTGTTGACTGTGTTTATGCCCTAGTCAGTCCTACTAGAATTGCAGAGAAGACACAAGTCCTTGGAGCCTACACTAAACATCAGATTTGCAACCTTGTTGGAACCATCCTATTGTCTAACGGCAGTGTTATTAAACCTTCTCATTTGAAAATAATTCTAACTTTGAAGTATTGTATTCTCTCTCTGCTAAACATTTGACATTAATGATAAGAAGAATGGATAAGTGTTTTACCCATATTGGGGTTTCTCCCTGGCTTGAGCCATATTCGTATGTTCTTCTGTCTTGGCTTATCTTTAGCTTTTATTACTTATGTTATTTTATTAGTTACACTTATGATTAATGAGATTGCTAATGGATTAATGGGAAAATGATGCAACTAACCTAAGCTAACAACATGTTAACTCAAAATTAACAGGATGCCACGTGCGAAAACAAGCAGAGTTTGAAACACCCAATTTTATAGTTGCTTGGGGATAAGCAACATTTGAGAGGGGAGAACTGTAATATCCCTTCCTAAATAATTTTTTCAATAGTACCACAAATTTTCTATTTGGCTAATTTTGGAGGCCTAAGATAATTTTGGAGAGGAAACATAGGACAAGGGGGTCGAAATGTTTTCCTTGGTGGAATGTGGGGGCCACCTCCCCAACTAATATGCACTCCTTGGCCAAGGGAAAAGGTTTGAATTGCTTAGTGAGGGGCCCACATGGAGGAAATGAACATAAATTATAAATAGGAGAGAGGAAGCAAAATTTGAGGCCTTTTGATAATTTGACATTTGAAGTGTTGCTCTAGCTGTTTAGCAGAGTTACATGGTGTTGTTCAACACAAGAGTTTCCCAAGGAGGAAGCTTGACAACCTTTCTTTGATGGACTCTGAGTACCACCCTAGGAAGGATTCTTCATAAGTTTCAGGAGCTGGATAGAGGGCCGCACATGTAGTATGGTTTTTGGGCAACTGAGACGCATTCACGAGACCACACAGAGAGTTGAGGAGGAAGAGCTGGAGTTGGGATTTGTAGCATTGTCGAAGTAATTTTTGGTCAATTATAGGAAAAAGGAGGAAGATTTGCAAGGGTAGAATTCAACACAAAACATCAAACTAATTTTCCAGATGAGAAACTACATCATCCTACCCATAACTATGCAATCATTATGGAGGCACAATTGTGGGGTGGCTTGTGAAGGGGTTTTGAGGATTGGGTTTCTTGGGCTTGGTTTGGGGTGCAATTGAGAAGATTTTTCCAGCCATTTTGGGCCATTCATTCCAACATTAGTCACAGTGCTAGTTTTTCTGCACTTAGAGGAGGGTCAAGAAATTTGGGGCCATTTTTTGAGCATCAAAACTAGGGAAAACCATTTCTGTGTTTTTCTAGGTTGTTGACAAGGATTCCATGTCTAATTTATCATATTTTTCTGAACAATTAGTGTTGAGATTTTTGAATGTTGGGGTAGCATCGGATGTGCTCTAGCTCCCAAACTTTGTGGAGGGACTAGAGTACATGAGATCTCCAAGACCCAGAAAAGGATTTGAGAAATTATATCCAGTTTAAGAGATAATTAATTAATTAATATTTTTAATTAAGGACCCTAAGTCTGACTTAGGAAAATTACAAGATTAAAGGTAATCAATTTAAACATGTGATGGAAATTACTTAAGTCACATGAATCAAGATTTCTCTTAATCTTAGCCATCGATTCAGGATTAGATCATAGCTGTTGGTTTCCCAACGAGAAAATTATAAAGGAAAGGCTTGGGGTCAGTTGGAGAACATACACGGAGACAGATCACTGAGACTAAGCTGGAATTCTAGGGCATGGTTTGCTAAGAATTTCCAGAAGTGTTTCAGCTGCAACAAGGGGTAGTATTGGTGAGAGTGATGATAGGATCCCAAGCCAAGATTCAGCAAGAGGCAGAGAAGAAGTAGTCATAGCAGTGCAGAGGGAGTAACAATTGCAGAACACAGAGGCCTGAGTGCTATGCAGGCCCAGAAAGTGCAGTGTACAGGCAACAGAAGGTCATCAGGGTTTACGCAAACCTAACTACAGTAGCATAGGGACAACGTAACCCATTCTAGGGTTACACGGGCCTCTTCTGAGCAGAGACACACGCATGCTAGCAAAGCTAACGCAAACGGCTTCAGAGCTGTGCTAGGGTTTCTAAAGACAGAAAAGGGTTGAGTTCCGTAAATCCCGTTTGGGGGTGTGTATCAATCAATTTTTCCATCTCTGAAATAGAACTATTGCTAAAAAAAAATTCTCTGTCGGGTTAACCAATAAGGTGCCCAGATTTTCTGTACTTAGAATCTACTTAATAATAAAAACCCTCAAGCAGCTAGAAGACAGGTTTTCCCGCATTGGGTTTTTTCGAGGATAGTTGTCCAGAAAATCTTGTGTGTCACTTTGTCTATGTGCATGTATTGAGTTTAGATCTGGATCTGTGTAGGCCGTTAAAGTGTTTACTTCGATGTTAATACTGAACATTTCAGGTTAATAACTTGTATAAGTAGGAGAAGTAAATCTTGATTTAACAATAGGGTTTCTGCATAAGTAATATTCATAAATTTTCATAGTTAGGAGGTTGCTAATTAGGTATCAACACAACCAACAGTGCAAAAATCACAAGGTCAGTGAAGATTTTTGGTGGGAAAATTCTAGCAACAGTTTTGCATAGATAAAACATCCACCTGAGGCTTGTAGCTTGCCTTGTGAAAGCCAGGGCCCACATTTTCTTTTATATTGTACTCCAACAATATCTTATAATAAAATTTCCCATTTTTGTGTGTTTGGAGCATTTTTGTTTTATGGGCATTTGTTGAAAAATATTTGTGTTGGGTTTATTACATGTTTTTGTTATCACTGTTAATTTTACCATTAGGAATATTATACCTTGAGAGGCTTTATCAACATATCAAGTCAGATTTGAAACAATAGTAAAGTAATCCTTATAGATAGAGGACATTCTTTCAAGCACACATGAAGATCCTAGGAGACACCTTCATTGAATGATAAAATGATAACATACTTTGAGCATATTTTGAGTTGACAGTAGAGTGCATTGATCAAGACATTAATTGAGCTTTCTTCAAGCCTTTGTTGAAACAACAGTTACTCTTGAAGCATAGTTGAAGACCAATACTTCAAGAGTTGTTTTTTTGAAGCAATCACCCTTGGAGTATTGTTGAAGACTAGCACTTAAAGACTTGTTTTGTTGGAGTAGTCATCCTTGGAGCATAGTTCAAGGTCAACACTCGAAGAAATGTTTTGTTGGTACAACCATAAAATTTTTCCTGAAGCAGACATGAAGTTTTTGTAGAGGTAGATTTGAGAGAACTTTCCAGACCTATCTTGGATACATTTTTTAGAAGTATTTGAAGTTTTTGATGGAGGCTTGAAGCTGTATTGAAGTCACCTTAAGGGATTGAAGCAAACTGAGAGGGTTGGATCCATAGAGGATTGGAGTTGTCGTACAAGGTTGGAGCTTGGATTTGTAGTTGAATTTTAGAGTCCTCATTCAGGGTTCAAGCCTTGAAAGAGTTAAGGACTTTGTTGTACAAGTTGAAGCTTTGGTTTTTAGATTCCTCAAATTCATTAATAAAATTATTTTCTTGTTGCACATCTTGTGTTTTGGTTTAATTAGTGATTTTAACTAGCATAATATAACAATTGTAAAGAAATATTGATTCAACCCCCCTCTCAATATTTCCAACACTAGCACACCTTACATTTTTTCCACCTTGCAATATTTTTATTGACATGCTAGAAGGAATTTTCACAAGGCAATGTTATTTTTCGTAATATGGTTGTTTATGATAGAAGGAAATCTAACATGTGTTATATTTCCTTCACTTGGAATGTTCTTACTAGCAATGTTCTTATGCTTGTGTTAAAACGAAATATAGCACACACTAGATTTCTTTTGGCATGCAATGTTGTTGTTGGTAGTATGCTTGTATTTGTGCTACATGTAAAGCTAACACTCATTAAATTTCTTTCACCTTGCAATGTTGTTATTGGAAAAATGCTTGTGTTTGGGCTAGAAACTATGCTAGATTTCTTTTGGTTTGCAATATTGTTGTTGTCTCTTTGGTTGTTTATGATAGAAGGAAATGTAGCACGTGTTAGATTTCCTTCACCTTGGCAATGTTATTGGAAATGTGCCTGTGTTTGGGCTAGAAGTTGTGCTAGATTTCTTTTGCTCTACAATAATGTTGTTGTCAATTTGATTGTTTATTATAGAAGGAAATCTAGCACATGTTAGATTTCCTTCACCTTGGCAATGTGCTTGTGTTTTTGTTAGAAGGAAATATAACATGTGTTAGGTTTCTTTTGGCATGAAATGTTGTTGGTAGTATGCTTGCATTTGTGCTACATGTAAACCTAACATGAATTAAATTTCTTTTACCTTGCGATGTTGTTATTGGAAATGTGCTTGTGTTTTTTATAGAAGTTGTTCTAGATATCTTTTTCCATGCAATTTTGTTGTTGGCAATATGCTTTTGTTTATGTTGGAAGCAAATCTAACATGCTATATTTCTTTCACGCTACGATGTTGTTGTGTGCTTCTGTTTGTGCTATGTGTAAATATAACACGTGTTATATTTTATTCACCTTGCAATGTTTTTATTGCCAATAGGCTTCAATTTTGGCTCGAAATAAATCTAGCATGTACTAGAATTTCTTTTTCACTGCAATGTGGTTGTTGACAATGTGCTTTTGTTTGCGCTAGAAGTGAATCTACCATGTGCTAGATTTATTTTATCTGGAAATGTTGTAATGTGTTTGTGTTTGTACTAGAAGGAAATCTAGCATACATTAGATTTTTGTCACCCTTCTATGAGTTTATTGAAAATATGTTTGTATATGCGTTAGAAGGAAATCTAGTGTGCACTAGATTTCTTTCGCATTGCAATGTTGTTGTTGGCAATTCAATTATTTGTGCTAGAAGTAAATCTAGTATGCGCCATATTTCATTCACTACAATGATGTTATTGGAAATGTTCTTGTGATTGTTCTAAAAGGAAATCTAGCATGTGCTAGATTTCTTTTTCCCTAGAATGTTGTTGGTAATATGTTTGTGTTCATGCTATAACAAAATCTGGCATGCGCTAGATTCTTAAGCTCTACAATGTTATGTGTTTGTGTTTTTTCTAGAAGGAAATCTACCACACTAGATTTATTTTGTCTTTCATAATGTATTTTTGACAATATGCTTGTTTGTTCTAGAATCAAATCTAATATGTGGTGTGTTTCTTTCACCCTACAATATTGTTATGTGCTTTTGTTTGGGAGAGAAGGAAATCTAGCATGTGTTAGATTTCATTCACCTTGCAGTGTTGTTATTGGTGACATGTTTGTGTTTGAGATAAAAGTACAAATAGCATGTTAGATCTAATTCACTTTGCAATATTGTGATTGGAAATATGCATATGTTTGTGATCGAAGAAAATCTAGCATGATATAGATTTCATTTACCCTACAATATTCATGTTGCCAATATGTTTGTGTATGGTGGGAGGAATTCTATCATGCACCTAATTTTTTTTGCAATGAGATACTGGTGTTAGAAACGTGCTTATGTTTGTACTAGAATAAAATCTAACATGCAATAGATTTGTTTTGCAATGAAATATTGTTGTTGGCAACCTGCTTATATTTGTGCTAGAAAGAAATATTACCTGCATAGTATTTCTTTTGCAATGTAATATTATTGGAAATGTATTTGTTCTTCTACTAGAAGGAATTCTATCATGCATTGGATTTCATTTTCACTACAATGTTATTGTTGGCAATCTGCTAGAAGTAAATGAAGCATAGGTTATATATCTTCCACCCTGCAATGTTGTTTTTGGCAATGTGATTTTGTTTGTGCTAGAAGAAACTCTAGAATGTGTAATATTTATTTTACTTTGCAATGTTTTTGTCAGTAACATGCTTCTATTTACTCTAGAAGCAGATTTAGCATGTGGCGGATTTGAAATGCCTTACAAAAGTGTTGTTGGAAATGGGCTTGTGTTTGTGCTATATTTATTTGACCATGTAATGTTGCTTCTAGAAATATGCTTATGTTTGTAGTAGAAGGAATGATATTGATTGTTAGCTTTCATTTAAGGTGCAATGTTGTTGTTCGAAATGGGATTCTACTTGTGATAGAAGGAAAGCTAGCACACATTATATTTCCTTCATAATATAATGTTGTTATGCTAGAAGGAAGGTTATAATGTGTTAAATTTCCTTCATCTTTCAATGCTTTTGTTGAAAATGTGTTTGTGTTTGTCATAGAAGTAAATCTTGCATCCGTTGAATTTTTTTCACAATGCAACATTATTGTTAGAAATGTTCTTGTATTTTTGTTGGAAGGAGTTATAAAATGAAATATATTTCTTTGTTATTATTCCAAAAGGAAAACTATCAAGATTTCACCCTCATCAAGGTTAGTGCTCTGAAATTATTCTTGGCAATGCATTTGTAATTATGCAAGAAGGATACCTAGTGATTACTAGCTTTATTCTAGACACCATTACACTTATGCAACCAATGCTCTAGGGGTGACATTGTCTCAATAATCACAATGGTTATAGTTATAGCTTTTGATGTGCCCTTTTATTAAATTTGGAACCATTTATGGAGATCAATGATAGTGAAAAAGAATTGTATATAGATATATGTTGTTGTTGGCACTACATTTGTGCTTGAGTTGGAAGGAAAGATAATGGTATAGCTTTCCTTTTGGCACAAACACAATAATCCAATCATAATCATTTTATTCATGGAGAATAATGTGATCTTTGTATAATTTTTAAGTTTATGAATAAATGTATTATGAGGTATACTATATTTTTCTTCCAATGCAAATATATGCAACTTTAAAGTATCAAGCATAACTTTTTAACATGTATTGTTTCTTTGTCTATTTTTTTTTATAGTTATGAACTTCCAAAAACAATTTCACTAATGTTTGGATGCATAAGATAAGACTCTTCCTCATCAACACAAAAATCTAGGAAAACTCAAATCTACACTTTTCGAGGACCTAAAGTTAACATCCCTTTGTATCCATCCTCAATAGTATGTCCTTAATGTGTATAGGTAGGGAGTGCTAGAATTGGAACTAAAGATTTGTAAAATGAAATTTCTTTTCTTTTAGAATAAAATGAGGATTATCTAGTATTTACAGTACCAAAACTTTTATTTCGAAGAAAACCTCTAGTTTTCCTTTTGATTATCAAGTTGAAACATCAAACATCCTCTCTAAGTGAATATAATTTCTCCTTTTCATGGGGATTTTAGACATCTTATGTAGCATCAATCTCGGAATTTCTTATATTTTACAATGGACCATGTTTTGGTTCTTCAACTTCTACAAATTTCTTATGATCATTATTCATACACATGCATTAAGACTACAAGTGTCATTTCTGAAGTTAATAGGAACTTGGTGGTTTGATATGAGCTTATATTTGTCATTCAAAAATTTTATTTGGAAGAAAACCTCTAGTTTGGCTTTTGATTATCAAGTTCAAACATCAAACATCCTCACTAAGTGAAAAAATAATTTCTCCTTTTCATGGGGCTTTTAGACATCTTATGTAGCATCAATCTTGCAATTTCTTAGATTTTAAAATGGACCATGTTTTGGTCCTTCAACTTCTACAAATTTCTTATGATCATTATTCATACACATGCATTAAGACTACACGTGTCATTTTTGAAGTTAAATAGGAACTTGGTGGTTTGATATGAGCTTGTATTTGTCATTCTATGATACTATCTACATCTCTAATTGCATGGTCTTCATATATGTTTTTTGTGTAATTTGCATGTAAAGTACTTTTTGGTAGTAGGAACTAGATGGTGGGGAAAAATGTTTCATTACAATATGACTACCATACTATTTGAATTATTGCACCTATATTACTTTTTGAAAGTTGTGTGTTTTTGCGAAAATATAAAATCACACTTTACATGGTTCAACCTTTTAATTACAATTTATGGTTTAATTGTTGTTACAGAATTGGTACAAGCTACAATGGAAAATATATCAAAAGGGGACTATGTTGATCTCCTTATTAATGATCAAGTCGTTGGGCTAGGAAGGGTCGAATATACAGAGTCTAGAAATTATTATGTCGGAGAAAGGGTTAATGCATGTTATGTTGCAATTTTGATAATTGATGTCACTCAACCACATTTGATTGAGGATGTTGATGAAGGGGAAATACATCCATGGAAGATTAGGGATTTGAGGCACAACATAGGTAAATCAAAATATTGAACCATGTGTTCAAATATTATTGATAGTATAATACATTTTTTTTGAGTAAATTCTCACCTTATTTACATTTGTTTATAGGTGCAAATGTTTCTTCTACATTTTCTGTTGGAGAAAAGGTAGATCTTCTAAACAATGGAGTGAAGGTTGGTGAGGGCTCCATATTCAATACAGAGTTTGGGCATAAAGTGCATGGAAATATGGTAAAGAAAGGATGCACAGTGGTTAAAATTGACAAGTTTTTAAAACATGATGTTGTTGTACCACATCCAACATGATTTGAGAATACACTAGGGGGTGCATTAGAATCTTATGAGATTTGGCCAGAATCAGATTTGGAAACTCATTGTCATGATCATACCATAAATATTACCCAATATAGTGTTAAATTCATATGTAAAAAGGTTTCTCTTACACATGAATGCATGGGAACAAGCATGTGTATTTCCAAAGGAATGCTAATTAATGTCCGCGAGGATGACATTGTTGAAGGTGAAACACTAGGAGAAATGGAATTTGGTGTTTTTTTGGAAGAGATAGATGGAAATTGTGAAATATGAAAAATTGGGGATAAGTCTATACATTGTTTGGTTAGATGGCCAATAAATAATTTGGTGGACACAAAATGTGTGATATTAAGGGTTAAGGAAAATTTCAAGGAGCCAACCAAGGAAATGGTGTTATGGGATGTTATAGAAGACACAAATCCCTTAAACAAATGGGATGAGAATCTTTGTAATGAAAAATATATAAACTCAACTGATATACACGTAAAAAGGCCATATAAAAGGAATAAACGAGTTATGGCTACAACAAAAATTGCAAAATGTCAAACAAATATAGATGAAGACAAATAAATTTGACTTTTGGCAACAGATGTATGTTGTACAAAAGAATGTTTTCAACATGTGGATAGGAAGGCCATTGCAGGTGCTATAAGGGGTATGAGACAAAAAAGTAAAAATGGTATTATGGAATTTGTCTTGAATTCACTCATGTCAAACACAGTCATGTCAAGGAGCCATGGCCATGGCCATGGCCTACCACCTATTTCTAGAAATGTAAAGGACATGAGATATAATGGGAATATTATTTGTAAGAAAGCATGGTATAAAATACATAATATTCCTCAAAGAACCATCTATAATTACCAACAATATTTCCAAAATAGACAGATCAAAGCTATTCATGGTAACACCAACACATGCAAAGCACGAGGACACACTGTGGCAGCCATAGAAATATTGCACAAAATTGTAATGGATAATTCAGATTTTTCACCAAACCAAACACGTCAAGTTGAAGAAGATGGAACATCTGCTCTTTTAAGATTTCTTCCTTCTACTTACACACAAAATTCTCTGTTAAAAGAGATCAATGAGGCTCTTCAAAATCTCAATTACCCATCAATATCATAGTAAAAAATGAGCAAGATATGGAATACTAAGTTTCGAGATGTGGCATTTTCAAAGAACACCAACTTCAGTAAATGCAGTGAATGTATTGTGTTGAAAGCACAGATGAAGTCAACGACTACAAAAGAGATGGAAGGAAAGGCACGAGGTAGGCTAAACAAACATAATAGGATTGTTATGTGTGGAAGATATTGCTACTATGCCCATAGAATTATGTCAGAGTTGTTTCCAAATGAGTGTTTGAGCATTATCCATGAAAAATTTGATAAAACAAAGACTTCAATCCCTAGGCTACGTGTCAAATCAAAATCTATTGTAGGAACAAATTTAGGTGTGTCATTGACAGGTATGCTAAGACATGGGTATAACACAAGAGGTTTTGGTCATTTCTCCCTACCATTTGTACATATGGGATCACAATTTACTATCACATCCCTTGCAAAGTGCTTAAGGGACCTTGAAGACCCACAAATTGATATGTATGGTGATCTACTTTATGAGAGTGGAAGTTCAAGAAACCCACTTACAAATGCATTACTTGACACCTCTATTTATTCAGAATGCCAAGTTTACAAGGATGATTTTATAACTCATGGAAGATCAAAGAGCCAAAATGTTGATTTTAAAACTCTTCCTCGACATTTGTTGTTACAGTTGGACAATGCAGCAAGTGATAATAAGAATCACTATCTTTTCATGTTTTTATCACTTTTAACTACACTAGGTGTCTTCATCACTAATGAGGTTGGATTCTTGCCTGTGGGGCACACCCATGAAGACATAGATGAAACCTACAGAAGAATGTCTTCCAACCTAAAAAGTAAAGATATATATTCTTTACCTGAAATGATGGATACATATCGCAAAATTGAAGAAAAATGAGTGTTTCCACCTACACTAATTGACAAGGTCTATGACTTCAAAAGTTTCCTTAATGGATACATCAAGGAGGGAAAAAATGCACTAGTTGGACATCTTAATGTTAAATACTTCCAATTTCTTGCACTCAATGATATTCCAGTAATAAGGTACAAAGAATCCATTAGAGATACTTTGTGGTTAGAACCAGTTGAGTTATGAAATATAGATGATGAAGGTCGACCTATAATTCCATAGGGAACTTGTCTTTCTTAGATTCCAAAAAGAATGATGCCCATTTCAAAGAAATAAAGGAAGGGATAACATCATACATAAAAATGTGGAAAGACACTATCGGGAACGAAGATTCACCAATTGTTACAGAGGAATGGAAAAATAAAGTAGTTTATTCGGAAAGATTTCTTGATACATTAGATGAAATATATATTGATCATAGAATAATAGATGGAAGCGATTCATCTTTTGAGGATTTCTAGCCCAAGAAAAGGCACATTGTTGATGTTGATCGTAATGCACTCCATGTAATCTCAATTATTATGGATGAAGATTTTGATAATGCAATAGATGAACCCATATATGTTGGACCCAAATGCAACAAGCCAAAGCCAACATTCAATCCAAATATTGATGTTCAGAAAGGAATGATGTTGCTAGTTAGATCAGGAAATGAGGATGCAGGAGAGATGATTTGGATGGAAAAATCCATCTCAGATATATTTAGGGATAATGAAAGTTAGAATATTCATGTAAAGGTTGATTGGTGGAAGCCTATTTCAGGGAAATACAATGGAAATTTTTTAGAGCAATATTGGATACCAAATCCTGATGACACAGAACTTGGCTCTATTCCAATTAATACCATAGTTTGGGCATGGATGCCAAAGAAGGAACATTGCAGGAAGACCAAGATAGATAAATATGGTCTAGAAGATGTTCTTGACCTACTTGGTCGAATATCTTAATATTAGGTTTATATGATTCATGAATGTGATTTTTTTTTAAGGATCTTTTAATATGCATTAAGACACTTTTCAATATTTGTTGTATATCAAATATTATTCTCTTCATATTATTTTTGGAGGAGTTTTATATTATTTAGTATTTCAATGTAATCATGTGGTGATAAAAATGTCATGATTGTGCCATAAAATATTTAAATTTTCAAAGCTTTGTTTGACCAACATGACTTGTCACCATATCAAATATGCATAATCAAATTCAATAATGCACTTAAAAAAAACATCTTCTAAACTTGGTCTATTAAACCAATAATGGAGTAGCTAATTAGTATTCTATTTAATATAAACCATTTAAACACTTAATGAAAAAATGTTAGACATTTGTAATAATGTTTGAAGTGAGTTTTCCTTAATATTCCTTATTGATGATGATGATGGTGGTTAATGTCCACTCAAATTGATCTAAATCAAATTTGTTTTTTCATTGCACTCTAATTTTAAAAAAAATGATTTTGATCATTGAACAACACAACTAGACTTATAAAATATTTCCTCTTATAGACTTTGAAGTGGTGCCAACATTGTACTAGTATAATAAATTTGTACTCAACATAGGAAAAGTAGTTAGTGTCAATTTAAAATGGTTAATAATAGTAAGAAACACAATATTCATATATTGTTAAATAAATTTATAGGTAAGAATATTTTTACAAAATGTATTATTGACGAGTCAAATTTAATACATAAATATAAATATTAATGATAATAGAAATAATGTAACTTTGTCTTTCTTGAATAAATTCTTGAATAAATCTGTTGATGAAAAGTTGTATGATGAAAAGGTTTTAGTTCAAGAATGTGATCCACAGCCTAATTGGACATTGCCAGAGATAGATATAAATAAGCTCTATAGTATTCCTACTTTTCAGTTCAAGGCTGCTTAGTTGTTTCGGTTTACATCTGTAAACATTCTGATTTCTGTTGGTGAGAGTGTCTATCAAGTTCCACTTATAAATAAAGAAGATGTAGAATGGGGTATTGAGCAGGGGTATAAATATGTCCATATAGGTATGATTCAGTTTGGAATTAATCCCTTGGTTCGACCAGGATTAAATACCTCTTGTCTCACCTGTATGTTAGATACAAGAATGAATAACTTTGAGGATGCACTTGTAGGAGGCTTCCAGAGTCCTCTGAACAATGGACCTGTTTGGTCTTCACTAGTTCCTAGATATCAAGTCTCTCTGCAAGACCCTTATATCAATGAATTTCTTAATGCATATATACAGTTTAATGGATTTGATGTAGCTCCCCAAACACATGTTGCTCAGTTACACAATACTGTCTGTTTGAGGTTTGTGTCTACAACTATGCCACCATTCAATCCAAAAATGAACAAAAGAGCATTAAAAGAAGGGGTGATAGTTGGCCCAAGAAATAAAGTACCTTTACAAATCGGGTTTTTTGAGTGTACTTTTCCAGAAGAATGGAATATTTCCTATACTCCCTTATTTCAGAAATATCCTCAGTTACAGACTCCTAAACATCAACAATTTTCTTTGGTTAAACATACTGATGGGTCTATAGGGCTAAAATTCACAAATCCTCAGTTATCTAGATCTATGTCATTATTAGATAGATCTACTTTTGCTAGAGATGGTACTAAAGATAAAAGTATTGTTCCTAGAATACCACCTAGAAGATCATTGTCTTCTCAGACTTCTGATTGTCAGTTCTGCATAACTGCTCCTTCTACTTCTACATATGGCTCAAAGTTTCAGGTAGAAAATGATGAACATAAAGGTCAACATCATAATTGTCAAGAATGTGTTAAGATGATGTTACCAGAAATTAAAAGTTTTACACTTCCTAGAGCTTAGAATGATCTTATGGCCAGGATTAATGAAAGATATTTAGAACCTGGAAATTCTAAAAGGACATTTAAAAATGGAACTATGAAAGCAAATTTTCAATGGATTCAAATGAGAAATTTGTTTGATCCTGAGCCAAGTGAAACAGAAAAAATGTAGAATTATGCTAATTATCAGATTGTATGCATGCTTCAAAAAATTGACGATATAGCCAAGGATGTAATGGAAATCAAAGAGCATATAAAGAAAATGCATGTTGGTATTACAGAAACATTAGGAGTGCAATATGAACAAAATCAGGCTTTAAATGATATTTAGTCAAATTTGGAGATTATTTCAAAATCTCTAGTTTTCCTAGAAAATGCACTCACTAGATCTTCATCTCCTCCAAGATATAGAGAAGTTGATCAGTCAAGTTCAAAAATTCAGTTTGATTTTGTGACAAGCTCTAACCAACCTAATCCAGGACTTAGAAATTTTTTATTTAAAGGAATTGAGAATGTTCAAACTGTTGACTTTGCTAGAATTAGCAAAGGTATTAAACTTGCAAGACAAAAGACTAAATTAATGAGAGAAAAATTGCAAAAATTTCCTCCAATCCAGAAAGCATTTTTACCAAAAAACTATGTCAGTCTCCAGACACTTTTAGCAGATAAAGCAAAGCCACCACAATAAATTTTAGCTATGTCTGGTGTTACTAAACCATCTCATGAAAGAACCCCAGGAGAACAAACTGCAAGATAATCCAGTACAAAAAGGGATAGAGGAGATTCCTTTTTCTTTTCTCATAAAGGGGGATGAGTTCCCAGTACTAAATCTGCACATGATGCATTAGCCACTAGTCCTTTTTCAAGATATAAAGAAAATCTAGAAAATGTCTCTACTAGATTTGAGAATTTGGCTGATAAAGGATTTGGCCATACTTTGCTAGTAAATATAGATTGTCTACCTTATGATGATGTTATTTCAGTATTTCATAATATTCATGCATGGGCATTACAAAGAAAGGAAGAAACAAAAGCATCATGGTCAGACATAGTCACTCAGATGATATGGTCATTCACAGGCATTTTAAAAAAGTGGTGGGAGAGATTTCCAGATGCTGATAAAACAACAATAATTGAGCATGAAACAGATCCTCTTAAAGAATTTTTTGATGGTTTGAAACATGAGTTTGTAGGATCTGTCCCTCAAGATTCATCTCATCATTCACAGTTATTTTTATCTTAGAGACTGTGCAACATAGATCATCTGCATGAATATTATTGTGTGATGCAAAATCTTTTATATCAGGCAGCTGATCCTCACAATGTTGCCTATCTGCGATATTACATAGCTTCTATGCCTAGAAAAATTCCTGATTTATTGGATCAGTATATCCAGACTAATCATATCCAGATAGAAACAATGTCTTTTGTAGCATTACAACTGTTGATCATAACAGTATTGCAAAAAGAATGTGCTGCAGAAAAAGTGAAGAAGAATTTCAAAAATCAAATCCATTTTAGCACGAAGTTGTGCAATAACTTTGCAGAAACCTATGAATTTGGTTTTCATAGTAAGAAGAAAAAATTTGCAAAGAAAACCTGCTATTGTTCTGCAAGTAAGTCTCCTTCAAAATATAAATCTCATTTCAAAAAGGGGAAGAAAACAACAATTTTTAGAAAAAGATTCAAGCCATCCAAACATCCTAAATGTTTTATTTGTGGTAAAGAAGGACATTTTGCTGACAAATGTAAAGCAAAAAAGACAAAGAAACAAGTAAATATTATGAATGTATTCTCTACAGTTCATGATCCAAAAGACTGGGATTTAATATCTCATTATGATGGCGAATATTTTGAGATATCAAATAGTTCTTCAGAATCAGAATCTGAATAAGTTCAACACTTTAAGAAATTGAATATAAACTCAAACAGTTATGATTCTGATGAAACTTTCATTTCAGAAATTAAGATGTTTCATTTCTCTTCCTCCATAGGTGATTTGAAGAATCAAATTTTAGAGGCAAAGAAACAACTGGCACAAACAGAACCTAGCCAGTTAATGGTCAGAAGAAGGTTAAGAGACAAGCTTCAAATGCTAGAAAGCCAGTTGCCATCAAAAACAAAAGCTTCGATCACAGATGATGATTTTATTGAAGCTGAATTAGAGTCAATGTTCCAGCCTCTAACACTCACATCTTCTTCAAACAACGCAGGTATGAATCAAATTGGTAATCTTCGTAGTAAAGTGGAAAAGTTAGAATCTTCTATTCAGCACACAAGAAATGAAATGATTTCTCTTTATTCCAAGCTTCAAAGTTATCTTGCTGAATATGATGATTGCAATTCTAAATTGTCCAAGTTACTGTTAGAACAAGTACCAGAAAATATGCATTTAAAGACAAAAGAAGTTGAATTGGTGAATGTTCTGAGTATTGGTGATAGAGTGGTGATTCCTATCAAGATTAAATTACCCAAAGTTAAAGAATACACTCTAGATGCTCAGATTGACTCTGGTGCTATGAGTAGTTGTTCTAAGTATGGAGCTATCCCTGCATATTATTGGAAGCCAACAAAGCTTTTTTTTAGAGCAGTCAACAAGCATATCATGGAAATCAATCATATAGCTCCTGATTTTCCTATTGTTTTAGGAAATGTTACAGGTTATGTTACATTGTACAGTTATGATACTGGGTCAGATATGCTTTTGGGTTAGTATTTTTTGAAAAAAGATCTCCCACTGACTTTTGCTAAGGAAACTGTTATCCTTATGACACCAGAAGGGCTAGTAGAGCTTCCTGCAAAAAATGACTATCAGGTCATTATTCCTCCCCATGATAATAATGCTCTTCAAGATACATTGCAAGATTTGACAAAAATTCAGAAAATAATAAAAAATGATGAATTGCATGGAGCAAAAGCTCTGCAGGAGATCTCTGGAAAACTTCGAAGAACTTCTACTTCTGATAGACCAAATTCTTTCTGGACTAGAGAGAAATATTTTGTGGCTCTTCCACATAAAGAAGGATACATTCCTCCTCCTCCAAAAGCAAGTGCTAATCACATGATTCCTAAAGAACATATACTTTGTAAACAAGAAATAGCACAGGCTTTACAACAAGGCTTGATTGAACCATCAAAAAGCCCTTTGGCTTGCCCTGCCTTCTACGTTAACAAGAATAGTGAGCAGAAGAGAGGAAAAAAGAGATTAGTTATCAATTAAAAACCTCTCAATGATGCATTACTACCAATCATGTATCCTCTACCTAACAAGGAAATTTTAGTTGCCAAAATAGAAAATGCAAATGTTTTCAGTAAGTTTGATCTTAAAAGTGGATTTTGGAAAATTGGCATTCTTCCGGAAGAAAGATTCAAAATGGCCTTTACAGTTTCTCATGGCCAGTTCCAATGGACAGTCATGCCTTTTGGACTTAAAAATGCTCCATCTGAATTCCAAAAAAGGATGGAAGACATTTTCGGAAGGGAAGAGTTTATTATGGTTTATATTGATGATCTTCTTTTTTTTAGTAGAGATGTATAGATGCATAAACTTCATTTAGAAAGGTTTTATGATTTGGTTTAAAAGCATGGATTGGTACTTTCAGACTCTGCAGAAAATTTTCAGGTTTGACAAGTTTTCATTGATTATTTGGGCTTGCATATTGAACAAGGACATGTTGAGCTCTAGCTACATATTCTCATAAATCTTCTAAAATTTCCAGATGTTTTCCCTGAAATTAAAATTTTGCAAAGATTTTTGGGTTGTCTTAATTACATTAGACAATTCTATGAGAAACAAGCAAATGATGTCAAGATCCTGTAGCAAATATTGAAGAAGGATAAAACCATTTGGACAACAAAAATGAGATTTGCAGTGAAAAAGATCAAAAGCAAGATCTAGGAAATTCCAAAGCTGAAATTGCCTTATACTAATTTGCCATTTGTCTTAGAAACAGATAACTCAGATCATACATGCGCAGCTGTTTTATTACAGAAACATGGCAGAATATTTTGAGATATCAAGTAGTTCTTCAGAATCTGAATCTGAAGAAGTTCAACACTTTAAGCAATTGAATATAAAATCGGACAGTTTTGATTCTGACGAAACTTTCATTTTAGAAATTAAGATGTTTCATTTCTCTTCCTGCATAGGTGATTTGCAGAATCAAATTTTAGAGGCAAAGCAACAACTGGCACAAACATAACCTAGCCAGTTAACGGTCAGAAGAAGGTTAAGAGACAATCTTCAAATTCTAGAAAGCCAGTTGCCATCAAAAACAAAAGCTTTGATCACAGATGATGATTTTATTGAAGTTGAGTTAGAGTCAATGTTCCAACCTCTAACACTCACATCTTCTTCAAACATTGTAGGTATGAATCAAATTGATATTCTTCGTAGTAAAGTGGCAAAGTTAGAATCTTCTATTTAGCACGCAAGAAATTAAATGATTTCTCTTTCTTCCAAGCTTCAAAGTTATCTTGCCGAATATGATGATTGCAATTCTAAATTGTTCAAGTTACTATTAGAACAAGTACCAGAAAATATGCCTTTAAAGACAAAAGAAGTTGAATTGGTGAATGTTCTGAGTATTGGTGATAGATTGGTGATTCCTATCAAGATTAAATTACCCAAAGTTAAAGAATACACTATAGATGCTCATATTGACTCTAGTGCTATGAGTAGTTGTTATAAGTATGGAGCTATCCCTGCATATTATTGGCAGCCAACAAAGCTTTCTTTTAGAGCAGTCAACAAGAAAATCATGGAAATCAATCATATAGCTCCTAATTTTCCTATTGTTTTAGGAAATTTTACAGGTTATGTTATATTGTACAGTTATGATACTGGATCAAATATGCTTTTGGGTCAGTATTTTTTGAAAAAATATCTCCCAGTGACTTTTCCTAAGGAAAATGTTATCCTTACGACACCAGAAGGGCCAGTAGAGCTTCCTGCAAAAAATGTTTATCAGGTCATTATTCCTCCCCATGAGAATGATACTCTTCAAGATACATTGCAAGATTTGACAAAAATTCAGAAAATAATCAAAAATGCTAAATTGCATGGAGCAAAAGCTCTGCAGGAGATCTCTGGAAAACTTCGAAGTACTTGTACTTCTGATAGATCAAATGCTTTCTGGACTAGAGAGAAATATTTTGTGGCTCTTCCATATAAAGAAGGATACATTCCTCCTCCTCAAAAAGCAAGTGCTAATCACATGAGTCCTAAAAAACATATATTGTGTAAACAAGAAATAGCACAGCTTTTACAACAAGGGTTGATTGAACCATCAAAAAGCCCTTGGGCTTGCCCTGCCTTCTATGTTAGCAAGCATAGTGAGCAGAAGAGAGGAAAAAATAGATTAGTTAGCAATTACAAAGCTCTCAATGATGCATTACTACCAATCAAGTATCCTCTACCTAAAAAAGAACTTTTAGTTGCCAAAATAGCAAATGCAAATGTTTTCAGTAAGTTTGATCTTAAAAGTGGATTTTGGAAAATTGGCATTCTTCCAGAAGAAAGATTCAAAATGGCCCTTACAGTTCCTCATGGCCAGTTCCAATGGACAGTCATGCCTTTTGGACTTAAAAATGCTCCATATGAATTCCAAAAAAAGATGGAAGACATTTTCGGAAGGGAAGAGTTTATTATTGTTTATATTGATGATCTTCTTGTTTTTAGCAGAGATGTACAGATGCATAAAATTCATTTAGAAAGGTTTTATGATTTGGTTTATAAGCATGGATTGGTACTTTCAGACTCTACAGAAAAATTTCAGAGTGGAAAAGTTTGCATTGATTATTTGGGTTTGCATATTGAACAAGGACATGTTGAGCTCCAGCCACATATTCTCATAAATCTTCTAAAATTTCCAGATGTTTTCCCTGACATTAAAACTTTGCAAAGATTTTTTGGGTTGTCTTAATTACATTATAAAATTCTATGAGAAACAAGAAAATGATGTCAAGATCCTGCAGCAAAGATTGAATAAGGATAAACAGAGTCATGCATGTTAGGTTATCATAGTGAACTTCCATATAGAGATAGGAATTGGAAAGTATTTTATGGTTTGTCCTGTGAACCCATACCTATTTACTTTGGTTTCATTTAGAGTACAGATTGGACATGGCAAGATTATTTTGTCATGCATCAAAGGGCTAGGATAAATGGTTTTGTAAGAGTCATTGCTTATGCATCTCAGTTAACTCGGTCACAAAATTATTGGGTCCTTGGTTCAAACTTTTCATGTTCAAATATATGCCACAAGTCACTTGGATGTGCGATAGTGATTTCCATGAAAGACTTAGCACTCTCACTTGGGAATTGCACATTGCAGCACAACATGGTTATACTGTAGAATTTGAATTTATACATGAAGACACAGTTGTTGTTTTGACTGATCAGACTCAGCCTGAACCAGAATTTCATCTCTTCATCGGCTTCTGTGGAGATATTTCCATAGATCCAAGACACAATCCATCAAATGTCTTCTCATTTCCATTATATTTTTGTTTTCGAGAAGAAGAACCTCCTTGGTTAGATGAATCTATCCCAATTGAAATCATTTCTCTTGACATTGAACAGAGACTCCAGCAAATGGAAATGGACAGATGGGATGAAGAACATGAATCTGAATATGAAGAATGAGAGAATAGTGATTGACAGCATATGATCACTCTATTTGATATCATATGCTTCTACTGTAAATAAAGTATTTTGATTTTCGTCGGTTTTCTAAAAAATCTCCACCTTGTAATAATTAAAGCAGATGTCCTAGATTCCTGAAATCTTTTGTATATCTTAGATTTAGATAGTGTCATGATTCGGTCCCCATATGGCCTAGCCTCCAAGGGATGAGATAAAAAGTGGTTTTCCCCACTTTCTTGAATCTTTTCTTTTAGTACATTTTACTTTTAGTACAAACCCTTTTGTGATAGACTTCTTGCATGATGTTCTAGCCGAAAGTAGATTCCATATGTTTCAAGTATCCGGCAAAAGTTTCAAACAGATAACTGGTTGTAAGATTATAAATATTATGATTGTAAACCATAAGGCATTCGGAATTATAAGGAGAAAACTTCTCTAAAATTTTGTGTTACTACGGTTTTTAGCCTGTATTTTGTTTGCTTAAAAAATTGGTATCAGAGCCATCTGGTTCTTTGTCCAAGTGTTTTGAAATATTCTGTGTTGCAAAATCTCTTTGTCTGGTTCTCCCATTGATTTGTATAAGGTCTCTGTATCTGTTTTTGGTTGATAAGTTGGTGGTAAGGCTTTGGTTGAGAGCATTGAGGGGAAGGACTGCCGTGTGTTTCTTTCCTAGAGCGCAAAGATTTTTTTTCTCTTGAATCAGGTGCATACTTATATTTTATCTCAATGGATGGTTATAAAAATGAATATGATTTCATTTTTCCCAAACCCGAGGACAAGAAATTAGCTAGACAGAAAAGATGGTCTTTCTTAAATAAATTCTTGAATAAATCTGTTGATGAAAAGATGTATGATGAAAAGGTTTTATTTCAAGAATTCGATCCACAGCTTAATTGGACATTGCCAGAGATAGATATAAATAAGCTCTATAGTATTCCTAATTTTCAGTTCAAGGATTCTTATTTGTTTCAGTTTACTTCTGTAAACATTCCAATTTCTATTGGTCAGAGTGTCTATCAAGTTCCACTTATAACTAAAGAAGATGTAGAATGGGGTATTGAGCAAGGGTATAAATATGTCCATATAGGTATGATTTAGTTTGGAATCAATGCCTTGGTTCAACCAAGATAAAATACCTCTTGTCTCACCTATATGTTAGATACAAGAATGAATAACTTTGAGGATGCACTTTTAGGAGGCTTCCAGAGTCCTCTGAACAATGGACCTGTTTGGTCTTCACTAGTTTCCAGATATCAAGTCTCTCTACAAGACCCTTATATCAATGAATTTCTTAAAGCATATATACAGTTTAATGGATTTGATGTAGCTCCCCAAACACATGTTGCTCAGTTACACAGTACTGTCTGTTTGAGGTTTGTGTCTACAACTATGCCACCTCTCAATCCAAAACTGAACAAAAGAGCATTAAAAGAAGGGGTGATAGTTGGCCCAGGAAATACAGTACCTTTACAAATTGGGTTTTCTGAGTGTACTTTGACAGAAGAATGGAATAGTTCCTATACTCCATTATCTAAGAAATATCCTCAGTTACACGCTCCTAAACATCAGCAATTTTCTTTGGTTAAACATACTGATGGGTATACAGGGCTAAAATTCCCAAATCCTCAGTTATCCAGATCTATGTCATTATTAGATAGATCTACTTTTGCTAGACCTGGTAGTAAAGATAAAAGTATTACTCCCAGAATACCACCTAGAAGATCATTGTCTTCTCAGACTTCTGATTGTCAGTTCTGCATAACTGCTCCTTCTACTTCTACATCTAGCTCAAAGTTTTAGGTAGAAAATAATGAATATAAAGGTCAACATCATAATTGTCAAGACTGTGTTAAGATGATGTTACCAAAAATTAAAAGTTTTACACTTCCTAGAGCTCAGAATGATCTTATGGCCAGGATTAATGAAAGACATTTAGAACCTGAAAAATATAGAAAAAAATTTAAAAATGGATCTATGAAAGAAAATTTTCAATGGATTCAAATGAGAAATTTGTCTGATCCTGAGTCAAGTGAAACAGAAAAAATGCAGAATTATGCTAATTATCAGATTGTACGCATGCTTCAAAACATTGATGATATAGCCAAGGATGTAATGGAAATCAAAGAGCATATAAAGAAAATGCATATTGGTTATACGGAAACATTAGGAGTGCAATATGAACAAAAACATGCTTTAAATGATATTCAGTCAAATTTGGGGATTATTTCAAAATCTCTAGATTTCCTAGAAAATGCACTCACTAGATATTCATCTCCTCCAAGATATAGAGAAGTTGATCAGTCAAGTTCAAAACTTCAGTTTGATTCTGTGATAAGCTCTAACCAACCTGATCCGGGACTTAGAAATTTGTTATTTAAAGGAATTGAGAATGTTCAAACTATTGAATTTGCTAGAATTAGCAAAGGTATTGAACTTGTAAGACAAAAGACCAACTTAATGAGAGAAAAACTACAAAACTTTCTTCCAATCCAGAAAGCAGTTTTACCAAAAAACTATGTCAGTCTCCAGACACTTTTAGAAGATAAAACAAAGCCACCACAAGAAATTTTAGCTATGTCTGGTGTTACTAAACCATCTCATGAAAGAATCCCAGGAGAAAAAACTGCAGGAGAATCCAGTACAAAAAGGGATAGAGGAGATTCCTTTTTCTTTTCTCATAAAGGGGGCAGAGTTCCCAGTACTACATCTGCACATGATGCATCGGCCACTAGTCCTTTTTCGAGATATAAAGAAAATCTAGAAAATGTCTCTACTACATTTGAGAATTTGGCTGATAAAGGATTTGGCCATACTTTTCTAGTAAATATAGATTGTCTACCTTATGATGATGTTATTTCAGTCTTTCATAATGTTCATGCATGGGCATTACAAAGAAAGGCAGAAACAAAAGCTTCATGGTCAGACATAGTCACTCAGATGATATGGTCATTCACAGGCATTTTAAAACAATGGTGGGAGAGATTGCCAGATGCTGACAAAACAACAATAATTCAGCATGACACAGATCCCCTTAAAGCATTTTTTGATGCTTTGAAACATGAGTTTGTAGGATCTGTTCCTCAAGACTCATCTCATCATTCACAATTATTTTTATCTCAGAGACTGTGCAACATAGATCATTTGCATGAATATTATTGTTTGATGCAAAAGCTTTTATATCAAGCAGCTGATCCTCACAATGTTGCTCATCTGTGATATTACATAGCTTCTATGCCTAGAAAAATTCATGATTTATTGGATCAGTATATCCAGACTAATCATATCTAGATAGAAACAATGTCTTTTGCAGCGTTACAACAATTGATCATAACAGTATTGCAAAAAGAATGTGCTGCAGAAAAAGTTAAGAAGAATTTCAAAAAGCAAATGCATTTCAGCACAAAGTTCTGCAATAACTTTGCAGAAACCTATGACTTTGGTTGTCATAGTAAGAAGAAAAAATTTGCAAAGAAAACCTGCTATTGTTCTGCAAGTAAGTCTCCTTCAAAATATAAATCTCATTCCAAAAAGTGGAAGAAAAGAACAGTTTTTAGAAAAAGATTCAAGCCATCCAAACATCCTAAATGTTTTATTTGTGGTAAAGAAGGACATTTTGCTGACAAATGTAAAGCAAAAAAGACAAAGAAACAAGTAAATATTATGGATGTATTCTCTACAGTTCATGATCCAAAAGACTGGGATTTAATATCTCATTCTGATGGCGAATATTTTGAGATATCAAGTAGTTCTTCAGAATCTGAATCAAAAGAAGTTCAACACTTTAAGCGATTGAATATAAACTCAGACAGTTCTGATTCTGATGAAACTTTCATTTCAGAAATCAAGATGTTTCATTTCTCTTCCTCCATAGGTGATTTGCGGAATCAAATTTTAGAGGCAAAGCAACAACTGGCACAAACAGAACCTAGCCAGTTAATGGTCAGAAGAAGGTTAAGAGACAAGCTTCAAATGCTAGAAATCCAGTTGCCATCAAAAACAAAAGCTTCGATCATAGATGATGATTTTATTGAAGCTGAATTAGAGTCAATGTTATAGCCTCTAACACTCACATCTTCTTCAAACATCACAGATATGAATCAAATTGATATTCTTCATAGTAAAGTGGCAAAGTTAGAATCTTCTATTCAGCACACAAGAAATGAAATAATTTCTCTTTCTTCCAAGCTTCAAAGTTATCTTGTTGAATATGATCATTTCAATTCTAAATTGTCCAAGTTATTGTTAGAACAAGTACCAGAAAATATGCCTTTAAAGACAAAAGAAGTTGAATTGGTGAATATTCTGAGTATTGGTGATAGAGTGGTGATTCCTATCAAGATTAAATTACCCAAAGTTAAAGAATACACTCTAGATGCTCAGATTGACTCTGGTGCTATGAGTAGTTGTTGTAAGTATGGAGTTATCCCTACATATTATTGGCAGCCAACAAAGCTTTCTTTTAGAGCAGCCAACAAGAAAATCACGGAAATCAATCATATAGCTCCTGATTTTCCTATTGTTTTAGGAAATGTTACAGGTTATGTTACATTGTACAATTATGATACTGTTGGGAAAAATAATGAGAAGGGGGGGGGAGGGGGGTGTGAATCAGTATTTAGTGCAGACAATAAAACTTTCATATTTCTTTCTTAAAAACCATACGCAACTTTCCTGAAGCAAACCCGCGTATATACGCGGATATCCTTTACAGAACTCGCGTATATCCAGTGATCTAATTATGCATTTAGTTCTTGACTTAGATCATTGCATTACTCATTCATCAGATATTTAGAAAATAGTAAACAAGTGCAGGAAGAACAGAATAATCATCACACATAAGCAACCACACCTGAACACCAGGATTTTTAGGTGGAAACCCAATTCGGGAGAAAACCACCGCTGCCGTCGTCTCAGTATTCAATTTTTATTATGAAGAAAACTTCTTACAATATGTACTAGTGTAGACTCATACCAGTATGCAGGCACCCACCTGCAGAAGGATACAACCTTCTCTTGTTTACCAGCCTCTCCTGGAAGCGAGCAGCAACCCCTTGCTCTCGTTTACTAGCCTCACCTGGAAGGGAGCTACTACCCCCTGATATTAGCACCACCCTCTACTGGCAGAAAGCTTCTACATTCAGACTGAAGGTTTCAACCCTCATATCCACTGCAGACCACGTTCATCAATTTTCAAACTGGATCAAACATCTCCAACACAACCCTTTACTTGTTAATAAACAACCTTTGCCCAATGCATCAACCAGAACAGTGAAACCACTGTAACCAGAATATCAAAGATAACCTAGACTTCAGAATAAATATGTAGAAACACATTCAACCTTGAGCAACCATAAGATCAGATATCATACGCGCTTTTATTTAATCAGACCCACGTATATACGCGCTTTTTATGAAGTGAACCCGCGTATACATCTGTGCATTTACCAAAATAACCCTAACTGTCCATACACGACTTTGTCAAAACAGATCCGCGTATACACGCGCTTTTCAAGAACTGAACCTGCGTATAGATCTGTAAAACATAAAATTTGCACAACAGATCAGATCTATGAACTTACCCAGATTTCTTCAAGTTCTTCAGCAGATTTGTGCCAAGTCTTCATCACTTCTTTTCAGATCATCCAAGAGATTCCCCATTTCTAGATCTAGATATATTTAACCTTCACCATGTTCATAGATGCATCATATATTCAGATCTATCAATCAAGAGCAGAGTTCAACCATGCAGATATACTTCAGAGTGAAGTATTCATTAAAGCCCAGACCTTTTGCACACCCATGCACAATGATTTTCTTCTCCTTATATAGATTTGGCCTTCATCAATACCATGAGTCAAAACCACATCACTTCTGATGGTATTCCTGGACGGGATCAAATAGACACTCCAGTGCTCAATATAATGGGTCAATACCATGGTAGTAACCCCTGGTTTTACATATTTAGAGCGCAATTGAGCATACGCGACTTGGTACGTTATTTCCCGCGTGCATACGTGACTTCCCTTAGACAAACTCGCGTATTCCTTGTGTCATACACTTTTCATCACTGTTCTGGCCCATTCTGGAAATTATTTCTACTTCACCTTCTATACTGATTTTAGATACATTAGATGTATATCATTCATAAGCTCATTAAGAACAACTTCATTAAGTAGGTTTCCATAATCTTCATCAAGTGGGTTTCCATCAAGAACAACACTCATCATCATATTGCCAACAATCTCCCCCTTTGGACTTGATGGAAACTACAATGGAGTTTGAGCACCAGAACAGATAGAAACATTTATTATAATCATTATACAACAACCATGTTACTCTCCCCTTATTCAAACACCATGCCACTCTCCCCCTTTGACATCAAGGGCAAAGGGCGGGTCAAACCAACACAAAGTTTTTCTTCTCAATTTCAAGCTAAATCTTCAAACCTATTATTCAATGAAGTACATGACACTATTACCTTTCCTATCACCAAGGACTCATACTGACATCAAATATCCAGCCAAGTGGATTTACATATGTGACCCAAGTACCCAACCACGTGGGTTTACACATTTTGACTCAATTACCCAACCAAGTGGGTTTACAAATCTGAACAAGCCCTTTACATGGCTGAATATTACAAATTACATCATACGTCATAGCCTTTTCATCAAATTACACATATGACTTTTATAACCAATACCAAAAGGACCTCAAGAGAGAGATCATATTTCAGAATCATCATACTGCCAAAAATGCATTACACCCAGCAAGGCTAATGCTCCCCCTGAAACTGTACAACCAATGCATCCTTTCCAAGTGACCAAAACTCCCCCTTAGCTTGTGCATCCTGAACACTTTCAACAGCAAATCATCAAGGCATATTCACCCAATATCAGAGAAAGAAACAAAAATATAAGAGCTGAAGCATCATCAGAGATACCAAATAGTACTGCAGCTGTGCTGAGAAATGCTGACCCCAAAAATTTGTCAGCAACCAACCATACGCGGTTTTCTGTGTATGAACTCGCGTATATACGCGACTGCCGTTTAGGAAACCCGCGTATCCAATTTAATCTTCTGAATTTAGGTATATTTGTTCTTCCGATCGGCAGAGACTACTCCTAGTTTCTGTCTGAGATATTCGAACGCTTCCCTGGGTAGAGGTTTGGTAAATATATCAGCAACTTGTTCTTTGGAGGGAACATACTCCAACTTCACCTTTTGTTCAAGCACTTTTTCATGTAAGAAGTGATACTTGATGGGAATGTGCTTGGTCTTCGAATGCATAACAAGATTCTTTGAGATACTGATGGCACTTGTGTTATCACACATAATGGAGATAGGAGATGTACATTTGATTTGAAAATCTTGTAAGGTTTGCATCATCCAAAGGATTTGAGTGCAACAAGATGCGGCAGCCACATATTCTGCTTCTGCTGTAGATAAGGCAATATAATTTTTCTTCTTGCTGAACCAAGATACTAACCGGGGTCCCATATAGAATGCACCACCACTAGTGATTTTCCGATCATCAACACTTCCAGCCCAATCTGCATCAGTGTAAGCATGAAGAGTAAGATCAGCATTCTTTGGATACCACAGACCAAAGTCTTGAGTTCCTTGAAGATATTTGAATATTCTTTTGACAGCCTGAAGGTGAGACTCTTTTGGATTAGCTTGGAATCGTCCAACAATCCCAACTGCATGCATAATGTCTGGTCTAGTCCCAGTGAGATAAAGTAGGCTTCCTATCATTGATATGTATTCTGGTTGATTCACCGCGAGAGAATCATCATGAGAACTGAGGTTACATCCGGTTATCATTGGTGTACTTACAGGTTTGCATTCTTCCATGCCATACTTCTTCAGAATTTGCTTAAGATATTTTTCTTGTGATAAGAATATACCATCTATAGTTTGATGCACTTGCAAGCCAAGAAAGAATGTTAGTTCTCCAAGTAAGGACATTTCAAATTCTTGCTGCATGACAGAAGAAAATTTATGACTCATAGATTCTTCATTACTCCCAAAAATGATATCATCAACATATACAACCACAATCAATAGTTTATCATTTTCAAATTTTGTGTATAAGTTGCTATCAGCAGACCCCTTTGAAAATCCTCGTTGATGAAGATATTTGTCAAGACGATAATACCATGCCCTTGGAGCTTGTTTGAGACCATATAGAGCCTTTTTAAGTTTACAAACAAGATTTTCATCATTTCCCAAAATGAATCCTTCCGGTTGTTCTATATACACTTCTTCTTCTATATCACCATTGAGAAAAGTAGATTTAACATCCATTTGATAAACTTTGATTTGTTGAAAACTTGAAAAAGCAAGAAACATTCTTATGGCTTCAAGTCTAGTTACAGGAGCAAAAGTTTCTTCAAATTATATACCTTCTTGTTGAGTATACCCCTTGCAAACCAGTCTAGCTTTGTTTCTTATAACATCCCCATTCTCATTTAACTTGTTCTTGAATATCCATTTAGTTCCAATGACATTTTTATCATGTGGTCTTGGAACCAAATCCCATGTTTGATTCTTTTCAATTTGATCAAGCTCTTCATTCATGGCTTGAATCTAACATTCATCTTTGCTAGCTTGATTGACATTGTGTGGTTCAATTGTGGATAAAAATGCCAGATAGCTAGAAGATCCCACAAGAGTCCTCCTTGTTTGTACACCTGATTCCTTGTCTCCCAAAATTTGAGATTCAGGATGATTCTTTTGAACATATCTGGATGGAGCCTTTTCAGATAAATCATCTTTAGGTTCTTCATTGGATCCACTGTCTATATCATTTCCATTTGATGTAGAAGGACAAAATTCACCATCATCTTCTTCTGTTGCTTGTTTTTCTTCTTTAGGAGCTGCAGGAGACTCATCAATAACAACATCAATACATTCAACAATCTTTCAAAGCCTTTTATTGTAACATTTGTATGCTCTGCTTGTAGATGAGTAACCAAGAAGTATCCCTTCATCTGATCTAGGTTCAAACTTTCCAAGCTTTTCATCATTATTTTTGATAAAGCATTTACTTCCAAAAACTCTAAAATGCTTCACAGAGGGAGAATTACCATACCAGAGTTCATATGGAGTTTTGTCACTATTTACACGAACATGAGCCTTGTTGAGAATGTTAGCTGCTGTATGTGCTGCTTCACCCCAGAACATGTCAGGAGTTCCAGAATCATCGAGCATAGCTCTAGCCATTTGTTGAATTGTTCTATTCATTCTTTCTGCTACGCCATTTTGTTGAGGAGTGCCTGCTACAGAGAATTGTCTTTTTATGCCATGTTTTTCACAAAATTCAAAGAATTCATTTGATGTATATTCTCCTCCTCGATCAGATCTAAGACACTTGATTTTTAGATCTAATTCATTTTCCACCAATGCTTTGAAGATCTGAAAATTTTCAAATGCTTCATCTTTGTGTTTAATCAACCCGATCCAACACATTCTAGAGAAATCATCAATAAATAAGATATAGTATTCTTCCCCACATGGTGAATTTTTCCTCATAGGTCCACATATGTCAGTATGAATGAGTTCAAGAGGTTTACTTGATGATCCTTCTTTGGCATTAAATTGTACTCTGGTCTGCTTACCGAATTGGCAAGATTTGCATATGATACTCTCTGGTAGAGTAATATTGGGAAGACCATGAACAGCTTGAAGTCTGCTTGCTTTGTTGATTTGAGAGAAGCTCAGATGCCCCAGCCTTCTATGCCATAGCCAATTTTCTAAATATTTTCTCAAGTAACATTGATCTTTACAGTTCTTCAATACATACAGGTTGCTTGGAGTTCTTTTCCCTTTTATAATAGTTTTACCCGTATCAAGATCACGAACCACACATTCTTTTGAACTAAAGACAACTTCTGTTCCTTGATCACACATTTGACTCACACTTAACAGGTTATGCCTTAATCCATCCACATACATGACATCATTAGCCTTCACCTTTTCTTTTAGAAACACGGACCCTTTTCCTTTAATTACAGCAGGAGTATCATTTCCAAATGTAACTTTCTTTTCTTTTTCTAGAGCATTATATGCAAGAAGTTTGCTTTTGTCACCTGTCATGTGTCTTGAGCATCCACTATCAATGTAACATTTATTTTCTTCACCTTCTGCAAATAATGCTATCCCACAATTTTCAACCTGTAATTCCTTCTTTTTCCATACTTTGGAACTTGAAGGAAAATGTTGTTTTGGCTGGACTTTGCTCCTGCATTCAGATTCTTCATGGCCAAAGTTATTGCAATAAGCACATTCAACTTCATTTTGAAGAGGAGAGAAGTTGTTATAGGTATTCTTCTTTGTTCCAATATCCATCCTTTTCTTTCTTGCTTCTCTTGTCATGATGGTTTTATATGCAACACATTGAACAACTTTATGACCAAAATTGTGACATGAGAAACATTGTCCATTGAAGTAGAAATTTCTGCGATCATGAAATATTCTATTTGAATTTACCTGTTGGTTGTTGCTTCTTTGAGAGATATCCCTGTTAGTGTTCCTTGAATTGTGATGATCATGCTTTACTAGTAAAGATTCTTTATTCCCTTGCTGAGTGGCTGAATGTAGTAAACCAGTTGTAGCTGTTTTTAGATAATTTGGTGCTGAAGCCTGAGAAGATTCTCCGGTATATCCAAGACCTGTCTTTATAAGAGGAGAACGTTGAACCTTGATAATCTCATCTAAGGTTTCAGATCCTTTAGCAAATCTAAGATTTAGAGTCTTTACTTTCTCAAGTTATTTTCTTAGACTTACTACTTCACATTCTAATTTCTCATTGTGTTTCTTCGCTTCTTCATTCTGCCTTTTTAGAGTTTCTATGATTATTTTACTTTCTTCCAAGCATATTTTGAGTTGATTGTTTTGATCAAGAAAATCATTGTCATCTAGAGCATCCATAAAAGCATCCTTGTCGTCTCTAGAATTATTTTCAAATGCCATGAGAAGTCCAAGATCTTGTTCACACTCTTCCTCACTATCAGATAACCCATCATTGTCTTCATTTGTATAGTAAATTTTCTTAGTGCTAGATCGATTCTTATTCCTTCTTGCTACTTCTTTCCCTTTAGCAGATGTTTCTTTATAAGGACACTTTGTAGCATAATGACCAACTCTTCCACAATCAAAACATTTGAAAGGAAGCTTACCTTTGAATCTTCCGGTTCCTAGTTGGAGTCTTCTCACAAAGTTTGCCTCATCTTCTTCTGAGATATATCCTGATCCTTCTGGTTTTTGAACTTCTTTCCCTTTTGTAGAAGCTTTAAAAACAGCTTCTTTGACTTCAGATAATCCTCCTCTCCTCATTTCATATGCAATCAATATGCCATGAAGTTGCACCACAGTAAGAGTTTGAAGATCCTGTTTTTCTTCAAGAGCAGAGACTTTTGATTCAAATTTTGCCGTTAGCGATCTTAAGATTTTCTCAACCAAAGTAGATTCCATGATTTTTTCTCCTAGATTTCTCATACGATTTACAACATCATCAAGACGTAAAAAGAAACTAGCAATATTCTCATCACTATGCATCTTTAAATTTTCATATACAATTCTGAGAGTTTGAAGTTTTGCACTTTTTACCTTTGCATCACCTTCATAACTTAGAATGATTTTGTCCCATATCTCCTTTGCTATATTCAGCTGCATAAATTTGACAAATTATGATTCAGTTAGACTTCCCGTTAGAGCATTGACTACCTTTGCATTTATTTCATAATTCTTCTTTTTAGTTGGATCTGTTGGTATTGCAATTGGATATTGATATGTTTGTTCAACAATGGCCCATACATCTGCTCCCATAGACTGAAGATAAAATCTTATCCTTATTTTCCAGAAGATTAAATTGCTTCCATTAAAGAGTGGAGGCTTGATAGATGTTGTTCCATCTTGCTTGATCTTCCTTCTAGCGGTTAAGCTTTTTCAGAAGGACCTGCTCTGATACCAATTGTTGGGAAAAATACTGAGAGGGGGGAGGGGGGTGAATCAATATTTAGTGCAAATAATAAAACTTTGATATTTCTTTCTTAAAAATCATACGCAACTTTCCTCAAGCAAACCCGCGTATATACGCGGATATCCTTTACAGAACTCGTGTATATCCAGTGATCTAATTATGCATTTAGTTCTTGACTTAGATTATTGCATTACTCATTCATCATATATTTAGAAAACAGTAAACAAGTGCAGGAAGAATAGAATAATCATCACACATAAGCAACCACACATGAACACTAGGATTTTTAGGTGGAAACCAAATTCGGGAGAAAACCACCGCTGTCATCGTCTCAGTCTTCAATTTTTATTATTAAGAAAACTTCTTACAATATGTACTAGTGCAGACTCATACCAGTACGCAGGCACCCACCTGTAGAAGGCTACAACCTTCTCTTGTTTACCAGCCTCTCCTGGAAGGGAGTAGCAACCCCCTGCTCTCGTTTACCAGCCTCACCTGGAAGGGAGCTACTACCCCCTGATATTAGCACCAGCCTCTACTGGCAGAAAGGTTCTACGTTCAGACTGAAGGCTTCAACCCTCAGATCCACTGCAGACCACGTTCATCAATTTTCAAACTGGATCAAACATCTCCAACACAACCCTTTACTTGTCAATAAACAACCTTTGCCCAATGCATCAACCAGAACAGTGAAACCACTATAACTAGAATATCAGAGATAACCCAAACTTCAGAATAAATATGCAGAAACACATTCAACCTTGAGCAACCATAAGATCAGATATCATACGCGCTTTTATTTAATCAGACCTGCGTATACACGCGCTTTTCACGAAATAACCCTAACTGTCCATACGCAACTTTGTCGAAACAGATCCGCGTATACATGCGCTTTTCATGAACTGAACCTACGTATAGATCTGTAAAAGATAAAATTTGCACAACAGATCAGATCTATGAACTTACCCAGATTTCTTCAAGTTCTTCAGCAGATTTGCGCCAGGTCTTCATCACTTCTTTTCAGATCATCCAAGAGATTCCCCATTTCTAGATCTAGATATCTTTAACCTTCACCATGTTCATAGATGCATCATCGATTCAGATCTATCAATCAAGTGCAGAGTTCAACCATGCAGATATACTTCAGAGTGAAGTATTCATTAAATCCCAGACCTTTTGCACACCCATGCACAATGATTTTCTTCTCCTTATATAGATTTAGCCTTCATCAATACCATGAGTCAAAACCACATCACTTCCGATGGTATTCCTGGACGAGATCAAATAGACACCCCAGCGCTCAATACAATGGGTCAATACCATGGTAGTAACCCATGGTTTTACATATTTAGAGCGCAATTGAGCATACGCGACTTGGTACGTTATTTCCCGCGTGCATACGCGACTTCCCTTAGACAAACTCGCATATTCCTTGTGTCATACACTTTTCATCACTGTTCTGGCCCATTCTAGAAATTCTTTCTACTGCACCTTCTATACTGATTATAGATACATCAGATGTATATCATTCATAAGCTCATCAAGAACAACTTCATTAAGTAGGTTGCCATCATCTTCATCAAGTGGGTTGCCATCAAGGACAACACTCATCATCATATTGCCAACAGATACTGGATCGGATATGCTTTTGGGTCAGCATTTTTTGAAAAAATATCTCCCAATGACTTTTGCTAAGGAAACTGTTATCCTTATGACACCAGAAGGGCTAGTAGAGATTCCTGCAAAAATGACTATCAGGTCATTATTCCTCCCCATGATAATGATTCTCTTTAAGATACATTACAAGATTTGACAAAAATTCAGAAAATAATCAAAAATGCTTAATTGCATGGAGCAAAAGCTCTGCAGGAGATCTCTGGAAAAATTTGAATTACTTGTACTTCTGATAGACCAAATGCTTTCTAGACTAGAGAGAAATATTTTGTGGCTCTTCCATATAAAGAAGGATACATTCCTCCTCCTCAAAAAGCAAGTTCTAATCACATGAGTCCTAAAGAACAGATATTGTGTAAACAAGAAATAGCACAACTTTTACAACAAGGCTTGATTGAACCATCAAAAAGCCCTTGGGCTTGCCCTCCCTTCTACGTTAACAAGCATAGTGAGCAGAAGAGAGGAAAAAAGAGATTAGTTTTCAATTACAAAGCTCTCAATGATGCATTACTACCAATCAGGTATCCTCTACCTAAAAAAGAACTTTTAGTTGCCAAAATAGCAAATGCAAATGTTTTCAGTAAGTTTGATATTAAAAGTGGATTTTGGAAAATTGGCATTCTTCCAGAAGAAAGATTCAAAACGACCTTTACAGTTCCTCATGGCCAGTTCCAATGGAGAGTCATGCCTTTTGGACTTAAAAATGCTCCATCTGAATTCCAAAAAAGGATGGAAGACATTTTCGGAAGGGAAGAGTTTATTATTGTTTATATTGATGATCTTCTTGTTTTTAGTAGAGATGTACAGATGCATAAACTTCATTTAGAAAGGTTTTATGATTTGGTTTATAATCATGGATTGGTACTTTCAGACTCTGCAGAAAAATTTCAAATTGGAAAAGTTTGCATTGATTATTTGGGTTTGCATATTGAACAAGGACATGTTGAGCTCTAGCCACATATTCTCATAAATATTCTAAAATTTCCAGATGTTTTCCCTGACATTAAAAAGTTGCAAAGATTTTTGGGTTTTCTTAATTACATTAGACAATTCTATGAGAAACAACGAAATGATGTCAAGATCCTACAACAAAGATTGGAGACTGATAAATTTTTTTGGTAAAACTGCTTTCTGGATTGGAGGAAAGTTTTGCAGTTTTTCTCTCATTAAGTTATTCTTTTGTCTTGCAAGTTCAATACCTTTGCTAATTCTAGCAAATTCAATAGTTTGAACATTCTCAATTCCTTTAAATAACAAATTTATAAGTCCTGGATCAGGTTGGTTAGAGCTTGTCATTGAATCAAACTGAAGTTTTGAACTTGACTGATCAACTTCTCTATATCTTGGAGGAGATGAAGATCTAGTGAGTGCATTTTCTAGGAAATCTAGAGATTTTGAAATAATCCCCAAATTTGACTGAATATCATTTAAAGCCTGCTTTTGTTCATATTTCACTCCTAATGGTTCTGTATAACCAATATGCATTTTCTTTATATGCTCTTTGATTTATATTACATCCTTGGCTATATCATCAATGTTTTGAAGCATGCATACAATCTGATAATTAGCATAATTCTGCATTTTTTCTGTTTCACTTGACTCAGGATTAGACAAATTTCTCATTTGAATCCATTGAAAATCTTCTTTAATAGTTCCATTTTTAAATGTCCTTCTAGAATTTCCAGGTTCTAAATGTCTTTCATTAATCCTGGCCATAAGATCATTCTGAGCTCTAGGAAGTGTAAAAATTTTAATTTCTGGTAACATCATCTTAACACAGTCTTGACAATTATGATGTTGACCTTTTTGTTCATCATTTTCTACCTGGAAATTGGAGCCAGATGTAGAAGTAGAAGGAGAAGTTATGCAAAACTGACAATCAGAAGTCTGAGAAGACAATGATCTTCTAGGTGGTATTCTGGGAACAATACTTTTATCTTTAGTACCAGGTCTAGAAAAAGTATATCTATCTAACAATGACATAGTTCTGGATAACTAAGGACTTGTGAATTTTAGCCCTGTAGACCCATCAATATGTTTAACCAAAGACAATTGCTGATGTTTAGGAGCCTGTAACTGAGGATATTTCTGAGATAACGGAGTATAGGAACTGTTCCATTCTTTTGGCAAAGTACACTCAGAAAACCCAATTTGTAAAGGTATTGTATTTCCTGGGCCAACTATCACCCCTTATTTTAATGCTCTTTTGTTCAGTTTTGGATTGAGAGGTGGATCAATATTTGTTGCAGGATCTTGACATCATTTGCTTGTTTTTCATAGAATTGTCTAATTTAATTAAGACAACCCAAAAATATTTGCAAATTTTTAATGTCAAGGAAAACATCTGGAAATTTTAGAAGATTTATGAGAATATGTGGCTGGAGCTCAACATGTCCTTGTTAAATATGCAAACCCAAATAATCAATGCAAAATTTTCCAATCTGAAATTTTTTTGCAGAGTCTGAAAGTACCAATCCATGCTTATAAACCAAATCATACAACCTTTCTAAATGAATTTTATGCATTTGTACATCTCTGCTAAAAACAAGAAGATCATCAATATAAATAATAATAAACTCTTCCCTTCCGAAAATGTCTTCCATCCTTTTTTGGAATTCAGATGGAGCATTTTTAAGTCCAAAAGGCATGACTGTCCATTCGAACTGGCCATGAGGAACTGTAAAGGCCATTTTGAATCTTTCTTCTAGAAGAATGCCAATTTTCCAAAATCCACTTTTAAGATCAAACTTACTGAAAACATTTGCATTTGTTATTTTGGCAAGTAAAAGTTCTTTGTTAGGTAGAGGATACCTGATTGGTAGTAATGCAACATTGAGAGCTCTGTAATTGATAACTAATCTCTTTTTTCCTCTCTTCTACTCACTATGCTTGTTAACGTAGAAGGCAGGGCAAGCCCAAGGGCTTTTTGATGGTTCAATCAAGCCTTGTTGTAAAAGTTGTGTTATTTCTTGTTTACACAATATCTGTTCTTTAGGACTCATGTGATTAGCACTTGATTTTTGAGGAGGAGGAATGTATCCTTCTTTATATGGAAGAGCCACAAAATATTTCTCTCTAGTCCAGAGATCTCCTGCAGAGCCACAAGTACTTCGAAGTTTTCTAGAGATCTCCTGCAGAGCTTTTTCTCCATGCAATTTAGCATTTTTGATAATGTAAGGAAACCAAGATTAAGATGTGAAATATTTGTTTTTGCAAGTTTATATAAAAAAAATTTATATACTTTACCATGAAACAATTTTCACCAAAAATGGTGAATATCTACATTAAAATCAGTAAACTAAGTGATTTTATAATTCCACATTTTGAAAAAACTTAATCTAGTTAAAATTTCTAAATTCTAGATCGACGGAAAACTTCCAAATTTAATGAAATATGTGTTAAAGAGTTTATTGATGTGTTTTCCTGGAGTTATGAATACCTGAAATTTTATGATACTGATATTGTCGAGCACAAAATTCGAGTCAAGGAGAACAAGAATCCTTTCAAACAGAAATTGCGCAGGATAAATCCTATCGAAATGCCTCTGGTTGAGAAGGATATGAAGGAAATGTAATATTCCATGATAATAATCCTAATCAGGTACTCCGAGTAGGTTTCCAATATTGTACCTACAAGAAAGAAGACAGGTGAGACCGGGCTCTACATTGACTTCAGAAATTTGAATAAGACGTCTCTTAAGGACAACTACCCTTTACCAAAGATGAACCACATATTGAAAAAGGTAGTGGCCTCCAAAATAATCTCTCTACTAGATGGCTTTTCCTGGTACAATCAAGTGCTGGTGCATCCAGATGATCAACACAAAACAACTTTTACTACTTCTTAGGGAACCTTCATGTATACAAAAATGCCCTTTGGATTAATAAATGCTGGTGCCACTTTTCAAAGAGTAATGGATATTGAATTTTCAGAAGAAACTGGTCTTTTCATTGTGATATATCTTGATGATATCACAATATATTTAAAAACTGATGAAGAACATTTGGCCCATTTGAGGAAGGTTTTTGAAAAATGTAGAAGGTTCGGTCTATCTCTGAATCCTAAGAAATCATTATTTGGTATTTAAGAAGGAAAGCTTCTAGGCCACATCATATCGGAAGATGGAATCAAGATTGACCCTATTAGGACTAAGGGCATACTACAAATTAGTCATCCCAGAAACAACAAGGAGTTGTAATCTTTCATTGGAAAGATAAAAATTTTAAGAAGGTTTATACCAAACCTCGCAGAACTCCTGAGGGATATCACTAACATGCTCAAGAGAGATTTAGGAATCGACTGGACCAAGGAGGCTAAACAATATTTTTTCCTGGTAAAGAAGGAACTCACAAAGGTACCGTTCTATTCAGCCCTGATTTCACCGAGGATTTCATCATTTTTTCCTTTGCATCAGTGCACATAATTTCTATTGTATTACTGAAGAAAAATAAAGAGGGACAAGAGTAGCCCATAGCCTTTTTCAGGCAAGCTTTAAGAGATGCACCTTTGAAGTACAATATCATGGAAAAGTATGCTTTGGCCTTGATCAAAGCATTCAATGATTTTAGATTTTACATTCTACATTCACACATCATTGCATTTGTGCCCAATACAGTTGTCAAACACATCCTAACATAGGATATTGATGGAAAAATAGGCAAGTGGATTGTTGTCATATTGGAGTATGATTTAGAGATTAGGCCCACCAAACTAATCAAAGGGAAGGGATTGGTCGAATTGATGGCTGAAACAAAATTTAAAGCCTTAGCTATTAACATGATTCATTCACTAGATGAACAAGAGAAGTTAGCGACTCCACCTATTGAGGAAGCATTCCTAAATTCTCCCTGAAACGCAAATCTATTATATGTTCTATTTAATTTAAATGCTCCTCCTATTTTTTCGAAAACAAAAGCTAGATTCTTGGAATTGAAAGTTGTAAAATTCTGAATCATAGAAAATATTTTGTACTGGAAGTATTCTGGGGGAATATTGCTTAAATGTTTTCTTAAGGAGGATGCAGATAGGGTTATGAAAGAATTCCATGAAGGGGATTTTGGAGGCCATCTCTACTGGAAAACCATTGTTAACAAGATCCTTAGAGTTGGCTTCTATTTGCTTACTATATTCCCAGACATCGACAAAATGGTAGCTACCTGTCAGAAATGCCAAAATTTTGAGGGAAAATGAAAGCTGCTTGCTTTTCCCTTACAACCAATCTCTGTTGAAGCTCCTTTCCAACAATGGGGTTTAGACTTCTTGGAGAAATTCACCCTACCTCCTCTTCCCATCATAAATTGATCGTTACTGCTATAGACTATTTTATCAAATGGATAGAGGCCATTCCTTCCGGAACTGCTACTAACTCAGTGATTATCAAATTCCTCGAAGCCAACATCTTGTCTATATTTGGTTGTCCTAGGAAAATTATTATAGATAACACTGCTACTTTTAAATCCAAGAAGATGGTGGATTTTTGCCACAGATATCACATTTATTTGGGTCATTCAACAATTTATTATCCTCAAGGTAATGGACTAGCTAAATCCTCGAACAAGAGCCTGGTCAACATCATCAAGAAGCTAGTGGAAGAAAATAAGAAATCCTGACATAATAAACTGCTACATGCATTATGGGCTGACAGACTGACAACTAAGAAATCAATTGGCATGTCACCATACCAGCTAGTTTATGAGATGGATGCAGTTTTCCCAACATCCTTAGGAGTGCCAGCCATGAAACTCATTCAAGAGGTGTAGGCTAAAGAAAATGATGTACAAAGAAGAATAAGCCATACCATTCAGCTACAACAATCCAAAGAAGAGGTCTACAATAGAACTCAGGTGCTACAATAAAATATGAAAACGATCTTTGACAAAAGGACAAAAGAAAATTATTTCAATATCAGAGATAAAGTGCTAAAATGAGATTCCAGAAGAGAAGATAACGGTAAGCATGAAAAGTTTGACAACATGTGGAAAGGCTCATACCTTATTCATTCTTTCAAAGGAAATAATGCATTTTCCTTACAAGAAATGGATGGAATAGAGCTGTTTGAGGGTATTGTCAATGGCAGGATGCTAAAACATTATTTTTGTTAAGAACTCAGATTAAAATTTCCTCATTATGAATACCATAGCCTTAAAATTTTCAATAATCTGTTGGACAAGGTTGAAGCCAGAAGTGAAGGCCATAAGCCTAGTATGATAAGAAAAAAGAAGCATGATTGTACAATTCTAAATTTTCTACTAGTAGGTTAGAAAATGAAGATTTGTTGAACCATTTAATCTTGGCTTATTAGGTAGATAGGTAGAAAATGAAATTAGCTCAACAACATAATCTGAACCAATAGGAGGAATAAGGGATAGGTGATAAGTTATAAATTCAAAAAGGAGAAAAAATGATTAGAACCGTAGATTGGGTAGGTAGGTATGCAAATGAGCTCAGTACTTTGAGAATTTTTCCAGTTTTTCAGTTTCAGATTACCTTTCAGTTTTTGTGTGTTACCGACTTCATTTTGCAGATAATTTTGACTTCAGCTTGAAGGTTTTCAACCAAAGAGAGGATAGAATATCAGGTTGTAGGACGGGATCAGCCCAATGGATAAGGCCACTAGTCTACGGTATTCTTGACACCTCCTAAAGGAGCTGCCATCCCCAGCTGGAGCCACTCTTAGAATCATATATTTCACAGTATCACTGGGTGAATGATTATTGCTTAGATTTCCATACTGAAAATAATATTCCATGGCCATCATTTATTTTCAGGAAAAGGGGAAATCCTGACTGTCAAGAGCTTCAAAAGAATCTATTATGCCTTTCAATTAAGTAGAAGGTGATAATGTTGCCGATAAGCTAAAAACGAGAGAAACATTAGACCATTTGCAAAAAACAGCAAGGGTAGAGTCCTGAATGAGATCGGGTCAATTCATGCACATGCTCGGGTTGATTTCTGAACACTAAATCAGCTCAAGTCATTAAACACATGGCAAGTATTCCACAAACAATTAAGAAATGATTGGGTTCAACCAAAGAGACAAGGTCGAAAAACTACAATAAGGGAGCAGTGAGGACCGTTGGATCTAAGCAATGATCAACAGCGAAGATTCAAATCACAATCGCAGATCGTAAATTTTTTAGGATGGGCACAAGGGTAAATGTTAAAATGAGTGAAATGTGATTTGTGATGAAGTGGGACCCGCCATACCTTATCATGTTATTGAAACCACATGCAAAATCTTGTTTCCACCTTAAAATTTACCTTTCTCTGCCATTCCACTTTATCTTAATACTTTTTTTTTTTTCTCACCACTATATCATTGTTTCATCTCCACTTTTCCCCATTCCCCAATTGTGTTTAAATTAGGGACCATCTTCCCTGCCATCCTCCATTACATCCACGTCCGCCAACCACCATCCCTCCACGATTGGGCATATAAGGTTTGTGCGCCATTTATGAGGAAATAGCCTACACATGACAGAAATACTTGTGGTTGGACCTGACACGGGGAAAAATACAGGGCAAGGCTGAACGTCACAAGGAAAAAGATAGAACGGGTAGAATCGGGCATTGATGTAGAGAGATAATAGTAGAGACTGAAGTGGCAGAAAAGCACATCAGCACCAGCATCAATAAATGAAAGTAGCCAGTGTTGCACTAGACTTAATTACCCAATGCCAATCTTTTGAAAAGCAAAACCATATGTCAGAGCCATCAAAGCGTTTAGATCCATAAAGAGCTACTCAAAATTAATTTTATAGGCTATATTTTGCCAGAAATCTTTCTCTCAAGCCTTGTGTGGCCATGCATGTTTAGTTTTAGTTTTTTTGTAATAAATTAAGTTTGACCCAAGTAGAGTAGGGAAACTGACTCAAGTTTTAGTTAAATACTGTTCGAATTTTCATTATCAAGGGTTGGAACCTTGTTAGACTCTATGTTGTAAAAGATCATTGTAATGGAGCATTGTAACTGTTTTGAGATGGGCATCAATAATAAAGAGACTGTTCAAAGGATTCATGAGCTATGTTAATGATGATGTTCTTTCCTCTGTGTTAATGTTTTCCTCTGTCTTTTCATGGTGCGCATCAGTTTCTTTGATTACAAAACAGAAGTTTTAGATTAAGATTTGCTGAGATAACACCTCAATTCTGTATTTTCTGTTACCATTAGGGGAATTTTAAGTTCTAAAATTGGCCTCCTACGGAAATTATAAAATAATAGTGGAAATGATAAAACAAGATTTGATTACATCATCAAATTTTAGAGGGAAAAAAGGAAAAACTATTTTCTCAACTCATATTTTCAAATTATCTTCCTATCGGTTTACTCAAATTTTGAGTAGAAGCACTCGTTGGATGCAGAATTTGATTTCTCACCCAAGGAGTAACCATGTTGCATACTTTTGATGGACCCTGCTACACAAAAAATGAGAAATACATGAAAAATGTGATTTCAAACATGTTTTTCATGTATTTCTGATTTTTCATGTAGCAGGGCCGATCGAAAGTATGCAACATGGGTACTCCTTTGATGAAGAATTAAAATTTTCATCCAATGAGTAATCCCACTCGAAATTTGAGTAAAACCTTAGGGAGATAAGTAGAAAATATGAGTTGAAAAAGTAGTTTTAATATTTTTACTTTTTTACTCCAAAAATGGTGAATCATCCCCCATGGTTGACATCATCATCTTGAATCCTATTGGTTCTTATAAAGTTTATTTTTGTTTTAAATTTTTCTTAAGGGTCCTATTTTAGACCTCAAAATTTCCCTAATTCTTAATGTTCTCCTCCGAAGTATAGTTAAATAATTCTTAACTACTCTTTAGCTATTAATGAAACTCACTGCTTTCTTTCATCTCATATTCATCCTGGTAGTAAGATCCAGTCTGCATAGTTAGCTTGACCTGTGTATCGCCCTTGAAAAAGTTGATGCACAATTCAGCCTCTTATGAATCCATAGCCCAACGGATTAAGCTTCACAACATTGCCTGTCCAACCACCCAACCAGTCAAAACCAACAGTTCTCATAATCTTTATAACTAGCCTTATATTGCAGCCTTTTCAGAGAGTATCATCTCTAGACACTACCCCTAGTTTTTCTCTTAGATATTCAAATGGTTCTCTAGCAAGAGGTTTTGTGAATATGTCTATTGTTTGTTCCTTTTTTGGTACATACTCCATATTTACTATTTAATCTGCTACTTGTTCTCTGAGGAAGTGGTACTTTATTTGGATGTGCTTGGTTTTCGAATGAAGAATTGGATTCTTTGATATAATTATTGCACTTGTATTGTCACATTTAATAGAAATAGGTTCAGTGATGCTTACTTTCATGTCTTGAAGAGTTTGTTTCATCCACATTACTTGAGTGCAACAAGCTGCTGCTGCTATGTATTCCACATCTGTTGTAGATAGAGAGACAGATTTTTACTTCTTTCTTAACCATGCCACCAGACTTTCTCCCAAATAAAATTCAACTCCACTTTTTCTTTTCCTATCATCCACACAACTGGCCCAATCTGCATCTTTATATGTTGTTAATGTGAAGTCTTTTCCTTTTGGATACCATAGGCCATAATGTGCAGTTCCTTGTAGGTATCTAAATATCCTCTTGATTGCTAGCAGGTGATTTTATTTTGGTGTTTCTTGATATCTTGCAATAAGTCCTACTGCCAACATAATGTCTGGTCTAGAGGTATTTGTGTATATTAGACTTCCTATCATAGATCTGTAAAGTCTTTGATCTACATCTACATATCCATCATTAACACATAACTTGCATCCAGTGATCATGGGAGTAGACATAGTTTGTACTCTTCCATTTGGAGTCTTTTTAACATATCTCTTAGGTATTTTTCTTGTGAAATGAATATTCCTTTTTTCTTTTGTAGAATTTGAAGTCCTAGGTAGTAGGTAAGCTCTCCAATCATAAACATCTCAAATTGAGACTTCATTTCCTCTGCAAATCCTTTTACTAACTCATCCTTGTTGCTACCAAACATGTCATCTACAGATACTACTACAATTAAGAGTTCATTTTCATCAACCCTTTTATACATATTGTTGTCTGCTCCCTTCTTGAAACCTTATTTTTGAATGTACTTGTCCAGCCTAGAATACCATGCACGGGGTGCTTTTTTGAGACCATATATGGATTTCTTTAATTCGCACACATAGTCGTGTTTATCTACTAAATAAAATCCTTTAGGTTATTCCGTGTAGATTTCTTCCTCTAGGTCTCCATTCAAGAAGGCAGACTTCACATCCATTTGATATACCTTGAAATAATGATAGCATGCAAAAGAAAAAAACATTCTAATTTCTTCAATTATTACTACAGGGGGAAAAGTTTCATCATAGTCAAGTCCCTTGATTTGAGAGTATCCCTTACATACAAGTCTGTCTTTATTTCTGATTACTTGACCTTGTTCATTCATGTTGTGAAACCAGCTCCAAAAACAGAGGAAAAGAGATATCAACGCCTTAGAAATAAGCCGATTCTAAGGGGCAACCTCTGATACATTACATGAATGAACAATTCTTGGATGATACAAATTACAAAACCTCCTTTCTATATATAGGAGTCCATGGGGACACAATGTAATCCTAGCTGACCTAACAATACTAATTTAAGGGCACAATAATAACAATATGGGTGTTATAGGGGTACAAGAATAACAATAAGGGGGTTACACTAACAACAATAAGGGACTATTCTAGTAATATAGGGACCTAACATGCCCCTCTCCTTCAAAAAAGTGTTGTCCTGAACGCTTGGGTAGGTCTAGGTGCTTCTTTATAAAATTCTCATCCTCCCATGTAGAATCCTCAGTGGGTAAGTTCTTCCACTTGATGAGATACTCTGAAATTGATCGATTCCATAGCTGTTGAGTTCTTGTTTCCATGACTGCTTTAGGTTCCAATATGGTTTTTCCTTCCTCATCAAGTTCTAGAAATATTGTTTGAACTGGGATATTTTCACCTATAACCTTCTTTAAGCATGAAACATGGAAAATTGGATGCACTCGTGAAGAAGCCTGAAGCTCCAATTTGTATGCCATAATACCAATATTTTGCAATACCTTGTAAGGACCATAGTACTTTGGCGATAATTTATTATCCTTCTTATCTTGCTTGAGGGAAATTTGTTTGTATTGTTGTAGCCATAAAAATACCCAATCTCCTACATCAAAACGTTTTTTTCTGTGATGTTGATATGCCTCTTGTTTCATTCGATTTTGTGCCAAATTCAGGTTATCCTTTAAGAGTTGGAGAACTTCTTGTTGATGCTCGATGTGATCTTCCACTGCTTGAACCTTCAAATTTTCTCTTAAATATGATGTGATGTGTTAGTGTCTGTCTTTGCAGCCTTCCTCCAGTGATCAAACATGCTCTTACAAAATGATTTTAAGGTGTCAAGGTCAAATTTTGTCATTTCAGTGAGTCTTCAAGCAAAATTTGGTCACTAGGTATTAGGTCTAGGGTTTGCTAACACTCCTTTAAAATTTGTCCAAATGTCAGTCCATGTCACCATTTAGCTGAGTGTACCATCATTTAGAGGTTTTCATCATCATGTCAAGTTCCACTGGGTCATTTTACACCTTGTTCATGCTTCAATTGTGCCTAGGTAAGGTTCATTTCCCTCTCCTAGGGTTTTGAAGGTAATTTCTCTTGGATGGTCAAATAATTAGCAAAAATTGTATCCTGATGTTCATAAACCTTCCCCTATCCTTAATGTACCTTATTAAACACTTCCCACCACTAATATCCCTCAAATTCCTCATTTTCGCACAAACTCTAGTTTCTTGCTACAACTTGACAATTTTCTAGGGTAGGCTTGTGTTTTGCCCTTTTCTACTTTCCCCTACTTCCTAAAATCCCTCCCTACTTCCAAAAATTTTCTCAAGAATTTAGAAGCCCCTCATCCCCTTCATTTCACTTCATTTTGACAAATCCCTCGTTCCACACATCGGGATAGGTTTTACTCCAATGATGTTTCTGAGCAATAAAAGATGAATTTGGGAAAACTGAGCGAATTTTTTGTCCACAATAGGCCAAGGAAGAAAAACCTCCTTCACTTTTTACACAGGTGTCATGGTTTTAGAGAAATGTCAAAAATACAGTTGCCTCAGGAGAATTGATGCACCTATGAAGTGACCTTGGGAAAATTAAGATTTCTCTTAGCTTGGTTACCCTAATGACTTGCTTCGTAAGTCAAATGAGAACCAGACACAAATATCTTTCCAATGAGCTATCATGAGCTCAATTTGGAGTTGAGGAAGACCTTCAAACTTTGACTGCAACAGCACTCTACTTTGAGGCAGCCTCATTTTGCACATTTTGACCAGTCTTGGGAGATCTGACTTTTGACAGGACAAATGGAGGCCAAATTCAAAAATTCCACTTGTGCTGGAAAGAAGAAAGGCAGAAATTTCCAACAAACCCAATTGAATAAAATTTGGACACTAGGAAGGCCTCCAAAATCAGCTGTAAAAAGGTGCTACGCATAGGGAAATCAGCGCGATGCATTGGAGGAATTTTTCTCATTTTGGCCAAAAAACTCTGTTTTTCGCCTAGTTTCTTCACATTTTGACTTTTATCCTTATAATTGTCAAAATAATGATTTAATTTAATGTTACATGATGTATTTTTATGTAATTATGCTAAATTTTCACTCATAGAGGTAGATTCATCCATGAAAAGGTAGTTTGCAACTGAATGAATCAGTTCCCTAGTTTTTAGAGGCAAGTTGTTCCACTGCCTACTTTTTAGTTCTCAGTTTAGAATTTGTTGCAACAGCTCCTAAAATCATGAGCTTTACTCCTAGAGGATAGTATGAGTTTTTTTTTGCCTATGTATTTTGATTTTTCAGTCATTAGCATGGTGGGACTTTTGGGAAAGCTTGGAGCTTATTGTGTACTCATTTCAGCAGTTTGGCTAAGGAATAGACCAGTGGTTTGCAGCGCTTTATGGGATTCATGTGGCATATTTCTTTGGTATTGTGTTTTATTCTATATTTTTAATTCTACATGTGTTTTTTGTATGCCATATCTCTCTTTATTTCATCTTAAATAAATCAAAAACAGATAAAGGTAGAATACATTGAAAGTGCAGTGTTGCACCTTGGGTTTTCTTAGTTATCTATGTTTTAAGCTGATTGAAAAGGATCCCTGAGTTATTCATGCCCTTTTCATCTCCTCATCTATCTAAAACCTCTCCATCTCACTCAATTTGAAGTACCAAATCATTTGACTACCTCGCCCCATAGAGATCTCTCCAAAGCTGAGCCTCATTCCCCAAGCCCAAATTTGCCTTTCACATTTGAGCCAACAAAACATCATTAAATTCAATCAAAATATTTTGCACACATACCTAGCCTAAAATCAGTCATCACATCAGTCATATCAAATCTTTCATTGGCCATATTTTCTTATATTGACAAGGAGAGAGCCCTCTCCCGACTTGGTAGGGCTAGCTACTAGGTTAAGCATGGTATGATGTTATCCTAGATCCTACCTTTCTCAGCCTGAGGTAGATTTAGGCCCTAAAATAGTGGCGACCATACTGGGGAAATGAAAAAAAATTTGTTTGCTTTATAAACTACAGACGGAGCCTGAATTTAGCCAGGTAGCCTTCGAACTGCTCTTGCTCTGTAAGTGCATAGTAGATGAACACTGCTTCAGTCAATCTCTGGTTTAGTTTATGAACTGAACATCTAGTTTCCTTAGTAAAATGTAATCAAATTCAGATTTGATTGTTGATGGTGGACAATGATCAGACACCGCAAGGCTGAAATCATTCACCTGGTGACTCTAAATCAGTTTCGAGATCAGATCCAAGGACTCCACTGGAGGATGAACCTGACTATCAGAAACATGAAAGGAAAATATGGAAAGATCAGGTATTCAAGTTGGAATTTCCTCCAAGACATTTTGTTCTTTTTCATAAATTATTTCTTCTCCATTCCCGAGAATGTCAAGAAGGCTTTGCAAAGGATCATCACAAGGAATGAGTATTATGTTCAAGCCCATGGCTCGCTGATTGAAGAAGAACAAGTTGTTGATCCAAAACATTTTGTTTCTTATCCCAGTTGTCATAGATCTGATAATGATTTTTTTATAGATCATCTTGGAGAAGATAGAGCTATTGATATGACATGTATGCTTGATGATGTGTTTTATACTGATGATTTTCCTCAGTTTGATCAGTATGATGATGATTATGTTCTCTAAATAGAAGCTAATCTTACAGACAAATCAGCAGCTAGTTTCTGGGAGGAAGAAGTTCACTTTCAGCAGCTCGAAAACAATGTTCAACCATCACATATCAGCTATGGAAATGACGAGGAAAGTGCAGAAAATTTTGAAGTAAGTGAAGGATCTTTGCCTTTTTGTTTTGCCTCGTTTCAGTTCATCAGAGACAAAATTCATGCAATCCGAAATCAACTGTCGACAAGTCTTTATTTGGACCATCTTGAGGGCAATAAAAACCTTGTTCAAGACTTCTCATATCTAGATTTGCAGCCCCCAAATGCCATTGATTATCAAGTTGTAGATGAAGACATGGAAGCTGGCACATATGATCAAATGATACAAGATGATTCCATACCATTTTGTTTTGAATAATTTCAGTTTTTGAAGTGTAAATTGTATAGTATATCTTCAAATGAGCAGCTTGTAGGAAATCATGTAATCTCATCGGAACAAATAGAAAATGGGTTGCAGCAGTATTTTCAAGTTTTTCACGATCTAATAAGTGATGTGTTGGATGATGTCTGCAGTCAAATTCTTTCTCCATTGACTACATGTGAGCTTGAAACGTGTGTTGATATAAACTTGATTCGGCAGCTGGTTTCTTTGTCATTTTTAGCAGGAGTCTCGTGACAAAGCTAAAAACAAAGTTTGCATTCATGGTATGAGGAGAAGAGAAGTAATCCATTGGATGAGCTAAGTCCCAGTGTGCGTAAACTTCAAGATCCTTATGCAGTGTTTTTGGAGGCAGATAGAGAATCCATATCATTCAACGGATATGTTTCCAAGTTTTCATGGGATTTTCCTTTCAGTAGTTCTCTCTTTTTGTTCATAAGCGAGCACTTGCAGAGAATTCAAACAATATCCAGAATACTTATTTGGTTGCATCGGTTGTTTCATTTCACTTGATCAGGTGATGAATGGAACAAATAGAGTAGGTTGTATTGAATAAGCTTCATATTGAGCATATTTTCCAGTTTGTCGGTCGTGTTTAAGTATCAAGTTATTTTTTAGTTAAGTGAGAGTCAATTTGTGTCGTCAAGTCATCAGTTTTCAGTCATGCATTTCAGCTTGAGTTTTTGACTCCATTGCCCAATGGATGAAGGCACTATTTGCTTTCCAAAGATCTATAGTTCTTGGCACCTCCAAGGAGCTACCATCCCCATTGGAGCCAATGTTAGTGTCAGTATTTGTAGCCTTCCTCCAGTGATCAATCATGCTCTTACAAAATGATTTTAAGGTGTCAAGGTCAAATTTTGTCATTTCAGTGAGTCTTCAAGCAAAATTTGGTCACTAGGTATTAGGTCTAGGGTTTGCTAACACTCCTTTCAAAGTTTTCCAAATGTCAGTCCATGTCACCATTCAGCTGAGTGTACCATCATTCAAAGGTTTTCATCACCATTTCAAGTTCCACTGGGTCATTTTACACCTTGTTCATGCTTCAGTTGTGCCTATGTAAGGTTCATTTCCCTCTCCTAGGGTTTTGAAAGTAATTTCTCTTGGATGGTCAAATCATCAGAAAAAATTGTATCCTGATGTTCATACACCTCCCCCTATCCTTAATGTACCTTATTAAACACTTCCCACCACTGATATCCCTCAAATTCCTCATTTTCGCACAAACCCTAGTTTCTTGCTACAACTTGACAATTTTCTAGGCTAGGCCTATGTTTTTCCATTTTGGACCCATTCCCCTCACTCAATATTTGAAATTCCACTTTCCCCTAATTCCTAGCATCCCTCCCTACTTCCCAAAATTTTCTCAAGAATTTATAAGCCCCTTATCCCCTTCATTTCACTTCATTTTGACAAATCCCCTGTTCCACACATCGGGATAGGTTTTAATCCAATGATGTTTCTGAGCAATAACAGATGTATTTGGGAAAAATGAGAGAGGTTTGTGTCCAAAATAGGCCAATGAAGAAAAAAATCCTTCACGTTTTACACAGGTGTCATGGTTTTAGAGAAATTTCAAAAATACAATTGCCTCAGGAGATTGATGCACCTGTGAAGTGACCTTGGGAAAATCAATATTTCTCTTAGCTTGGTTGGCCTAATGACTTTCTTGATAAGTCAAATGAGAACTAGACACCAATACATTTCCAATGAGCTATCATGAGCTCAATTTTGAGTTGAGGAAGACGTTTAAAAGTTGACTGCAACAGCACTCTGCCTTGAGGCAGCCTCATTTTGCACATTTTGACCAGTCTTGGGAGATTTGACTTTTGACAGGGAAAATGGAGCCCAAATTCAAAAATTACACTTGTGCTAGAAAGTAGACAGGTAGAAATTTCCAAAAAGCCCACTTGGGGAAAATTTGGACACTGGGAAAGCCTCCAAAAGTAGCTGTAAAAAGGTGCTACGCATAGGGAAATCAGTGCGGCGCATTGGAGGAATTTTTCTCATTTTGGCCAAAAAACTCTGTTTTTCGCCTACTTTCTTCACAGTTTGACTTTTCTCCTTCTAATTGTCAAAATAATGATGTAATTTAATGTGAAATGATGGATTTTGATGTAATTATGCTAAATTTTCACTCATAGAGGTAGATTCATCCATGAAAAGGTAGTTTGCAACTGAATGAATCAGTTCCCTAGTTTTTAGAGGCAAGTTGTTCCAATGCCTACTTTTTAGTTAGAATCAGTTTAGAATTTGTTGGAAAATTTCCTAAACTCATGAGCTCGACTCTTAGAGGCTAGGATGAGTTGTTTTTTTCCTATATATTTTGATTTTTCAGTCATTAGCATGGTGGGACTTTTGGGAAAGCTTGGAGCTTATTGTATACTCATTTCAGCAGTTTGGCTAAGGAATAGAGCAGTGGTTTGCAACACTTTATGGGATTCATGTGGCATCTTGCTTTGGTATTGTGTTTTATTCTATAGTTGTAAGTCTACATGTGTTTTTTTTTATGCCATATCTCTCTTTATTTCATCTTAACTAAATCAAACAAAGATAAAGGTAGAATACATTGAAAGTGCAGTGCTCTACCTTGGGTTTGCTTAGTTATCTATGTTTTAAGCTGATTGAAAAGGATCCCTGAGTTCTTCATGCCCTTTTCAACTCGTCATCTATCTAAAACCTCTCCATCTCACTCAATTTGAAGTACCAAATAATTTTCCTACCTCGCCCCATAGAGATCTCTGCAAAACTAAGCCTCATTCCTAGGCCCAAATCTGCCTTTCACATTTGAGCCAACAAAACATCATTAAATTAAATAAAACTCTTTTGCACACATACCTAGCCTAAAATAAGTCATCACATCAGTCAGCTGAAAGCTTTCATTGGCCATATTTTCTGAGATTGATAAGGAGAGAGTCCTCTCCCGACCTGGTAGGGCTAGCTACCAAGTTAAGCGTGGTATGATGTTATCCTAGATCCTACCTTTCTCAGCCTGAGGTAGATTTAGGCCCTAACATGATGGATGGTGGATGATATCCATAAATTTCCATAAATGGGGTCATTTTTGCTGCAGTATGGAAGGAAAGGTTATACCACCATTCAGCGAGAGGTAACCACTTAACCCATTTTGTTTGTTTATCAGATACAAAACAACGAATATATCCTTCAAAAAATTTATTTACTATCTCAGTTTGACCGTCGAACTGAGGATCATAAGATGAGCTATGAGCTAATTGAGTACCCAAAGAAGAAAATATCTCCATCTAAAACTTTCCAGTAAAAATGGGATCTCTATCACTCACAATAACCCTCGGGTTTCCATGTAGCTTTTGAATTGTGTCCATAAATGTAGTAGCAACTGTACTTGTTTAAAATGGATGAGATAATGCAAAAAAGTGCGCATACTTGGTAAGTCTACTAACTACCACCATGATGACACTCTTTCCTTTGGACTTAGGTAAACCTGTGATAAAATCCATTGAAATCTCCTCCCAACGTTGACTTGGAATGGATAAACGTTGTAGAAGACCCAATGTCTTAATTGTCTCAACTTTATTCTGCTGGAAAACCAAACATTCCTCCACAAAATTTTGAATATTAGATTTAATGCCATCCCAAAAAAAAAATTTGTTCACCCTATGCTAAGTTTTTAAAAATCCTGTGTGTCCTAAAGGAGAAGTGTGCAATTCCAAAAGAATATTTTGTTTTAGTTGGTAATTCTTACAAATATATAAGTGATCTTTGTACCATAAGGAATCATTTTTCCAACTAAATGTATCAGATGTACAAGGATCTTGTTGAAACTTTTGAATGAGTGTCCACACTTCTTCGTCCTTCTTCCATTCATATCTTGCTTCAATTATCCAATCTAGTTGGATAATAGAAATGGCACAAAGCTATGCTTCCACCTCTTCATTCTTTCTTGAGAGTGCATCTGCAACAAAATTTAGCTTCCATTTTTTGTAGATTATTTCAAAGTCATAACCTAACATCTTTGTGACCCATTTTTGCTACTTTTCTGAAGATATTCTTTGTTCCAAAAAGTGTTTAAGACTATCATGATCAATTTTTACCTTCAAGTGTCTTCCCATTAGGTAAGTTCGCCATTTCTTTAGTGCATGCATTATTGCTAACATTTCCTTCCCATAAATAGGTTTCTGTAAATACTTTCCTTTGATTGGACGACTTTCAAAAGCAATGGGTCTTCCTTCTTGCATTAAAATAGCACCAATTCCATTTCCTAAGGCATCACATTCCACAATAAAGGTTTTTGTGAAGTCTGGCATAGCTAAGACCGATGCTAGGCACATTGCCTCTTTAAGATGTTCAAAGGCCTTAGTTGCTTCAGGAGTCCATGAAAATGCATCTTTCTTCAATAATGTTGTTAGATGTGCTGCTATTCTCCCATAATTCTTAACAAACTTGCGATAATAGCCTGTTAACCCGAGAAATCCTCGCAACTGCTTTATTGTCTTGGGGACTTTCCATTCCTTAAAGGCTTTAATTTTGTTAGGGTCTACTTTAACACCCTCGTGAGATATAATATGACCCAGATATTCCACCTCTTGTACTCCAAAGAAACATTTGGATGTTTTTGCATATAATTGTTTCTCCTGCAATAGTTTGAGCACCCTGTCAACATGTTCAACATGATCCTTCCAAGACCTGTTGTAGATTAGTATAACATCAAAAAATACTAGCACAAATTTTCTAAGGAAGGGTTTGAAAATGGAATTCATCAACCCTTGAAATGTAGAAGGTGCATTGGTAAGGCCAAAAGGCATGACCAAAAATTCATAATGACCCTCATGAGTTCGAAATTCGGTTTTTGGAATATCTTCAGTCTTCATTCAAATTTGATGATATCCTGAACAAAGATCTAACTTGGTAAAATAAATTTCTCCATGTAATTCATCCAATAATTCATCAATCACAGGAATGGGAAATTTATATTTAATTGTGAGCTTATTGAGCTCCTTATAATCCGGACACATGCGCCATGATCCATCCTTCTTGTGTACCAATATTACAGGAGCAGAGAGAGAACTTTGAATAGGCTGAATTATACCCGCCTCTAACATTTCTGCAATCATACGTTCAATTTCACTCTTTTGGACATGAGGATATCTATAAGGCCTGATATTTGGAGGAACACTTCCTAGAATCAAATGAATAGCATGATAATAATCACGAATAGGTGGGAGTCCTTTGGGTGTTTCAAACACCTTGGAATGATTGTCCAAGACTTTTTGGAGATCTGCTGAAATAGATGATTTTGATGTTGGAACTTCCAGTGAGCATAGTTGTGCAATTATGCCTTGTTGTTCTTTATTTAGAAGCTTTATCATGACATTAGAGCTTATTACCTTTCCCATATTCCCTGCAATACCCCATAATTTGACTTCCTTTCCTTCTAAAAACAATTTCAAGAAAAGTTCTTGAAAATTAAAAGCTACCATCCCCTTACATAGAACTATTGTACTCCTGTTATTTAACATCAAAGACCCATAGGAATGTAAAGCACACTATCTAAAATACATACTCTATGGTTAGCTTGATATTATGGCATTTTCCAGAAAAATTTATAGTTCCTCCATTTTCAACCATCACTTGACATTCTGGTGCTGGGTATAGGAAACAATTCAATTCCTTGGCTACCTTACAATGAATAAAACTATGGGTGCTAACTGAATCAATCAACACTATTACCTTTTTCTTCTTGATATGTCCTTATATCTTGAGAGTTTGAGGAGTGGTAATTCTTTCCAATGCATTACATGATATGGTCGGACTCATTTCTTCCTCTTCTAGGGCTGGTTCTTGGTGTATATCCTCTTCTTTTGAAGATTCTTATTCATTTTCTTCTTCCTCTTTACAATCTATGTAAAATAATTTCTTCTCAGCACACTTATGAGCTTTAGTGTATTTTCTATCACAACTGTAGCATAGCCCTTTTGCTCTTTTTTCTTCCAATTTTGTGGTGTCAACCTTGTGTAGGCCGGGAAATCTAGGAGTAGCAACACTTCCATCTTTATAGAAGTGAGTGGTAGGCTTCCTTGTCACCATAATTTTACATTCAATTTTTATTGCCAACTTGAATGCCTTCTCCAATGAATCAGGTTCCAAAACGTGAACTTCATGTTGGATGTTATCCTTTAAATTACCTATGAAGATATCAATCGTGTGTTCCTCTGAAAGATCAGTTACCCTTATATTCAATTTTTGGAAGTCCTCAATGTGCTCCCCCACTGAACACTTTTGTTTGAGATTTATCAATTGGCTAAAGAAAGTGTTTCTCTTTGTATCCTCCGCTATCATTTCCTCCATAAAAATTGACCAAGTGACAATTCTTTTATGGGAGCAAAGCCATCGATACCATAAAAATGTATTTTGTTCTAAATGTAAAGTTGCGATGTGTACCTTTTGTGTGTTTTGCACATTATTGAGATCAAAATATTACTCCATCTGTAGTATCCATATTATAGGATCCTTTCCATCAAACTTCCTCATATCCATTTTTGGAATATGGTGGTTCTTGCCTCTAACATTAGAGTTTATGAAATCACAATTAACATTTATTTTTTTCTGATCATGAGTTTCCTCTACTATATTTTCACCATTAGGAAAAATTTCTTGTATCAACCTTGTCAAACCTTCCATGTGTGCTTTTAGATCATTCTTCATGTTTTCCATCTTAGCTTCCATGTCATCCATATTAGATTCCATGCCAGTTTCCATGCCATCCATCTTAGCTTCCTTGCAATTCTTCAAACCATCCATCTTAGATTCCATGCCTTTCTTCAAACCATCCATCTTAGTTTCCAAGCCTTTCTTCAAAACTTTCATGTCATTTTTTGTTGCTCTTTGCGAGAACAAAATTTGTGGCACTTGCTCTTGTAATTTTGATATGTTCCATTCTTCATCTTTATGAGTCATAGTAGAGCCTTCTAAAGGCTTAATGGGTGTTGAATTATTTTTAGGGGCCATTTGAGAATCCAATACTAATATCTATTATATAATATTCCCTTGGAATCAATTCAACTTGATTATTCAAACAAGACTTATGCAATTCAGAAAAATAAAATACACACCTTTTACTCGCTTTTGAGGAGCTCGATATTGAAATCGACTTATCCCTATACTTGTAGATCCTAAATATCTGAAATTTGGCCCTGTAGTAGTCCTCTGAAGAGCCTTTCAAATTCCATAGGTCTGACTTGATTTGGATTCTTCAAGTCAAATTTATGTCCAATCTCCCACAATGACCTAATTATGGGCTGGTTTAGTAGATCAAACTTGTACGACTTGCCACGCGTCATTGTTTCCTCCTTTGGCTCTAAAATTTATAGATAGGAAACTACATTCCATTTAATTCTAGTCACTCTTTACAGAATTCCAATCCGATGCTCAGAGAGAGAGATTTATGAATATTTTCCCATGATCACATCTTTGAGATGAAATTTGGGAGCCTAAAAAAGACCTAACTTCCACGGATCATATCTCCCAAAATATTGTGAACCAAGATCTGAAATTTTGCGATGATGTTCTGTGGGATTTCGGCTTCGCGCTCTAAAATTTTTAGCTTCTGTACCTTCATAGAAAAACAATTATAGCGAATATACCGTGATGACCTGTTTAAGTTAAATTCAGGAGGCTACCAAAAGCCCTAACTTCCACAAATCATATCTCTGAAAATATTGTGAACCAAGCTCTGAAATGTTGTGATGATGTTCTTCAGGATATCAACTTCTAAACCTTGGTAGAAAAAAATTATAGCAAAAATGCCGCGATGACTTTTTTGGAGCAGCGAAACCCTAGAATCTAAAGCTCTGATACCAAATGTTGTGAAACCAGCTCCAAAAGTAGAAGAAAAGAGATATCAATGCCTTATAAATAAGCCACTTCGAGGGGGAAACCTCCAATACATTACATGAATGAAAAATTCTTGGATGATACAAACTTCAAAACCTCCTTTCTATATAGGAGTCCATGGGGCCACAATGTAATCCTAGCCGACCTAACAATAATAATTTAAGGGCACAATAATAACAATATGGGGGTTACAGGGGTACAATAATAACAATAAGGGGGTTACACTAACAACAATAAGGGACTATAATAGTAATATAGGGACCTAAAAATTCATCTTATTCTTGAATATCCACTTCGTGCCAATGACATTTTTCCCAGCAGGTCTTGGCATTAACTCCCAGGTCTTTTTCTTCTCAATTTGGTCTAATTCTTCATTCATAGCATTTATCAAATGTTTTTCTTTGTTAGCTTCATCAAAATTATTTGGTTCTATATGTGAAAGCATGGCTAGGTACACTTACTTGGTCTGTTCAGCTAGCTATCTTCTAGTTTTGACTCATGCACTCTTGTCTCCAATATTTTGGTCTTCATGATGGTACATCTGAGTGTGTCTCGAGGGTCCTTTTGAGTTTATATTTGTATCGTCTATTGTCTTACTATGTTCTTCATTTTCTTGATTTTCATCTTCATGATCATCTAGAGGATTAACGCATTTTGTGCTTCTGGTTATGTCTGGTAGATCTTCGTCGAATCTCACATCAATGCTTCCCACAATTTTATGCAGTATTTTATTTTAGCACCTGTATCCCTTATTCTTGGATGCATATCCCAAAAATATTCCTTCATCATTTCTTTCATCATAATTCCCCAATTTTTCATCATGATCCTTTATGAAACATTTGCTACCAAAGATTCTAAAGTGATTGATTGATTCTAGTTACCCATGCCATAATTCATATGGAGTCTTGTAATAGTTTGGTCTGAGATGAGATTTGTTGAGAATATGGAAGCTTGTATGTACTACTTCTTGTTGTAAAATGTAACTAGGTCAGTCTTCATGTTGACTATGTAATTATGAAAAGAAGAAGACAATGATAATAAAAATGTATTTTTGTCTCATGGGTTTCATGAGCAAGGTCTTTTCTTGTATGTATAAATATGATTAAGTGTCAAAGTCATGAAGGATCTAGTTCAGATGGATATGCTCAAAGACCTTGTAAAGAAGCTCTCAAAAGCCCTCCAAAAAGTGTTGGAAGACAAGCTCAAAGTATGGCGGAAAAAACCTTCAACAATCTTCGAACATATGTGAAGTAATACCTCATAAAAAGCCAGAGAAAATAAAATACAAGTCGACCTAAATTTGAAGTTATAAAGTCGGCCTAAGTATCAGTTGAATGGTCGGCCTAATAACTGATCAGTCTCCTATATATATGTCTATACTGCGGCTCATTTGGAACACAAGAATTGCATTCAAGTATGAGGTGGATAAGTGTTTGAGAAAGAACAGAATTTGCGGACAAGTTTGAGGTTGGACAGTGTGGAAGGAGGAGCAACCATTGCAGATTGGTCTGAGGTTGGATCACGTTTAAAATAGCATATCAAGGGGCATAATTAAATGCAGATTTATCTAAAGTGAGAAGGGACTGAAGGATACAATTTTCGAAAGCAAATGAAGGGTATTATTTAGAGAAGTAGCTGAAGGATATAAATTGAAAAAGTGATTGAAGGATTGCAAAAGTGACTAAATAATATAGATTGCTGAAGATACAGGTTGTGAAAAGGTACAGTAAGGTACAGGATTGGTGCAGTAAATTTGCAGAAAGTACAGGAAGGATATAATAAGGATATTTCTGGTTTATAGACAAAGACAATAATCTCAAGGTGATAGAAAGTAAGGAAGGTAAATCAGATATTTACCTTCCTAACTACATTTCAGATATTCAGTTACAAGTGAAAATAATTATGTCTCTACATTTGACTAAGTACTTTGATAAATGACTTGATGAAAGATTAACTAATTTAAAGAAGAGAATACATAAGCAAGCTCACATGTAATTATCAAGAAGAGAATTTTTGTATTAATCACAACACCTACAAAATTCTCAACATGGTATCAGAGCTATGGCAAAAGAAGATCACCTTATTAGCAAGAAGATTTTGGAATTAGATAAAAGTTATTGTTTGAGATCAAATTCAGAGAAAAGAAGTTTGGTGCTTTTACAAAGAAAAAGTTGGGTGCTATTGCAGAGATACAAGCTCGGTGGTATTGATACAAGTTTGATGAAATTTTAGTGATACAAATTCTCAACAACTTCAACATCGTGCATCACAGTAATTGGGTCAAGGAAATCTAAGGGTCATATCTGTCTATACTTTAGATAGGCCAAGGACTTCTTTAGTAATATACATGTCTATCATACAGTGTAGACAAGGGTGATTGAAAGGTTGCAAGGTGTGTTAAATATCTCGGTCTTGAGCTAACAGATTTTAGATAACTTAGAGAAGAACTAAAGATATACATCGAAGCAAGAAAGATCTTTGTATTGAGATCAAGGATAAGAAGACTATAAGAGGCCGAGGCTAGAAGAGTGTAGAAAAGAACGATTTATCATAATTCCAACAAGGATCTAATCCTTACCCTTGAAGAAGATCATTCAAAGAGAAAGCACTAACATATATTTTCTCCACCGCCATCGAACAAATCAAGCTAAAGATTTTATCTTCACTTATAAAGTAATTATCTTTCATTCTATAACCAAATTCAGTTAAATTACTTTATTTTTGCAGGGAGATCTATAAGTTGGTTAGGTTACCAAGAATCCTTGCATGAGGAGGATAGTCACAGTCCTTGAAGAAATAAAAGTCATGAAAAATCTATGAAGGATTGGAGCCATCAAGAGAATATATGATAAGCTAAAAGAACTATTATATGCAATAAATAAGGTTATGTCACTTAGACCAGATTTACACAAAATTGAGGTATCAAAGGATGAAGGGATATCTTCATAAGATCTCAACTATGAGACCTAGAAAAGATGATAAGATGCACAAGAAAATTACTTCAATCAACTAGTTGTCTCTATACTAGATGGAAAAAGACAAATCAAGGGAAAAAATGTTGAAGGATAAAAGACTCAAACATTTGCAAAAGGAAAAAGGGAAGTTGAGGAAATTACAAGAAAGATGGTCCTAAAGGGACAAATCTCAATAAGAGAAATAAAACAATATTCAAGGAAAATCATGCAAGCTTATGAATATGGAATTTATTTATGTTGGTTATATGATAGGAAGCAATGTAGCATCCTCATCTAAGCATGGGAGTAACTCCTAGTGAGTCAGCTCCAAGAAAAACTCTTTGAAAAACTTTAAGAAAGTAGTCATCAAGAGAAAGGGTAATCATAGAAACATATTTCTGGGATGTGATGACATATTGATGAAACAAGCCAATGGAATGACACTATTCATTCCTAAAAATTTCTACAGGATGAATCAAGGGAAAATGGTATGAGGTACGCATATATTTATATGCTGACATTGGATGTTGTGATGTTATGTTATATGGTTGCAGGTAATGAAATTATGTACTTAGAAGTATGAACTATAAAAGAGTATCTCTCAGTACACGGACATATGAAATCAACATAATATGTCCTCATGGTATATGAGGTGGTTGTTGAAAGTTCCTGCAAATGGAAAATGTGTAGAAAGGAAGAGTTCATGAAATGCAACCATGTCTTGAGGCAGGTATAATTTAGAGGGCAAGTAGATTTGACTAGAAGATCTCTTGGGCAGATATGTAGACTCTGACGAAAGTCTGGAAACCCTTAGAAAAAAACATATCATTAGGAGATGTGTCAATCTGTATAAAGGATACCAATGCCTACAGGAAGATGTCATGGTGAAATATAATCACTAATGTAAATTTCATTCTAAAAGTTAATATGAATATGTTTATCTGGATCAATTTGTGAAGGGTTTCTAATCATGAGAAAGGATGTATGATCCTTGGAAATGATTCGAAGGAAAGAAACATGGCATAACAATGGACCAGATAAAGGAAGTCTGATGAATCACTTTGATAGCTAATATGAATGAGGATAGAAGTGATGGATGATTTGTGTCGTATGAAGCTAAAAGTTGGAAATTCCTCAATATTGAAATCCATGACATCGAGAACATGAATTCTTCATGAGCATCTGGGTGTCTCACCATTGTTGCTGGAGGTCCTTGGTTAAGAGGGAGCCTGATGGTAAGTTTCTTACTTGGAATAAACTTGGCAATTCCTAAGGATGAGATTAGGTACATTTTTCTATAAGAATGAGTACATTCCCTTGTGGAATAAGGTCCTCCCTAGTTAAGAGGGAGAGATAGACACATCATTCTGGTCTTGGAAGATAGAATGGAGGATTGGGTATTCATCTGGCATTCGATACTCTTTGAGAATGTGATAGGGCATTCAAGATAAGAGTAGTTGGGGACCGATATTCTTTGAGGGCTAGCTACTCGAGAGAAGAATAGTCCAGGAAGGTCATACCTTGGGAACACCTGAGTGGAGTATGTACCTTGGAGAGACAATGTTGAAGGTGTCTATAAGTCATGTGTCTTGCCAGCATTGAAGCCCATTGTCTTGTTGAAGAGATGGGGTTGTTAGTGAAGGCCTTGCACTAGTACAATGCTGGTTGAAATGATGCTATACAGATGCGATTACCAATCCGATTTTTCTTATGAAATTATTTAGTTTGAAAATGATCATTTAACTATATGAATACCTCCCTAGTTAAGAGGAAGTGTTGTAAAATTTAAAAAGGTCGGTCTTCATGTTGATTATGTAATTATGAAAATAAGAAGACAATGAGAATAAAAATGTATTTTTGTCTCATGGGTTTCCTGAGAAATATTTTATGTAGATAGACTTATGCTTGATCTCTATTAGGTTCTTGTCTTCTAAGTATCAATATGATTAAGTGTCAAAGTCATGAAGGATCCAATTCGGATGGATATGCTCGAAGATGTTGTAAAGAAGCTCTCAACATCCCTCCAAAAAGTGTTGGAATGTAAGCCCAAAAAATGGCAGAAACAACCTTCAACAATCTTGGAACATATGTGAAGTAATACCTCATAAAAAGCCAGAAAAAATAAACTACAAGTTGACCTAAGTATTAGCTGAATGGTTGGCCTAATAGCTGATCAGTCTCCTATATATATATGTTTGTACTGCGGCTCATTTTGAACACAAGAATTGTAGTCAAGTCTGAGGTGGATAAGCTTTGGAGATAGAAAATAATTTGTGGACAAGTTTGAGGTTGGACAATGTGGACGAAGGAGAAACCATTGTGGATTGGTCTGAGGTTGGATAGTGTTTAAGAGAGAAGATCAAGGGGAAAAATTAAAATAAGATTTATCTGAAGTGAGAAGGGATTGAAGGATATAGTTTTCGGAAGCAACTGAAGGGTATTATTTACAGAAGTAGCTGAGGGATATAAATTGTAGAAGTGACTGAAGGATTGCGGAAGTGACTAAAGAATATAGATTGCTGAAGATATAGGTTGTGAAAAGGTACAATAAGGTACAGGATTGGTGCAGTAAATTTGCGGAAGGTATAGGAAGGACATAATAAGGATATCTTTGGTTTTATAGACAAAGATAGTGATCTCAAGGTGATAGAAAGTAAGGAAGGAAAATCAAAGCTTTACCTTCCTAACTACATTTCAAGATAGTCATTTACAAGTGAAAATAATTCCATCTCTACATTTGACTAAGTACTTTCATAACTGACTTGATGAAAGATTAAATAAGCTAAAGAAGAGAATACATAATCAAGCTCACAAGTAGTTATCAAGAAGAGAATTTTTGTATTAATCACAAGCCCTACAAAATTCTCAACACTTCTACCCAGTAGGTTTGGGGAATTTTTCTTTCTTGTATCATTGCTCTAGAAATTTTTTGTACTGACCTGTTTTGTCTCTCTTCCACTCCATTATGTTGAGGCATACCTGCAACTATAAATTATTTCTTTATACCACATTCATTGCACAGGTCTACAAAATCATCACCTGTGAATTCATCTCCTCTGTCTGATCTGATGCATTTTAGTTTACATCCAGTTTTATTTTCTGCCTGTGCATTGAATATCTTAAATTTTTCCAATGCTTCGGATTTGTATCTGAGAAATTCCACCGATGTTAATCTGGAAAAATCATTGATTATCAGCATGAAATATGATTCTCCACTTGGTACATTTGTTCTTGAAGGTACGCACAAGTCCATGTGTACAAGTTGAAAAGGCTTACTTGTAAATAGTTGGTATTTAGCTTTGAACATTGTGTGAGTTTGTTCTTCTAGTTGGCAGGACTTACACATGGTATTTGGTGGCTTATTTATTGTAGGAAAATATCTTATAGCTTTCTTTTTGCTTAGTTTGATGACGTGGTCAAAATTTATATGTCCCAATATTCTATGCCAGAGCCAATATTTGTTAAGTTTTATTATGTGGCATTCTTCATTATTTTCTTCTAATATATAAAAATTACTCTCTATTTGAACACCTTTGACCAAGGTCTTTCCTGTGGTGATTAACCTTACTTCACAATCTTAGGCTCTGAAAAGGACCTCACAGCCTTTATCACACATTTGACTAACACTTAGTATATTGGCTTTTAGACCCTCTACAAACAATACATCCTGAGCCTCGTCTCTTCCACTATTCAGGTTGACTATGCCTTTTTCCTTTTATTTTACCTGCTTTATCATTACCAAATGTTACATTCCCAGATTTATTTTCATCAAAAGATACAAACTTGCTTCCGTCTCTAGTCATATATTTTGAGCACCCACTATCCAAATACCATTGATTGCTCCGATCTTGAGAAATTAGAACCAAATCACATTTAATTAGTTTCCTTTTCCAATGCATGCAATTGTTTTCTATATAACCTTTCTGAGGAGATGGATCACAATATTTGAGAGGACATTCGTTAGACTTGTGCCCATTCTTATGGCAGCTAAAACATTTGACTGTATTTCTCAATAGATTAATTGCAAGAGTGAATCCATCATTGTTCCTAATTCCCCTCGAGTTTCCATACTCTGGTCTCTGTATATACATTTTTCACTCCACGGCTTTATGATCGAACCCTTTACAAAAAAAACAATACCCATGGAAGTAGTATTTGTCTCTGGCATAGAGAGTTGTTTGAGGTATTCTTTTCAATTGTTGCGTCTTTTGTTGGTTGGACTAGATTTGGTTTGTCTTACAATATGCCGCAATATGTCTAGGTTTGTGGTAGAAAAAGAAAGTGAAGCTTCTTAGAGGGGGAAGGAACCTCCTTTGACATCTTCTAAATTTTTTCAATTAATCCTTAGGATCGTATGAGCCTTTTGCAGATGATTAATTCCTCATTTATTTCTTTGTCACTTGAGGTTGTTGCTTGTTTCTATTTTTTTCATTATATATAATGGTCTTGTTGGATTCTAATTTTGTGTATTCCCTATTTTCTCCTTCATTATCCTTTCAAAATTTTACAAAAATGATATTCTTGTTATCTTCTACCTTGGATTTGTTGGTTTCTCTTTCATAGCCTATCCTATAATATCCCCAAATGGGATCTGTCGGCAATGGGAAAACACATTTCCCAGAAATGTATGCATTAGGATTTGAAACCAAGACCTGGATCCCTTAGATAAATGTATCTAAGACCAAAATCCAAGAGGAGGCTCAAAAAAAATCAACCTAGGTGGGTTAAACAGGTCTTCCACACCTAGTTGTCCTGAAAAAGTGCCTAATGAAGGGACTCTAGCAATACATGAACAATATTCGAGTAACAATGTTATTTTTATGAGATGAGGTACATGAAGATCCAAACAGCCATCAAATTTATAATATAGCAGCAAATTTATACATATCCTTAAGGAATCGGTTACTCAAGCTAGGCAAGAACAGCCCCAAGAAGACATGTACATGGGAATAGAGAAACATTGTTACACAGGAATATCACAATGCTAAAATGACACAGTTTCTTGGAGACACTGCAAAATTCTAAATAATAATATAAATATATGACAATATATGGATCAATAAATTAGGGGGAGTAAGCTCTCAACCCCAGAAAACAATAATACAACAATCCTTAGAAGGATTGGCTGAAATATACAAAAATGATAAAATGCCATAGTTGCAGGGTAGCAGCTGCAACTAAAGAACTGGAAATGAATAGAGGAGGCTAAAGACGCTGCATCAGATAAAATACCTCCTCCAATGGATCTTCCAAGTGAAAGGTTGATCCTAACACTGAAGATCTCACCCTCCGAAAATCACTACAAACCCTCACTGCAGATGCACATTGAAAATAATGCAATCAGTGAGGGAAAATGCATTGTAGGTGGAATAGAAAGTATTGGCCAAGTGCCAAGATCTAAAATCTACTTTGAATCCTTCCTTACTTATCTCCCAAAGGAAATAATGCTTCCTCCTCTGAAAAACAAGCCAAGGAATGGTGTTGTGGGATCTCCACTGCAACACCTTGCAACACAACGTTATACTTGAGCAAAAATAATGTTGTAGCTAAAGGAGGTGGCTTGGCCTTGAGCCTAAATGTGGAGTGATGAAGTGAAATTCGTCAAGAGGCCTCTCAAGAAGGAGAATGAATCCTAAACAGGAATTCCTTGAACTAAACAACACTGCAACTCTGCTAAATAGCAGGAGACTGCAAATAGTCTAAGCAGGCAAGAAATCAATAATCATAAGCATGTGTCACCATGGATGCCTTTCCCTCCTGTTAAAAAAATTCAAGCTACCTCTCCATGGGTCCCACTCATTAGGGTTTCCTCCATCAAGGAAATTTCCCTCCTCTTTCACTGTGCTGTCCCAGAAGATGATCTCCACCTCCTACCACTGCACTGTTTGACTTGGTCAAACTTGACCTTGTCTTCATGCAAATGTCCTCTTTCACACATGAGGGTGTGAAATCCAGATCCAATGATGATCCTCTTTCATACTATGAGGGATTTTATTCCTATTTCTGAAATGTATGGGCATCCTTATCCATTTACTCATCTCCTAAGTGCAAACAACAAAAATTAATACTCCATTTAGCTGCATGCTAAAAGTGAAACATTACAGTCCTCCCCTCCCAAATGTTTCTTGTCCTCAAGAAACTGCAAGGGTAGAACTGAGACGTCTCCTCTTCTCCCCATGTAGCATCCTCATAAGATGAAATCCTCCAAGGATCAAGATTCTATCTCATTAACATATCTCCATGTTTTCCCTCCAACATATGCAAACTAGCTTTTGGTGAGCATCCCAAATAGCTATCATGTAAGAAATAAACATCTATGGAGGAAAAAATGGTTGTCTATGGGCCTTCTTGAGGTGTGAGATCTGACATAAAATGGGATTTACCATCCCCATATGAATCTTCCATCCATAATAAATCATCCATACAAAGTGAGTTACGTCCCAACATGGCAAATTATGGAAATCTCCTTCCACCTTGAGCTTCGATAATGAAGGTGGGCTGAAAATCTGAATATGGTAAGCATCATAGCCTACCCCACGTTGTCCTCCTCTCCACTTGTTATAAGTGTAGGGTGTGTGATGATATTGGGATGCAATAGTGTTGCCCTTAAGTGGAAAAATGAAAAAAAATCCTCCAAGGATATCCCCTCCAACATTGAAGAACAAGCTGACCCAAAACATTCCATCCATGATGAATAGGGCATGGTCATCATAGAGTATCCAAATGAGAAGTTTGCTTAAGGTTTTACATGATGATGCATGATAAAACACTTGCCCTTAGTTATACAATGGATAGCTATCAAACTCATGGCCCACCTCAAAAGAAAAAAAACATGTGGCTGTGGTGGCCATATCTCCTCTCATGCTCCCATTAGAACATCCAAAGTAGAAAATGTGGGAATCTCCTTCCCTCAAGGACACATCCAACTCATGTGTGAATCTCCCAATCATGCTTTCAACAAGAATAGGAACAATATCAGCAAATTAAATCATGATCAACATCAAAATGAAGGACATGCTGATGGCTTCATGTGGTGCTTGAAGATACCAACAGTCTCCCAAGTATGTACAGCGCAGTTTTACAAACTGCTGCTTCAGAAAATTACAAGGCAAAATGTTTCTTGATACATAGTTAATAATTTATTTTATCATATGGAAAATAGTTGGATATAACAACTGAACATACATGTAATGATAAAACATCTACCCAAGACCACATAAAATATGGCTTCCTCCATCATATAGTTTGGCCCAACATTGACCATGGAGCAATGTGAAAAGGTTACCCTTTTGTGGAGAAATGCACTACATAGTAATGGTAAGAGTATGCAAATCAAGAAATGTAAAAACAGATTTCTTACCATATGCCGGAAGTAAAATGATACATGGATCCACGAGTGAGTCCTCCATAGCGTTTTGACATACTATGAAGAGGAATGAACCATGTGCTGCAAGAAGATCCTCCCTCCCATGCTTGGAAGCCCAAGTCAAGAAGAATATGTCATAGTAATAGATGTCTCCATCCACTACCCCATCATTTTGACCTGTTCTTTGTTCACCAAGTGCATCCAATGTGAAGTGATCCTGGGAGCACTCCATCCATAAATCCCTGCTCCAAAGTGATAGCGCTGTGAGCTCATGCAAATAGGCTCCTTGTCAAAGACTCCTCTAGTAATGCTGCTGCACTTATGGAATACCTTCCAAGACGAAAGTTCTTCCTGATCATCTAAAGTCAAGGAGTATCCCTTTTGCACAATGAGAGTGCTCTCTTCTACTCCTGCAACATCACACAACATGTGAGAACAAATTTTCCTTTTCTCTTTCAAGTACAACTCAAGCAACCAAAGTGATTGTTGCCTCCTTATGCTCCCATCATACAACTCATGTGATGAAGACACAATGAATGATATGAATGTCACATCAACACCATGCATCCATACTCCTTGCTGCCCAATGATGCAAGCATCATGCCACCTCCTTTCCATCCCCATCCCCTTAGGAAGAGGATATGCCAAGTGATGGCCAAACTCCTTCAAGAGGAGCCAGAGCATCCAAGCCTCTTGATGCCTAGTGTCATATAATTGCAAGTAGCTTTCTAGCTTCTTGCTCATCAACCACATCCACTCAATCACTTGTGGATGCCTCCTCCTTTCGTTTCCCTTGGTACTCCTCTAATGAGGGCTACCCTTCTCACAAACCAAATATCTCCCTTTGCATTTCATGAAAGTTTGAAATGCAGCTCTTTGGAGACCTCCTAGACAATATCTCTCACCCATGACTATGTTGAATCCACAAGGATCCAAATATGATGAAGATAACATCTCCCCTCCACCACTATTTGACAGCGATGTTAATCTCTCCAATGATGTAGTGGCTATCTCATAATCCAGCTCAAGGATGGTTTCATAGTTTTTATAGGAGTGTCATGGTTTTTTTCATCCTCCAAAAGTTCACACTCAAACTTCAAGGGCTGTGTGAAACTCAACAGAGATGTATGAGGATGATGGTTCATCTCCTCCTTGAACCATTTGCACAGCACAGTGCAATCATGTTGCTCTAGATCAACAATGTGTGTTTATTCTTGGTCATTAATAAATGAATTTCCACAATCCTCTAAGTGATTTGTTGAAATATAAGGTGGAACTTCAAGCATACCTTTGTGGAATTTGGGATCTTCTTGTATGGCTAAAATAGGTTTCTCCTCTAATGCAATGGCTGCCTCATTTGTATATGTAGAAGGTTTCTCTTCCAAGGCTGTGAAAACATTGGTACAAGTCTCCTCCCATGATGGTGTGAGCTCTTTATCCTTTATTCTTCCTCCATCAAAGGTTTTGATCAACTTTTGAGTTAATTCTGCAAAATTTTCCACCCTTGTATGGCTCAAGTGGCTGAACCACTAGACATAGGCTTAACCCTCCAAGTGCAGCGCTACAACTTCTAATGCCTCCCTCTCTACCACCAGATTTAGTTGGAATAATGCCTCAAGATCTCTTACCCAATCTCTTGTTGTAGATGACCCATCAAATTTAGACAGTAGGATTCTATTACCTTTGATTTACCTTTTGTTGGAAGGCCTCCTCTCCTCCTTCCACTAAATAAAATGTGGGAGAGATAGAGTCTCTTTAAAAGCTCTAGATTGAGATTTGTATTCACCTAGGTATTGACTTAGGACCTGATAATCCAAGTATATTTCATGCTTGTCTTCTTCTTCTTCATGAGAATAGGAAGTGCATGGTCCTTCCTCTTCTTTCTGCTCCTCCTCTTTGGAGAGGCTCTTTTTAGTTCTAAAAATTGATGAGAGTAATCTCATCTTCTTCATCATTCTGATATTATTCTATATTATTTGGCTAAAAATCACAGGCTAAGCCAAGAAATATGCTTTGATACCATTGTAATATCCCCAAATGGGATCTGTCGGTAATACATAGCTGGGAAAACGCATTTCCCAGAAATGAATGCAACAGGATTTGAAACCAAGACTTGGATCCCTTATATAAATGTATCTAAGACCGAAATAAAAAAGGAGGCTAAAAAAAAATCACTCTATGTGGGTTAAACAGGTCTCCCACACTTAGTTGTCTTGAAAAAGTGCCCAATGAAGGGACTGCAGCAATACATGAACAATATTGGAGTAACAGTGTTATTTTTATGAGCTTAAGTATGTGAAGATCCAAATAGCCATCAAACGTATAATATAGTAGAAAATTTATACATATCCTTAAGGAATCAGTCACTGAAGCTAGGCAATAACAGCCCCAAGAAGACATGTACATGGGAATAAAGAAACACTGCTACACAGGAATATCACAAGGCTAAAATGATGTAGTTTCTTGGAGACACTGCAACATGCTAAATAATAATACAAATATATGACAATATATGGCTCAATAAATGAGGGGGATCAAGCTCTCAACCCCAGAAAACAATAATACAACAGTCCTTAGAAGGATTGGCTGAAATATAAAAAAATGGTAAAATGTCAGAGTTGTAGGGTAGTAGCTGTAACTCAAGAAATTGAAATGAATAGAGGAGGCTAAAGATGCTGCATCAGATAAAATACCTCCTCCAATGGATCTTCCAAGTGAAAGGCTGATCCTAACACTGAAGATCTCACCCTCCGACAATCACTGTAAACCCTCACTTTAGATGCACACTAAAAAGTAACGCAGTCACTAAGGGAAACTGCACTGTATGTGGAATAGAAAGTGTTGGCTAAGAGCCAAGATATGAAATCTAATCTAAATCCTTCCTTAATAATCTCCCAAAGGAAATAAGGCTTCCTCCTCTGAAAAACAAGCCAAGGAATAGTGTTGTGGGATCTCCACCGCAACACCCTGCAACACAACATTATACTTGAGCAGAAATAATGTTGTAGCTGAAGGAGGTGGCTCGGACTTGAGCCTAAATGTGGAGTGATGAAGTGAAATCCCTCAAGAGGCCTCTCAAGAAGGAGAAGAAATCCTAAAAAGGAATTCCTTGTGCTAAACAACACTACAACGCTTCCAAACAGTAGGAGATTGCAAATAGTCTAAGCAGACAAGAAATCAATAATCATAAGCATGTGTCGCCATGGCTGCCTTGACCTCCTTTTAAACAAATGCAAGCTCCCTCTCCATGGGTCCCACTCATTAGGGTTTCCTCCATCAAGGAAACTCCCCTCCTCTTTCACTGCGTTGTCCCACAAGATGATCTCCACCTCCTACCAAACTTGACCTTGTCTTCATGCAAATGTCCTCTTCCACACATGAGGGTGTGAAATCCAGCTCCACTGATGATCCCTTTCATACCATGAGGTATTTTATTCCTATTTCTGAAATGTATAGGCCTCCTGACCCATTTATTCATCTTCTAAGTGCAAACAACAAAAAATAATACTCCATTTAGCTGCATGCTAAAAGTGGAATATTACATATCCCAAACTTTATATGAGGAGGTATTTGAGAATTTATAATTTTTTCCAAATGTCCAGAGCTTTTCGTCTGAGAAATATTCATAGTTAATTCAATTTAGTCCTTTTATAATTTCTTCCTCTAGCTTAACACTTCTTATTCCATTTTTTCTCGCTCCTGATTTTTCTCCTTTATTTCATTTCTCAGAATATCCTCTACTTTCCTTGATTCTTCTAGTTCAATCTTCAATTTAATATATCTTCTCAATCTGGTTCAATCTTTGCATATTTTAGAAGCATTTCTTTCTATTTCTTACCTTTAAGTTTAAGTCTGTCTATTTCCTCCAAGGCACTAATTAGCTCCTCCTCAAGATCTACCTCACCTTCTTCTTCAATTCCTGGAGATCTTCCTCATGCTATTCCTTTGCCATCAAGATAATTCTGATGTTCATTCTTCATTGGGAGAATCATCTGAGCTCTCAGATGCACTATTGTCTTGTTGGGCATACAAATTTCTTTTATTAATTTTGTTCCCTTTCGTCTTATTTCTGAATTTGGTTTTCTCTTTCCCTCTTGACTGATTCTCCATTTTCTTATGAGGACATTTAGATGCATAGTGCCCCACTCCTCCATAGTTAAAGAACTTGAATGGAATTTTATCTTTATACTTACCTGTGTCTTTCTCCAATATTCTAAAAAATTTGGCCTCTTCTTTATCAGAGTAGGAGCATGTACCTTCCTTCTCTTCTCTACACTTATCTTCCTTAAAGGTTGCCTCCCTCATATTTGAATTTCCCTCTGGAAGTCTCATCTCATAAGCTGTCAAGTTTCCAAGTAATTGGTTCATGGTTAGCATTTCCTAGTTTTTTGTTTCTAATATGGTAGAAACCTTAGGGTTAAACCTGGATGGTAAAGATCTCAATATCTTTTGTACAATTACACATTCTTTAATGGTTTCTCCTAGAGATTTCATGTTATTCACAATTTCTGCAACCTTTAAGAAGAAAATGGCTACATCTTCATCTTCATTCATTTTTACATTTTCAAATTTAGCTCTATAGGCTTGCAGTTTGGCCATCTTCACCTTTTTATCTCCCTCGTGGATATTTTCTAAAGTATCCCAGACATCCTTGGCAGCCTCAATGTGCATTAATTTGATAAATTTGTTTCATACAGACTGATCAAGAGTTCATTCATGGCCTTTGCATTAGCTATGAAATTTTTCTTGGCTTCTTTCTCTGTTTCAATATCCTTTGGAGCATATCCTTCTTCCACATCAGCCAAAACTTCTATTCCTAGAGACATTATGTATGTCCTCATTCTTATTTATAGAAGGCATAGTTTGTGCTAGTAAACAATGGGAATTTATTTGTTGAGAAACCTTCTAGGCTAGCCATTCTGGGGACCTAGGATCTCATTCCAGTTGTTAAAATGATACAGAAGAAACTGGCTTTGATACCAATTGATAAGCCCTTAGTTAAACTGAGAGTGCAGGGTGGGGGGGGGGGGGTGTGAATCAATTTAATACATTGATGGACATTTAAATTTTTTATTCAACTCATTTACACCTTCATTTCATAAGAAAATTAATATATAATGGATCAACAAACATAATGTGTGGACAACGAGTAATTAAGAATATTAAATCATCTCATCAACAGTCAATCATCAAGCACATAAACAACAGATATAAGCAGAAACCCATAATGGGAGAAAATGACATATTATTATTGTTGTGATGCAAAGGCAAGCTCCAACTCCCTCTCACATATGATTTTTATTAGGATCCAACCTACAGGAGCCTACTACCCCAAATTCTACAAGATACAACTTTCAAGGAAGCTCCAACTCCCATCTAATTTCTGCAGGCTACAACCCACAGGAGGCTCCTACCTCAACCAACTACAACTGGACATCTATCAAGATAAAACTTGATATGGAAGCACCAAATCCCTCACACTACAATGAAATCATATGCTGATTTACCTCGATATCAACTCTATTTTTATCCTTCTTCAATGCTACCCTTCCAGCCTTCAAATCTACTTCATATCAGCTCTGGATTCGCACAGCCTCTCTATCTACTCCCTCTCATTCTTCCACTCTCTAACCTATTTATGCACATTACAATAACATAATTTATAGAGATCATTTCATGTGTGTTTTCATTCTATATGGGAATATGAAGTGAACAAGCATGACTCTTTCCTTCCACTCATTCATCTCCTCACTCAACATATTCAACATGTTACAAATATATACAATTATTACAGTATCAAATGAAGTCTTACTTTTCCTGCGAGACTTGCCTTTTGATCACAAATAATAAATTTATAGTTACATTCAAATATTTCACTCAGCCCTTTCAACTTCTTAGATTTTTTGTGTGTTTGTCCTCTTCTTCTTGATGTCCCTTTGTCTTTTATGTTTTTGCAATTATATTCCAACTATGTTGTATGACCACCTTTTTTCCCGACTCAACCCATGTTGTTGCATTGTTCTGCATCAGCTCTAGGTTCCTTTTTTTTCTTACCCGAGCCTTTTCTTGTTTTGTTCATACTTTTCTTTTGCTACCTGAGTCTTTTCTTCCGCATCAGCCTTTTCATTTGACTCACTGCCGCAACACTGTTCTACACGAGCTCTTGGTCCTTTGTTATGTGTTCAGGTATTTTATTTGTGACCTATGGGGTATAGCCCACATAAACTCCCTTTCAACACACAATGGAATACAACTTCGGAGTTAAATACAACTTGCATACATTAGCGATCAAACAACGCTACTTTAAACCAGACTACACATAAACAAAAATCTCTTGCATACATGCGGAATTTCCTGTTGGAGGGTCCCACAATACCTTGAACCAATCAAAACACATCACATATAAAAAAACTTACTAAAAAACCTTAACAACGAGCTTACCATTTTGCTGATGTGAAGTTTCATTGTAATCCCCACCATAGATCTTCGCCAAATCTAATGGTCTTTCTATACCACTTTGTCTTATTGCAATCACTCACTCACAAGTTTAACTCTTATCCATAATGCTAAACCATATAATCTGCGATGTGCGCTAGTGCACAGTGCCGACATGTGGCTCCTCCCTTTCACTGCATCACATCTTCCTAACCTTATCGCATCGCAAACTAATTAGAATACCTTCCGAAGCCTTAGCGCTGTCCGCTAGCATTTGCGATGTGAAAAATTGCGATTCACCATATGCCATTGATCTGCCATACGATATAACAGTCCTCACTACGTGCCTTGTCGTGCCAACACGTGTCCCTTATGCACTTCAAATCGAACACAAAATAACTTACCTTGCGATGACCTTAACACTTAAGCGCTAAGCTTTGTGATTTGCGCTTTCGATCTCCGTCATTGGTATTCTTTGGATCCAACAGTCTATGCTGGTCTCCTTTCTAATCCACTTCGCATCGCATGTTAAATATCTTAACTTGCGAAGTCATAACCGTAAAAATTGTACCTTGTGATGTGCGATATGTTCACAATTACTATGTGATTGTCACCATTGATCTACACCAGATCTATGGTCCTCATTGCTGCTTGCAAATATGATTGTCCTTCTCAACTCATCTTGTGATGTAATCTCATTTGTTCAACTGTCGCATTCACTTCTGCGATCTAATCCTGACTGTCTACTCACCTCCCTTGGAATTCTTCAAAGTGTTCTCTACCTCAGTTGATTTTTCTTCTTTCTGTGACCACCGCTACTCTGCATCTCTGTTATCCTTCCTGAGCTTTATTCAGTTTCTAAATGTGCTGATCTCTCTTGAACTTTATTCAGTTTCTAAATGCGCTGATATCTCATGAGCTTTATTCTGTTTCTAAACACGCTGATCTCTCCTGAGCTTGTTCTTCTATTCGTTATTCACTCTAACATGGGATTATTACTATTGTTGCACACCTTACTCACTACATTGTTACACGCCTTGTGTACTACTGCCTTGTCTGCCTTAGCTTCCTATGTTTCCTTTGATGCTTCTACTACCTCTGCTTCTTTACTGCCTTTGCTCCTTGTAAGCCTTGCTTCTTAGCTGCCTTTGTTTCCTTTGTCTTTTTTATAGTTCATGTGTTGATGATTTGTGCTCCTTTGCCATCAATGACAATATTTCCATCAAGAGGATTTAATCACGAGACACTATGTGGATGTTGTGAGGGTGCATGATTAAGCGATCCAGTTACAAGATAAATCTAGTGATTAGAAACTCTTACTCTTAACTACTAGGGTGGTACGAACCTCATCAAGTATCAAGAAATTAGGTGGTAACCACAAAGAGAGCTCTTGAGGGAACCTACATTGGATGGGCCCATATGTATCTAACTATCACAAGGTGATAGTTCATCATATGGAAGTGAAAAAAGGTGATGATTTTATGTCCAATACCCTCATATGTTCCATTCTATTTGATATAATTCATATCATCAGAGGTAGACAATTACCATTTGTAGGGAAAATTATTATACCACCTTGGATAACTATGCATTCCTACCAATGAAAGATTCCATGTAATATGAGAAGCTCACACTTCTCTTATGTCGGGTAATTTTTGTGTAGGAATGGCTATGTCTCACTTGCAGAGGTTTTTCTAATGGCCTCATATGAAAGAGATTATATCAAAATATGTAAATGTATGTGTGATGTATTATGATTGTAAGCCAAGTAATATAAATTTAGGGCTATACAAACCACTCCATGTTCCCTCTTGTCCCTATGAAATTGTCCCTATGGACTTTGTATGAGGGTTTCCTTTGTCACTAAAGGGTCATTATTATTTTTATGTAGTGATGGATAAGTTTATTAAGATGCGTATCTTAATGCCATTTAAGAAACATATTACTACTAAACAGACTTCTCAACTCTTCTTTCAATATGTATGGGTTCATTTTGGGTTGCCCACATTCATTGTATCTAATTGTGACTCTCGATTCCTTGGAGAGTTTTGGAAAAGGTTTTGGAAGATGATGGACACCAAACTAAAGAGGAGCATGGCATTCGATCCACATACCAATAGAGAAACATAGGTTGTCAACCAAATAGTGGTTCACTTTCTTTGAGGCTATTGCAAGAAACATCCCAAGCTGCAGCATGAGTAGATCCATTATGTGCAACATGCATAAAATAGGGCCATGCACTCATATACTCAAAGGTCACAGTTTAAGACATGTTTTGGGTACCTATCAAAAGATCCCTTAAACTTTTTCTTCAGGCACGATGATGATTCTAGGAAAAAAAGTGACAAATAGAAACCACACAAGTTCATTCAGCGGATTCAAAATAGTCATAAAGCACTACAGGAACACTTGTAGAAGAGGCATTATTGATATGAATCTTGGCATGAAAAACATGGAGTCGATCATTAGTTTGAGGTTGGAGACAAGGTATTGTTCCATATTAGAAGGGACGCGACAAATGGAGAAGGTAAGAAATTGAGACCAATCAGATATGGTCCATTTACCATGTTGGAGAAGACTGGGAAAAATGCTTATTTCCTTGATATTCCAACATATCTACATATTTATTCCATGTTGAACGTTGAAAACATGAAAATATGCATGCCACTGATCATCATGGATGCATAAGAGGGTGGGGAGGTACCTTCAGTGGATGATTTATCACCAAAGTACTTGGAAAAACTGCCTTAAAACATCATCCTTCACAGGAGGACCGGGACTTCATGACTGGGAGATGCAAAGTACTTTCGTGTGGGTTTCACATGGATGCGTCTAAGTAAATGTTGTGTAACTAGCTCTAAAAATATAAGAAAAGAGATATCAACGCCTTAGAAATGAGCCACTTCGAGGGGGAAACCTCCAATACATTACATAAATGAACAATTCTTGGATGATACAATTTACAAAACCTCCTTTCTATATATAGGATTTCATGGGGCCATAATGTAATCCTAGTGGGCCACAATGTAATCCTAGCCGACCTAACAATAATAATTTAAGGGCACGATAATAACAAAATGGGGGTTACAAGGGTACAATAATAACAATAAGGGGGTTACACTAACAACAATAAGGGACTATACTAGTAATATAGGGACCTAACATGCCCCTCTCCTTCAAAAAAGTGTTGTCCTCAACGTTTGAGTAGCTCTGGGTGCTTTTGTATAAAATTCTCATCCTCCCATGTAGAATCTTCAGTGGGTAAGTTCTTCCACTTGATGAGATACTCTGAAATTGATCGATTTCGTAGCTGTCGAGTTCTTGTTTCCGTGACCTCTTCAGGTTCCAATATGAATTTTCCTTCCTCATCAAGTTCTGGATATATTGTTTGAACTGGAAGATTTTCACCGATAGCCTTTTTTAAGCATGAAACATGGAAAACTGGATGCACTCGCAAAGAAGCAGGAAGCTCCAATTTGTATGCCATAGTACCAATCTTTTGCAACACCTTGTAAGGACCATATTACTTTGGTGATAATTTATTATCCTTCTTAGCTTGCTTGAGGGACATTTGTTTGTATGGTTGTAGCCGTAAAAATACCCAATCTCCTACATCAAAACTTCTCTCGCTGCGATGTTGATCTGCCCGTTGTTTCATTCGATTTTGTGCCAAATTCAGGTTATCCTTTAAGAGTTGGAGAACTTCTTGCTGATGCTCGATGTGATCTTCCACTGCTTGAACCTTCGAATTTTCCCTTAAAGATGATGTGATAGATGGTGGATGATATCCATAAAGTGCCATAAATGGGGTCATCTTTGCTGCAATATGGAAGGAAGTGTTATACCACCATTCAGCGAGAGGTAACCACTTGACCCATTGTGCTTGTTTATCAGATAAAAAACAACGAAGATATCCTTCCAAACATTTATTTACTATCTCATTTTGACCATTAGATTGAGGATGATAAGATGAGCTATGAACTAATTGAGTACCCAAACAAGAAAATAACTCCGTCCAAAAATTTCCAGTAAAAATGGGATCTCTGTCGCTCACAATAACCCTTGGGCTTCCATGTAGCTTTTGAATTCTATCCATAAATGTAGTAGCAACCGTACTTGCTTTAAATGGATAAGATAATGCACAAAAGTGTGTATACTTGGTAAGTCTATCAACTACCACCATGATGACACTCTTTCCTTCGGACTTAGGTAAACCTGTGATAAAATCCATTGAAATCTCCTCCCAACGTTGACTTGGAATGGATAAAGGTTGTAGAAGTCCCAGGGTCTTAATTGTCTCAACGTTATTCTGCTCGAAAACCAAATATTCCGCCACAAACTTTTGAATATCAAATTTAAGGCCATCCCAAAAAAATTCTTTCTTCACCCTGTGGTAAGTTGTTAAAAATCCTGAGTGTCCTCCTAAAGGAGAAGTGTGCAATTCCAGAAGAATATTTTGTTTTATTTGGGAATTCTTACAAAGATATAAGCAATATTTGTACCATAAGGAATCATTTTTCCAACTAAATGTATTATATGTACTAGGATCTTCCTGCAACTTTTGAATGAGTGCCCATACATCTTTTTCCTTCTTCCATTCATCTCTTGCTTCAGTTATCCAATCTGGTTGGATAATAGAAATGGCACAAACCAATGCTTCCACCTCCTCATTCTTTCTTGAGAGTGCATCTGCAACAACATTAAGCTTTCCTTTTTCGTAGATTATTTCAAAGTCATAACCCAACATCTTTGTGACCCATTTTTGTTTCTCTTCTGAAGATATTCTTTGCTCCAAAAAGTGTTTAAGACTATCATGATCAGTTTTTACCTTGAAGTGTCTTCCCATTAGGTAATTTCTCCTTAATGGCTTTAATTTTCTTAGGGTCTACTTTAACACCCTCGTGAGATACAATATGACCCAGATATTCCACCTCTTGTACTCCAAAGAAACATTTGGATAGTTTTTCATATAATTGTTTCTCCTGCAATAGTTTGAGCACCCTGTCAACATGTTCAACATGATCCTTCCAAGACCTGCTATAGATTAGTATATCATCAAAAAATACCAGCACAAATTTTCTAAGGAAGGGTTTGAAAATGGAATTCATCAACCTTGGAAATGTAGAAGGTGCATTGGTAAGGCCAAAAGGCATGACCAAAAATTCATAATGACCCTCATGAGTTCGAAACGTGTTTTTTGGAATATCTTCAGTCTTCATTCTAATTTGATGATATCCTGAACGAAGATCCAACTTGGTAAAATAAATTTCTCCATGTAATTCATCCAATAATTCATCAATCATAGGAATGGGAAATTTATCTTTAATGGTGAGCTTATTGAGCTCCCTATAGTCTGGACACATTCGCCATGATCCATCCTTCTTGTGTACCAATACTACAGGAGCAGAGAAATAACTTTGACTAGGTTGAATTATACCTGCCTCTAACATTTCTGCAATCATACGTTCAATTTCACTCTTTTAGACATAAGGATATCTATAAGGCCTGATGTTTGGAGGAACACTTCCTGGAATCAAATGAATAGCATGATCATGATTATGAATAGGTGGGAGTATTTTGGGAGTTTCAAACATGTTGGAATGATTGTTCAAGACTTGTTGGAGATCTGCAGAAATAGATGATTTTGATGTTGGAACTTCTAGTGAGCATAATTGTGCAATTACACCTCATTGTTATTTCTTTAGAAGATTTGTCATGAAATTAGAGCTTATTATCTTTCCCAGCTTCCCCGCAATACCCCGCAATTCGACTTCCTTTCCTTCTGAAAAAAATTTCAAGAAAAGTTCTTGAAAATTAAAAGCTACCATCCCCAAAGATTGTAACCATTGTACTCCTAGTACAACATCAGCACCTCCCATAGGAATGGAAAGCATTGGACTAGTCAATACATATTCCCCCATGGTTAGCTTGATATTATGGCATTTTCCAGAGCAATTTATAGTTCTTCCATTTGCCACCATCACTTGACATTCTGGTGCTGGGTATAGGAAACAATTTAATTCCTTTTCTACCTTACAATGAATAAAATTATGGGTGCTACCTGAATCAATCAACACTATTACCTTTTTCTTCTTGATATGTCCTTCTATCTTGAGAGTTTGAGGAGTGGTAATTCCCGCCAGTGCATTACATGATATGGTCAGATTCATTTCTTCCTCTTCTAGGGCTGGTTCCTGGTGTATATCCTCTTCTTGTTCATTTTCTTCTTCCTCTTCACAATCTATGTAAAATAATTTCTTCTCAGCACACTTATGACCTTTAGTGTATTTGCTATCACAACTATAGCAGAGCCCTTTTGCTCTTTTTTCTTCCAATTGTTGTGGTGTCAACCTTGTAGGTTGTGGAAATCTAGGTGTAGAAACACTTCCTTCTTTATAGAAGTGAGTGGTAGGCTTCCTTGTCACCATAATTTTACATTCAATTTTTCTTGCCAACCTGAATGCCTTCTCCAATGAATCATGTTCCAAAACGCGAACTTCATGTTGGATGTTATCCTTTAAAGTGCCTATGAAGAGATCAATCTTGTGTTCCTCTGGAATATCAGTTACCCTTATATTCAATTTTTGGAAGTCCTCAATGTGCTCCCCCACTAAACCCTTTTGTTTGAGATTTACCAATTGGCTAAAGAAGGTGTTACTCTTTGTATCCTCATAATTTGATATCATTTCCTCCGTAAAAATTCACCAAGTGAAAATTTTTTTACGGGATCAAAGCCATCGATACCATACAAATGCATTTTGTTCTAAATGTAAAGTTGCAATGCGTACCCTTTGTCTGTTTTGCACATTATGGAGATCAAAATATTGCTCCATCTGTAGTATGCATGTTACAGGATCCTTTCCATAAAACTTCCTCATATCCATTTTTGGAATATGGTGGTTGTTTCCGCCAACACTAGAGTTTATAAAATCACGATTAACATTTATTTTTTTCTCATCATGAGTTTCCTCTACTATATTTTCACCATTAGGAAACCTTTATTGTATCCACTTTGTCAAACCTTCTATGTCTGCTTTTAGATCATTCTTCATGTTTTCCATTTTAGATTCCATGCCAGCTTCCATGTCATCTATCTTATATTCCACGTCTTTCTTGAAACCATCCATATTATTCTTCACACCATCCATCTTTTCTTCCACGCCTTTCTTCAAAACTTCCTTTTGAGGAGATCGATATTGAAATTTGAGTATATCTATGATTGCGGCTCTTCAATATCTGAAATTCAACACTGAAGTAGCCCTATGAATTCTCTTTTGAATGCCATAGGTCTTACCTGATTTGGATTCTCCAAGACAAAGTTATGTCCAATCTCCCACAATGACCTAATTATGGACTAGTTCAGTAGAGTGAACTTATATGACTTGCCACGTGTCACTGTTTCATCCTTCGCCTCTGAAATTGATAGCCAAGAAACTAAATTCTTTTTACTTTCGACCACTTTTTACGGTACTCCTATTCGATGCTCAGAGAGAGAGTTATTGAACTTTTCCCACGATAACCTCTTTGAGATGAAATTTGGGAGCCTAAAAAAGCACCACCGTCCACAGATCATATCTCCAAAAATTATGTGAATAAAGATCTGAAATGTTTTGACGAGTTTCTTTAGGATTTCAGCTTCACACCCTAAAATTTTCAAATTCTTAAACTTCGTAGAAAAACATTTATAGTGAAAATTCCACGATGACCTGTTTAGGAGCCCGAACAAAGACCTAACTTCCACAGATCATATCTCCACAAATATTGCAAACCAAGCTTTGAAATTTTCAGACGATCTTCCTCAAGATTTTGGCTTCGCACCCTAAAAATTTCAGCTTCTGAAATTTCGTAGAAAAAAATTTATAGCGACAATTCCACGATGACTTGTTTGGAGCATAAAAACCCTAGAATCCAAAGCTCTGATACCAAATGTTGTGTAACCAGCTCCAAAAATAGAATAAAAGAGATATCAACGCCTTATAAATGAGCCACTTCGAGGGGAAAACCTCCAATACATTAAATAAATGAACAATTCTTGGATGATACAATTTACAAAACCTCCTTTCTATATATAGGAGTCTATGTGGCCATAATGTAATCCTAGTGGGCCACAATGTAATCCTAGGCAACCTAACAATAATAATTTAAGGGCACAATAATAAAAAAATGGGGGTTACAAGGGTAAAATAATAACCATAAAGGGGTTACACTAATAAAAATAAGGGACTATACTGGTAATATAGGGACCTAACAGTAAATCCTGATGAATTTAAATGGAGAAATTGAGGGATAAATTCTCTCACCTGACAGTTGATTGAGAAATATTTTGGAGGCCCAAAAGATTCTTAGTGAGGAGAAAAGATCTAGGAGGATCCCAAAAGGCCAAAATTTTGAAGTCTTCAAATCTAAATGCAACCTATCCCAAATCATAGAGCTCTTCATTTTGAATCCAATGGTGCAAACATAGTCTCAATCTAACATCGTATGTGAAAGTTATGAAAATATGTAGTTCTTTTCGAATAGTAAAAAAAATTGCAGGCGTACCTTAAGGTGCGATGTGGCAATCCCATGGGCTACCACATTGTAGTATGAAAAAAACCTATCATCTGTAGTACAAAATATTCTAGTCCAATCCAATGTCAACACGTGGTAGTCCATACGATGACTAGGCGAGTAATATGGCAGGTGATTGGGCAGAAACATACCAATGGCATGCTACCATGTGGGCCAATCATTTAATGCCAGATGAAACCATGGTGGAAGCCCATGAGGATAAATCAAGCCCATGTGGACTAGCTATTTTGTGATAATTTGATAGGTGTTTTAATTTATTTTGTTGGATTGTTAAGCTTTTTGGTGGTAGACAAATGGATACGAGCAATCAATTATATTTCTAGTGAATATTTTTTTTTATAACAATAGTGATAGGTCGATTGTTTTGGGGTTTGAACCCCAACTGGTTAGTTGGCCATGAACTAAATATTTTTACATTACCATTGGGTCAATGACTCACCATTGATATGTTCTCTTAATGAAATTTATTTAAACCAATTTGTTTGTGGATATGGCAGGAGGAACATCGGGTAGTATTAGAACCTGATCTTTGGAATCATGCGCTGGAGGAAACCAAGAGAAGAATAGTGTGACACATAGTTTGAGACAAGGAATATTCTAAGATAATGTTCCCTAGAATATTCTAGGAATATTTATATGGGGGATTTTCTGTGGAATATTTTATATTCTTTGAGGGGCTAGAACTCTAGGTGACATAATATAGTGAAGTTGATGCTCAAATTTCTTCGAATTTCAAGAGGATTTCACTGGTTACACTCAGGATTGGATGTATAATGATGTATTTTTCCATGTACATCTTATTTTTTTTGAGATTAATTAAGAGGCCTTCCCACTATTGAGGCAAGGCTCAGAGACATAGTCCACATTGGATGAACTCCGTTATCAATTTTTTGTGTGATTTGTCTTTATGGTCTCCTTTGTGTTTCCTCTTCTTAATGTGTTTTAACATATTATTTTTCATGCTCCTTTCCATGCAAGTCAGTGGTCTCCTTTATGTGTCTATATTTTCACTTCCTCGGAAATGAAGTGAAGAGATATGTCCAAGAAGACAACTGAGAGAGAGAGAGAGGTTGTGAAATAGAGGGGTGACCATGATATATATATACGTATTGCTGCAAGGTCATTTTTCGAGAATGAGAGATTTTTTTTTCTTATTCAAACATGCCACTCCATGTCATGGGACGAAGGCCACTTTGAAACCTCTTCATTTCGGTGAAGCAACATTGCGAGTGTAGTCTTTGGTTGCAATTGTTGGCACTGATGTTGTGAAACCAGCTCCAAAAAGAGAAGAAACGAGATATCAACACCTTAGAAATAAGCCACTTTGAGGGGGCAACCTCCAACACATTACATGAATGAACAATTCTTGGATGATTCAAATTACAAAACCTCCTTTATATATATAGGAGTCCATGGGGCCATAATTTAATCCTAGTAGGGCCACAATGTAATCCTAGCCGACCTAACAATAATAATTTAAGGGCACAATAATAACAATATGGGGGTTACAAGGGTACAATAATAACAATAAGGGGGTTACAATAACAACAATAAGGGACAATACTAGTAATATATGGACCTAACATGCCCCTCTCCTTCAAAAAATTGTTGTCCTCAACGCATGAGTAGCTCTGGGTGCTTCTGTATAAAACTTTCATGCTCCCATGTAGAATCTTTAGTGGGTAAGTTCTTCCACGTGATGAGATACTCTAAAATTGATCGATTATGTAGCTGTCAAGTTCTTGTTTCCGTGATCGCTTCAGGTTCCAATATGATTTTTCCTTCCTCATTAAGTTCTGGCAATATTGTTTGAACTGGAAGATTTTCACCTATAACCTTCGTTAAGCATGAAACATGGAAAATTAGATGCACTCGTGAAGAAGCAGGAAGCTCCAATTTGTGTGCCATGGTACCAATATTTTTCAACACCTTGTAAGGACCATAGTACTTTGGCGATAATTTATTATCCTTCTTAATTTGCTTGAGAGAAATTTGTTTGTATGGTTGTAGCGGTAAAAATACCCAGTCTCCTACATCAAAAATTCTCTCGCTGCGATGTTGATATGCTTGTTGTTTCATTCGATTTTGTGCCAAATTCAGGTTGTCCTTTAAGATTTGGAGAACTTCTTGTTGATGCTCGATGTGATATTCCACTGTTTTAACCTTCAAATTTTCTCTTAAAGTTGATGTGATGGATGGTGGATGATATCCATAAAGTGCCATAAATGGGGTCATTTTTGTTGCAGTATGGAAGGAAGTGTTATACCACTATTCAGCAAGAGGTAACCACTTGACCCATTGTGTTTGTTTATCAGATACAAAAAAAGGAAGATATCCTTCCCAACATTTATTTACTATCTCAGTTTGACCATCGGATTGAGGATGATAAGATGAGCTATGAGCTAATTGAGTACCCAAACAAGAAAATAACTCCGTCCAAAAATTTCCAGTAAAAATGGGATCTCTGTCACTAACAATAACCCTTGTGTTTCCATGTAGCTTTTGAATTGTGTCCACAAATGTAGTAGCAACTGTACTTGCTTTAAATGGATGAGATAATGCACAAAACTGTGCATACTTGGTAAGTCTATCAACTACCCCCATAATGACACTCTTTCCTTCTGACTTAGGTAAAATAGTGATAAAAACCATTGAAATCTCCTCCCAACGTTTACTTGGAATGGATAAAGGTTGTAGAAGACTCGGGGTCTTAATTGTCTAAAATTTATTCTGCTGGAAAAACAAACACTCCGCCACAAACTTTTGAATATCAGATTTAAGGCCATCCCAAAAACATTCTTTCTTCACCCTGTGGTAAGTTTTTAAAAATCCTGAGTGTCCCCCTAAAGGAGAAGTGTGCACTTCCAAAAGAATCTTTTGTTTTAGTTGGAAATTATTACAAAGATATAAGCGATTTTTGTACCATAAGGAATCATTTTTCCAACTAAATGTATCAAATTTACTAGGATCTTGCTGCAATTTTCGAATGAGTGTCCACACTTCTTTGTCATTCTTCCATTCATCTCTTGTTTTGGTTATCCAATATGGTTGGATAATATAAATGGCACAAAACAATGCTTCCACCTCTTCATTCTTTCTTGAGAGTGCATCTGCAACAACATTTAGCTTCCCTTTTTTGTATATTATTTCAAAGTCATAACCCAACATCTTTGTGACCCATTTTTGCTGCTCTTCTGAAGATAGTATTTGTTCCAAAAAGTGTTTAAGACTATCATGATTAGTTTTTACCTTGAATTGTCTTCCCATTAGGTAGTTTCTCTATTTCTTTAGTGCATGCAGTATTGCTAACATTTCCTTCTCATAAATAGGTTTTTCTAGATAATTTCCTTTGATTAGACGACTTTCAAAAGCAATGGGTCTTCCTTCTTGCATTAAAACAACACCAATTCCATTTCCTGAGGAATCACATTCCACAATAAAGGTTTTTGCGAAGTCTGGCATAGCTAAGATTGGTGCTAGGAACATTACCTCTTTAAGATGTTCAAAGGCCTTAGTTGCTTAAGGAGTCCATGAAAATGCATCTTTCTTCAATAATGTTGTTAGAGATGCTGCTATTCTCCCATAATTCGTCACAAACTTTAGATAATACCCTGTTAACCTGAGAAATCCTTGCAACTGCTTTATGGTTGTGGGGACTTTCCATTCCTTAATGGCTTTAATTTTGTTGGGGTCTACCTTAACACCCTTATGAGATACAATATGACCCAGATATTCCACCTCTTGTACTCCAAAGAAACATTTGGATGTTTTTTCATATAATTGTTTCTCCTCCAATAGTTTGAGCACCCTGATAACATGTTGAACATGAGATGATCCTTCCAAGGCCTGTTGTAGATTAGTATATCACCAAAAAATACTAGCACAAATTTTCTAAGGAAGGGTTTGAAAAATGAAATTCATCAACCCTGGAAATGTAGAAGGTGCATTGGTAAGGCCAAAAGGCATGAAAAAAAATTCGTAATGACCCTCATGCGTTCGAAATGCTGTTTTCGGAATATTTTCAGTCTTCATTCTAATTTTATGATACCCTGAACGAAGATCATATTTGGTCAAATAAATTTCTCCATGTAATTCATCCAATAATTCATAAATCACAGGAATGGGAAATTTATCTTTAATGGTGAGTTTATTGAGCTCCCTATAATCCAGACACATGCACCATGATCCATCCTTCTTGTGTACTAATACTACAGGAGCAGAGAAGGAACTTTGACTAGGTTGAATTATACCCGCCTCTAACATTTCTGCAATCATATGTTCAATTTCGCTCTTTTGGACATAAGGATATCTATAAGGCCTGATGTTTGGAGGAAAAATTCCTGGAATCAAATGAATATCATGATCATGATCATGAATAGGTGGGAGTCCTTTTGGAGTTTCAAAAACCTTGGAATAATTGTCCAAGACTTTTTGTATATCTGCAGAAATAGATGATTTTGATGTTGGAACTTCTAGTGAGCATAATTGTGCAATTATGCCTCGTTTTTCTTTATTTAGAAGCTTTGTCATGACATTAGAGCTTATTATATTTCCCGCCTTCCCTACAATACCCTTTAATTCAACTTCCTTTCCTTCTGAAAAAAAAATCAAGAAAAGTTCTTGAAAATTAAAAGCTACTGTCCCCAAAGATTGTAACCATTATACTGCTAGTACAATATCAACACCTCCCATAGGAATGGAAAGCATTGGACTATTCAATATATATTCCCCCATGGTTAGCTTGATATTATGGCACTTTTCAGAGCAATTTATAGTTCCTCCATTTGCAACCATCACTTGACATTCTGGTGCTGGGTATAGGAAACAATTCAATTCTTTGGCTACCTTACAATGAATAAAATTATGGGTACTACCTGAATCAATCAACACTATTACCTTTCTCTTCTTGATATGTCCTATCTTTAGAGTTTGAGGAGTGGTAATTACTACCAATGCATTACACGATATGGTCGGACTCACTTCTTCCTCTTCTTGGGTTGGTGCCTGGTGTATATCCTCTTCTTGTTCATTTTCTTCTTCCTCTTCACAATCTATGTAAAATAATTTCTTCTCAGCATAGTTAATGCCTTTAGTGTATTTGCTATCACAACTCTAGCAAAGCCCTTTTGCTCTTTTTTCTTCCAATTTTTGTGGTGTCAACCTTGTAGGTTGTGGAAATCTAGGAGTAGCAACACTTCCCTCTTTATTGAAGTGAGTGGTAGGCTTACTTGTCACCATAATTTTACATTCAATTTTTCTTGCCAACCTGAATGCCTTCTCCAATGAATCCGGTTCCAAAACGCGAACTTCACGTTGGATGTTATCCTTTAAAGTACCTATGAAGATATCAATCTTGTGTTCCTTTGGAATATCACTTACCCTTATATTCAATTTTTGGAAGTCCTCAATGTGCTCCCCCATTAAACCCTTCTGTTTGAGATTTATCAATTGGCTAAAGAAGGCTTTTCTCTTTGTATCCTCATAATGTGCTATCATTTCCTCCATAAAAAATTGACCAAGTGACAATTTTTTTACGGGATCAAAGCCATCGATACCATAAAAATGTATTTTGTTCTAAATGTAAAGTTGCAATGCGTACCTTTTGTGTGTTTTTCACATTATGGAGATCAAAATATTGCTCCATCTGTAGTATCCATGTTACAGGATCCTTTCCATCAAACTTCGTCATATCCATTTTTCGAATATGGTGGTTCTTCCCTCCAACATTAGATTTTATGAAATCATGATTAACATTTATTTTGTTCTCATCATGATTTTCCTCTACTATTTTTTCACCATTAGGAATCATTTCTTGTATCAACTTTGTTAAACCTTCCATGTCTTCTTTTATATCATTCTTCATGTTTTCCATTTTAGATTCCATGCCAGCTTCCATGCCATCTATCTTAGATTCCATGCCATTATTCAAACCATCCATCTTAGATTCCACTCCTTTCTTCAAAACTTCCATGTCATTTTTTGTTTCTCTTTGCGAGAGCGAAATTTGTCGCACTTGCTCTTATAATTTTGATATGTCATGTTGCCATTCTTCATCTTCATGAGTCATAGCAGAGCTTTCTAAAGGCTTAATGGGTGTTGAATTTTTTTTAGGGGCCATTTTAGAATCCAATACTGATATCTATTCTACAATATTCCCTTGTAATCAATTCAACTTGATTCTTCAAACAAGACTTATACAATTTGGAAAAAAAATACACATTTTTTACTTGCTTTTGAGGAGCTCAATATTGAAATTTAATTATCTCTATAATTGCAGATCCTCAATATCTAAAATTCAGCTCTGTAGTAGCCCTCTGAAGCTTATTTCAAATGCCATAGGTTTGATCTAATTTGGATTCTTCAAGGCAAAGTTATGTCCAATCTCCTACAATGACCCAATTTTGGACTAGTTTAGTAGAGTGAACTTGTACGACTTGCCACGTGTCACTGCTTCCTCCTATGGATATGAAATTGATAGACCAGAAACATCATTCCATGAACTTGCGGCCACTTTCTACAGAATTCGAATCCGATGCTGAGAGAGAGCGATATGAATATTTTCCCACGATCACCTCTTTGAGATGAAATTCAGAAGCCTCAAAAAGCGCTAACTTCCACATATCATATCTTCGAAAATATTGTGAACCAATATCTACAATTTTTTTGGCGATTTTCCTAAGGATTCTGGCTTAGCACTCTAAAATTTTTAGCTTCTGAACCTTCGTAGAAAAAATTTATTACGAAAATACCATGATGACATGTTTAGGTTAAATTCAGGAGCCTTCAAAATGACCTAACTTGCACAGATCATATCTCCGAAAATATTGTGAACCAAGATTTGAAATTTTTTGATGATGTTCCTCAGGATTTTTTCTTCGCGCTCTAAAAATTTCAGATTCTGAACCTTCGTAGAAAAATAGTTATAGCAAAAATTCCATGCTGACTTGTTTCTAGCAGCGAAACCCTAGAATCTCAAAGCTCTGATACCAAATGTTATGAAACTGGCTCCAAAAAGAGAAGAAAAGAGATATAAACACCTAAGAAGTAAGCCGCTTCAAGGGGGAAACCTCCAATACATTACATGAATGAACAATTCTTGGATGATTCAAATTGCAAAACCTCCTTTCTATATATAGGAGTCCATGGGGCCATAATGTAATCCTAGTAGGGCCACAATGTAATCCTAGCCGACCTAACAATAATAATTTAAGGGCACAATAATAACAATATGGGGGTTACAAGGGTAAAATAATAACAATAAGGGGGTTACAATAACAACAATAAGGGACAATACTAGTAATATAGGGACTTAACAACCGACCATTTCATCTTAGCCTACATCTGTCCATTGGCGCGTAAATTATGACGCCTCATGCGAAACGTCTTTGTTAAAAGTGACGTTTGAATTTTTCCAGAAGCACCACCAACTGACTCTGTGAGGTGAGATTCAGGGAAGCAAGCATCATGTTACAATAGATGATCGAGTAAACAGTCATGGAGAGAATTTTTATTGGTCTAGGGAATACTGATGCACATGCAGAATTCCATGGTCATACTGATTAGGTGGGAACATCTTGTTAGATCTTGGAATTTATCAAGTTTAAAATTCCATGCTTTAGTTTGAAGTCACCACCATAAGTATCCACACGTTTAAAGTTCCACCAACCTGAATGGTTGTAGAAAACATTTAAAAACCTCTGAGATTAGTTGTGTGAGTTTTTTGTATCACATGGATAATTTTAATAGATAAATAATATTGACTAAACCAACCTAATTATATAATTATTTTAGATTATTTATTTATAGGTGAGAGGGATCAAATTTGAGTTTAAATTTTCCAGAAAACTTTACATTTGGAGAGATTTGATCTTTCTAGATACTTGAAAAATTCATATTTAAAATGGATTTAGGTATATATATATATATATATATGAAAACTTGGATGTCAAAGACATTAAATTGACTCTATGACTTCAATTTTACCAAAACTACTGTATTACTATTTATAATTGTTATATTTTTTGTTTTAATTTTATTTTAAATAATTTGAAATACGATTCAAATTTTAAATGTTGATCAAGTCATTTATTTTACTACTCGACACAAAAAATTCTATATTTTAATTTAAACCTAGTCCAAAAAGTTAAGACTATCCATTTTATTTCCCAAAGAAAAAACTTGTAATTCTATTAAAAGAATAAATTTACATTTTTCATGTTCTTAGCTACATGTACTAATAGCTTTCAAAAATTTCACAAAAGAACAAAATTACATTTACGAGATAAACTGAGTTTTTCTTTTTACTTTTCATTTTTTGGTACTATTTCACGACGCCCAAAATTTGGGCAATTACAATTTCCAATTCTTCTCCTTCTCGTTTTGATGGCATGTCTTTGTGTGAATGAAAACTCTCAAATTCAAGAGTTCGATTTGTTTCACCTTCTCCTTGATAGTTTCAAATTTCCTCATGCTATTTTATTGGCTCCTAGACCACGCTTAAATTTTTGGCTTGCTCATCATGTCTCTCACAATTATTTTTCTTCTTTTCACCCTCCTTCACATGGGGACCTTGTTTATTTTGTTCTTCTGCTTGTTGACGATTGTCGTCCCTTTTTTCATGTTTGTCTTCCGAATAAAGTGAATCATGAAACTTCCATATCTTTGGCTTTTATAATCTTTGACATTGACATATTTGGAGGTTATCCTTTTGTTATAACAACTTTCCCTTTCACGACATCCTTGAACAATGTAATACCCTTAGGGTTTTTGGTAGATGAAGTTGATCCAGTTGCGTTAGTCATTCCTGGAGCTCTTCCCTACAACCTAAAATTTATGATGATTGTATCATTATTATATATTTCATAGTCCTTCACCTGGATGGTATCTTGTAACGAGCTACCTTCATGAATAATTTAGGGTTTTCACAAATTTTTGTTGATACTCTTCGAGATCCAGTTTTGGTTTCTATAGAAGATGCTTCTGATTAGAGAGAGGGAGTGACTAGATCTGAGATTTGGGCCAAAGAGAAAACATAAATCTACACCTTTCCTCGTGATCCAAATATGAAGCATCAAATTTGTGGCTCTATTATAAAAAAAGGAGGTTATATCATGGATATGGGGAAGATCTGCTTTAATTTTCGTCTACCTGCTCCATCAACTAGCTACATAAAAAAATGATCACATATTATATGCCCATGAAACCAGATCACATATTGAGTTATTCACCAGACATTAGGTGAAGATATGAATAGAAGTGAGCAAATCTATGTAGTCCAACTGCAAAAGAAGTTCGTAGCAGTCCCCTTTTTCATACTTCACAGGTGAGAAACGAATCTGAATGGTGATTTTAGAAGAATTTTATCCCACATATATTCCTCCACCATGAACCTACAATATTATTTTATGATTTCTTATGGTGGGACCAATGAACTATTCCCAAAAACCCAATTTCTGATGTCACCAATTCACATAAAATATTTAATTCCTATATTTCCATTGATCCCATGCATTCATTTACTCTTTAAAAATATTAGAATGGAATCTACCTCCCTATCTCCTCCCATTCAAATGTCTTAAAGTTACAAAGAAAATTTCAAGTGAAAGTAGTTAACCAATCCCACAAACAAACACAACAAACATGGAAAGATGGAATGTTGGTGGAGCATAAAAAAATTAGTCTTTCTACAAAAATACATGTAAACCGCACATACATATTATGGAAATCATACTCTTAGAGATATTATTTCATATGAAAAATGAAACGACCTACAGAAAAGTTCAGGCTTGTATCTCTAGTCATGATTAGTCATAAAAAAGGAATTGATCCAATACAAAGACATGGTTTCAACTATATCAAAACCAAAAGTGTTAATCCCCTATAAAAATATATTTTTTCTGTTTAAATAACCTCCAGGAATAATGTCTTCTTCTGGAAGAGAATTATCCCATCACATTCTATTAGGAAATACTAATGTTTATCTCAAATAAATGTTAACCATCTCCAATAATTCAAATACATTATGAATCAATAGATATTTAGTGATGTAATGGAAATTTAACATTGTAGCAACAACCTATATTTGTTTTATATAATTTAATGAATATTGTTTTATCACTATTATACGAACAATCTACATAATTTTTTTTAGATTTTTTTGGCCACACAAAATTTTGAACATTTCTCAAATTTCTAGCGACCTTTTCTCTCCCTACTTTGTTATATTATTCACTCATATAAATAACTAATATAAATAGGCATATATTTTCAAAAGGCTATTAGTCAAGATCATAATGCTTTCATCTCTCTTTCGGGAGCACATATCATTTTGTGTTTTAATAGGATATGGTTTGGAATTTTTCTACCACATTGTTACTAGAATTAACAGTGTTAAGAGCGTCAGGATTAGTTGTTTCCTTTGAGTGATAATCATTTACATGATTATCTAGTTCCTAGCATGCAAATAATCATTTACTATGTTAGATATATTATATATTGGAAAAACAACATATTAACATCCATTTCTTTTATACATTAAAAATTATTTTGGTAATTCTATTCGAACAAAACCTCACAAACATGTATAATATCTAAAAATTCTTGCATTACAAACCAATCCTTCCGAAAATTCTCCATAATTGCCTTAACACAATAATTTTATCAGTATAGATAATATAATAAAATGTGACATTAGAAATGGGAAATCCTATGACAAGCCACAAGTGGTCATCAAAATTAAAAGATTTTATGATGGATCTATATTGACTAATGGAAATAGAATTATTTCCAAATAAATATACAATAAATGAATACTATGCATCATGGGTGTTATATTCCAATGAAGGAAATAATGATGCCTAGCTATTAGTCAACACCAAAATAGTGCTATCAGTAAAAGTGAGATGTAGGTACAATCACTATAGGTAATATCTTGATATAAGAGGTTGTTTATGCCCATCAAAATAAAAACCTAATACTAAACTAAAATAATGAGTTATCCACCATAGTGATGTAGGGGAAACTTTCCTATACATGTTTTTATTATTGTAAAGAATATATGTAAAGGATAGTTTTTCACTCATGGTGCATATAAAGACTTGGAATATAGGCATTATAGTTGAAAATATTGACTAATAAGAATACCCTTTTTACTGAGAATACATGCATAATTATTATTCATTGGAGAGAGAATTTGAGACCCTTCAAACCAATATTCAAGGGGATCAGATTCCCTAAATTCTAGTATCATGATGATGGTTACTCAAGTTCCTTGAGAACTCCCTTTATTTTTAGATGTCATAGTTCCTCTCTCTAATACTTTTTAGTACATGGATAGAGATGCCAAGGTGCTTATATCACATGTTTGTTACTTTCATCTCACTTTACAGGATGGAAATTTTATGGAAAACATAGCAATATGTGTATTTGTTAGTGACATTCTTCCAATAAGGCCATGGTATAGAATATTAGAGGATTTAATCACAAGAAACTATGTGGATGTTGTGAGGGTGCATGATCAAGCCATCCAATTACAAGATAAATTTATTGATAAAAAACTATTACTCTTCACTACTAGGGTGGTATGAACCTCATCAAGTATCAAGAAATTATATGGTAACCACAAAGAGCCCTCTTCAGGGAACCTACTTTGGATGGGCCCATATGTATGTAACTATCACAAGGTGATAGTTGACCATATGGATGTGAAAAAAAATGACAATTTTATGTTCAATACCCTCATATTTTCCATTATATTTGATATGTTTCATATCATCGCAGGTAGACAATTACCATTTTCTGGGAAAACTCTTGTACCACCTTGGCTAACTGTGTATTCCTACCAATGAAAGAGTCCATGTAATATGAGAAGCTCACACTTCTCTTAGGTCTGGTTATTTTGGTGTAGGAATGAATATGTCTCACTTGCAGAGGATTTTCTATTGGCCTCATATGAAAGAGATTATATCAAAATATGTAAATTTATGTGTGATGCATTATGATTGTAAGCCCAATAATAGAAAATTAGGGCTATACACACCACTCCATGTTCCTTATTGTCCTTGGGAAAGTGTCCCCATGGAATTTGTAGGATGGTTTCCTTTTTCAAGAAAGGATCATGATTATTTGTATGTAGTGATGCATAGGTTTAGTAAGATGTGTATCTTAATTCCATTTAAGAAGAAGATTTTTCCTAAACAAACTAATCAAATCTTCTTTCAGTATGTATTGGTTCATTTTGGGATGCCCAAATTCATTGTATCTAATTGGGACTCTCGATTCCTTGGAGAGTTTTGGAAAAGTTTGTGGAAGATGATGGACATAAAAATAAATAGGAGGATTACATTCCATCCATAGAACAATAGAGAAACACAGGTTGTCAAGAAAATAGTTGTTCACTTGCTTTGAGGCTATTGCAACAAACATCCCAAGCTGCAGCATGAGTAAATCCATTATGTGCAACATGCATAAAATAGTTCCATGCACTCATCTACTCAAAGATAACAGTTTGAGACATGATTTGGGTACCTATCAAAAGATCCCTTAAAATTTGTCTTTGGGCAGGATGATGATTCCAACGAAAAAAGTGATGAATACAAAACACACAAGTTCATTCAGCAGATTCAAATGATTCATCAAGCATTGTAGGATCACTTGGAAAAGAGTCATGCTTTATATGAAGCATAGCATGAAAAATATCTAGTTGATCATCAGTTTCAGGTTGGATACAAGGTATGATTCCATATTAGAAAAAAAAAGATAAATGGAGAAGTTAAGAAATTGAGGCCAATCAGATATGGTCCTTTCACCATCTTGGAGAAGATTGGGAAAAATGCTTATCTCCTTGATATTCCAACATATATACATATTTATTCCATGTTGAATGTTGAAAACATGAAAATATATGAGCCACCTATCATCATGGATGCATAATAGGGTGGAGAGGTACCTTCAGTGGATGACTCTGCACCAAAGTACTTCGACAAACTACCTTAAAACATCATCCTTCACAGGAGGGCCAAGACTTCATGATGGGATACGTACAGTACTTTCTTGTGGGTTTCATGGGGATGCATCCAAGTAAATCCTGGTGGATTGAAAAGGAGAAAGTGAGGGAAAAATTCCCTCATGTGACAGTTGATCGAGAAGGCTTTTGGAGGCCCAAAAGCTTCTTAGTGAGGAGGAAAGATCTAGGAGGATCACAAAATTCCAAAAGTTCGAAGTCTTAAAATATCAATGCAACCTATCCCAAATCATAGAGATTTTCATTTTGAATCCAATGGTGCAAACAGAAACTCAATCTAACAATGTATGTGAAAGTTATGAAAATATGTATTTTCTTTCCAATAGTAAAAAAAAATTGCAGGTGTACCTTAAGATGCCATGTGGCACTCCCATGGGCTACCATGTGGTAGTATGGACAACACCTATCATTTGCAGTACAAAATATTCTAGTCCAATCCAACGTCGGCACGTGGTATTCCATACGGTGACTAGGCAAGTAATATGGTAGGTGATAGCATACCAATGGCATGTTTTCATGTCAATGACTTACATAGTGCCACATGGCACCATGATAGAAGCCCATGAGGATCAATCAAGCCCACATGGACTAGTAATTCTATGATAATTTGATTGGGGGTTTAGTCTATTATTTTTTATTTTTAAGCTTTTTGGTGGTAAAAATATGGATACCATCGGCGAATTATATTTCCAACGAAGAATTTTTTTTTAATAGAAATAATGACAGGTCAACGATTTAGGGGTTTGAAGCCCCAATTTGTCAGCTGGCCATGAACTAAATATAGGCATGTTACCATTGGGCCAATGACTCACCATTAATATGTTCTCCTAATGAAATTTATTTAAACCAATTTTTTTGTGCATATGGGTGGAGGACCATCAGGTAGTATTGGAACCTGACCTTTGGTATCATGCATTGGAGGGAACCAATAGAAGAAGAGTGTGACCCATAGTTTGAGGAAAGAAATATTCTAGGAAAATATTCCTTAGAATATTCTAGGAATATTTCTATGGGGGATTTTGTGTGGAATATTTTAGATTCTTTAAGGGGCTAGAACTCTAGGTGACATAATATAGTCAATTTTATGCTCAAATTTCTCAGAATTTCAAGAGGATTTCACTAGTCACACTTAGGATTGGAAGTATAATGATGTATTTTTCCATGTACGTCATTTTTTTGTTGAGATTAATGAATAGGCCTCCCCACTCATTGGGGGAATTTTGAGGTCTAAAATGGGCCTCCTAAGGAAATTATAAAATAATAGTGGAAACAATAAAATAATATTAGATTACATAATCAAATTTTAGAGGGAAAAAAGAAAAAACTAATTTTTCAAATTGTATTTTAAACTTGTCTCTCTATGGGTTTACTCAAATTTCGAGCAGTAACACTCGCTGGATGAAAATTTTTATTCTTCATCCAATGAGTACAAATGTTGCATACTTTCGATGGACCCTTCTACATGAAAAATGTGATTGCATTCACATTTTTTTCATGTATTTCTCATTTTTCATGTAGGAGGGTCCATCAAAAGTATGCAACATGGGTACTCCTTGAATGTATAATTAAAATTTTCATCCAACCACTACTCCTGCTCGAAATTTGAGTAAAACCTTAGGAGATAAGTTGAAAACAGGAGTTGAAAAGTATTTTTATTATCTTATTATTTTTTAATCAATTTACTTTTTTACTCCAAAATGGTGAATCATCCCCCATGCTTGACATCATCATCTTGAATCCTATTGGTTCTTATAAAGTTTATTTTGGTTGTGCATTTTTCTTAGGAGGCCCATTTTAGACCTCAAAATTCCCCTAATGATTGAAGTAGGGCTCAGAGACGTAGTCCACATTAGACAAACTCCATTATCAAATTTTTGTGTGATTTGTCTTTATGGTCTCCTTTATGTTCCATCTTCTTAATGTGTTTGAACATATAATTTTTCATGTTCCTTTCCACGCAATTCGGTAAAATCATTAAAGAAAATATCCTAGATTAGGCCTCAATTCCATGGCTACCACAACCATAAACTAGAGCCACCAAGGCTCACACTCCAATATGCATCATCTATTAAATAATTAATTGATTAACAATTCCTTAGTTGGTTATTAAAACCTAACCCGAGAATCACCAAATTTTCATGAATTTCCAGAACCCAAGAACGGGGATCAACAATTGATTTTCAAAAACAGAGTTCACTAGAGCTCTAGTCATTTATAGAGTCGAGGCATATGACTCACTAACTAAAATCCCCAATTAGTTCCAAAACCCAATCATAGGGCTCACCAAATGGTTCATAACCATAAATAATTGCCCCACCGAACGACATGATTGGGTTCCAAATTAACTGTCGTAACATCCATAATGCATGCCTACTACATGAATGGCTAACCAACCAACCCCCCTTTCTGAATAGCAGAGAACCATTTTTATAAACATATGTTTCCATTATTTAATATAATAATATTATATTATAGTATTATAACATAACATTTTCATCTAGATTCGTTTTCTCCACTGTGGAGTCATGTCCCCCCCATACCCTTCTATCTAGGTCCGCCTAAAACCACTATGTGTTTATTAATATTCATAAATTAAATATGCTCACCACATCAAGCTTTATAGCCTTATAGCACAAAATGTAGATATATGTGGGCACACTAGCCCCAACACATAAACACACATACTCATAGGTGTACCACCCTAGAAGAAACTCTTGGCTTACCAACTTAATTAATTATGACATGACTCACCAACGTAATAATCATGGTCCTCATATCCATTGCATGGGCACACCAACCTTAATTATATTCATAACTTGGCCCACTATTCTAACATTTACATACACATAGAAGCATACCATCCTCATGAGTCATAGGCTTACCAACCAACACATACTATAGATTGATATTACATTAATCATTTAGGAGTGGAACTAGGGATGTTACATTCCCCTCCCCCTTATAATATCATCGTCCCTAATGTTCCACTATCTTCAACAATAGAAACATACTACCAGGTCATTACTATTCATTACATCTGTAACTTAATTCTCTTAATTTCCAATAGTACTCATTCGACTTCCTTGACTTGCATTCATGGTCTTATTTTCTTAGTATACACTTACAACATTCAACATAAAAATATTCATGTTGTAATCATGTCTATACAACAAGTATTGTATTTATAATAATTTTAGTTCATAATTGAAGCACATATATTCATGACAAAAGAGAAGGAAACCAAATACTTGTTTGTATAAGTATTTTTATTATTCCTTGTTCCCTCAACTGGATAAGGAACTAACCATAGCAGCCTATAACCTACAAAGTCATGCCCCCCATTAGCCCCTGTCTAAGTGGTGCACCTATTCTTTGCAGCTAGTAGTCCCATCTGTCTCATGCCACCATGTACAAAATGAATTATTACGAGAAGCGGATGTTCCCAGATTCAATGGCTCCAAGAGTGCCTACTACTCTTCTAGGGCTTCCAAGTACCCCCCAATCTCTCAAGTAAATCATCTTGCCTTCTTTCTTCCCATTTTCTCTATGAGCTTGATGGTCTTCAGCATTTGAATCATTAGTGAAACAACAAGCATGATTACTCCTCATGTGACACACATCACCTACACCCTAACATATCACTATCATTCTGCATGCACATCACACACATGATCCAAGTACACTTAAATTGTATACATACACATTGCACATTTTCTAATATGCATACTAGTGGGACCCATTAATAGGCATATTTTGAAGTTCATTATGCTATCCTCTATCCCTTAAAACTACCATTTTATCACATTAATTGACATTTTTTGTCATAATATGCATATTAAGAAGATTAAAATTTGATTTTCATATTGCATGACCTAATGTGATTAAATTGCACAAAAGTAAGCATGTTTTAGCCATTTACTATGCAAGGGATTGGTGGAGAAAACCAAGAGAGAATATAGGAGGCTTTTCCACCTCAAATCTGTAACTTGATTTAGGATCAAAAGATCCTAACTCATGGCTCAAATTCACTAGCAACTGAGGGACTCCAAGTCTATATGAACATCAAGGAGAACCAGATCAAAAATTCTTGAAAATTTGGGGGGAATCACTCCAATATTAAAGGGAGTTTCCTTAAAATACATTTTTGTATAAATAAACTAGTTGAAAGGCTCATTAGTATTTAAGTGTTTGATTTAGCTAAGATTAGTTACTAAGTTTAGTGATTGGCATTGTTATTATTAACTTTAATATGATGTATGGGACTCTTATTTTCTGTTAATGAGAAGTTTACCATTCATCTGCATATGAGTTAGTTTTAGAGGGATGAAACCCTTGGGTTTGGGTCCAACCAAGAGGCTTTAATCCCTCATATTTATTTATTTCTTGTTATTGTTTCACAACATTTCATGTATTTCTCTTGTTTCAGTAGATGCTAAGCTATATGAAATTGCGATTGCATGCTTTCCTCTCACCTCTCTTGTGGGAAGAGTGATCGGAAAGATTTACAATCTCACTCGAAAAATATTTTATGATTTCTTTGAAATGGATAGATGTTAGGTGTGATCCTTTTGCATGCTTAGTATTTGCAACTTAGGAGTTAGTTCAGTGATCAGAGTAGTGTTGTGGAATAGAAAACATTCTAGTTAACTTCGACTCATATTTTCCATGATATTTTATCTCAATGTGTTATTGCTCATTTGATGCATGTATTTGGCTAGTTGTAGGGTTTTGTTGATCTGAAGGGGTGGGAAACTATTTCCATCTCCACCTGGACCTTTTCATCTTCTACCTATGTACCTCACATTTCTCCCAAACATTATTTCCATAATCATTTTGTTAAGGAAAAGGGAATACACCATGGGCATCAACCTTGGTGCAAGATAACTCTCTGAGAGGTACTCAACTTAGTTAGGGGGCTCCCACACCCTTCATTCAAATCCTCCTACCTTCATACATATTTTCCTACCCTCAATACACCATTTCTAACCTCGAAAGGCTCTCAGAATCCGTCCTGTAGAAAAATAGTGCCTCATGTTGAAATACAAGAGCTATTGTAGAAACTCCTATTTCAACCTTGTAGAAGTGTTATTTTCAACTAGTTTTGCTTCCCACTTTGAACATAAATTAGTTAATTTGAATAATGGCCTCCAACTTGTGATTTGATGATTAAGGAATAATTCAAGACCACTCCAACCTCCTATTTTCGCCACTATAACCAATAGATAGTAAAGCAACATTATAATTAAAGTTTTTATTCATAAGCATGTTAACAGTTAGATTCCTTATTTTAAAGTACATGTAAATTAGTTCAATGATACATGAAGGCAAGTTACATATTTGATTCAATGTACAAATTAGAGTAGCTTTACTTCTGCAAGTAGACTAGCCCTTTCTCTTTCATGTAATGTAAATTATCACTTGAATGAATGACATTTTCACTTTCATAATTAGAATAATGCTCAATTATGCTTCCATGAGAAGTTTTCACTATAATTAGTTGGAGGAATGGTCTCTGAACACCTTGATATTATTTCATGAATGAGGGTGACATGAGTATAACCTAACCTACTGTGGATATATCATTGTCACCTATAAGTTTGTACGAACAATAGGTTGATAATTTGAGTTGAGAAGCCCTTTGGAGTTGCAAAACTATTGGTATAATACTAGGCCACTTCACATACTACTGCATACATCACAAATATGAATTCATAACAATCAAGAATTGAAGGTTTTAATAGGTTCTCCTATTCATGCCCTTATCTATCACGAATTTAATAATATTTTTTTCTTATTTCACACGTTTTCCCATACTCAAACCTGGTAATTAATTAGTTACCATTGTTCTAAACATGGTAGAATTAATGTATATGGTAGTGCTTTAATCATTGGGCACACAATTATTTATAAAAATGAACCTTTAAATCTTGTATGTGTTGGTATACATCCAATGTTCCTATTGGAATCAATGATTTTCATACCTTATGCTCCACTTAATATGCCCATTGACATTAGCGTTTTCACTAACTCAATTTTCCAAAATCACACAAAAATAACCTTTCCTTCATTCTTATCCAATGAAATTCATATGTGACCATTCCATTCCAAGTAAATAGCATCACAATTATTACTCTATTGAAATGAATGTTTTAACGAGGTATAACACCATCTTTCCAAATCACTTGAAACCTTTTACCAAACCAACCTTTCAAGTAGATCAGGCATTGATTTAAACGGATATATTAATATGGTAACATGTAAAATTGGGTTTTAATATGTAACAAGTTATACATTCCTAAATTTTCATGCTTATCACTATGAGGCATTCCCAACAAATCTACATTTATATTACGAACAGGTCAAGGTACCTTAATGAGCACTTTTATCCATGTGAAAGGTAAGATGTAAGGTCTTTTCAGGACAACCAATTTACCATAGGAATCTTGATTCAAGAAAATCTTGACATGGACAATAATTCAACTTGGAGTTTGGCCTTATTTTCATACTAATATAGGACAAGGGATTATTAGTTCCTTTTTGGGCTTGACACCATCTCATCTAGAAATAATAAGGTTGTGTGCATCTAAATCATTGTTTAATCATTTCTCCAAAATGACTTGTCTAACTTGATCCATCCCATGCCAAAATGATTTATAATAATACCATTTCCAAAATCCTCTCCTGAAATTGTTGTTGGAATTAATACTCTATAATTTGTTGATGTCTAACATGTGATTACTTGTGTGTGAGAAAGTAAGCCTAAAATACACCCATGAATTACCCCTGAGCAATGAATCCACATGGATGTTGAAAATGATACTTATCACAAAACCTGTCACCACAATTATTGCTTGTTTCCACTACAAAATATTATGTTATTAAAAATAGAAATTGTGTAAAATAGCCAAATAGATATTCTAAAATTTCCCATCTAATTTTCCTCAATATTTAACGCATCCTCCAAAATTCTGAATTTAATTCTAATGCATGGGGGAAACCTGCTAAAAATAGAGTTAGAAACCTACTGAATATAAGGCATGCTACCCTCCAGGAATATTGATCTCTAGATGATCATCAAACATTCATACACTTCAACTATGGAACAAGGTATAGCTAGAATAATTATCTGCAATGACATATAGAAACAATACTCATGAATTATTGATATTGAATGGTAAACTATGTAATGTTTAGTTCAATATATGTGTTTCCCATGTACCATCAATATTGGACCATTCAAGTGGATGTATGAGAAATTATTGAGCTTAATACCAAAATCTAGCATTCCTTTGGTATGTATTAGAATCAATTTACAATATTCTAGTGAACAACTATTGGTGAATTATGAACTTGCATGCAAGACTTACTAGTAAATTTATTTATGACCTAGTGAAATTTAGTTTAATTTCTTACCAGTTGTTAGCAAATGGTTTCATCTACATTGTTCGAATCACTTTTGAGTTCTTGAACCATATTTCAAGTGATATAGTGATTTGGATACAATTAACATATATCATTCTTATTTTTTTCAACAACTCTTTCACATACTTTCCTTGCAAGATAATTTTGTTTTCCTTCTCCCACCATACTTCCAAACTTTAACAATACTGAATGAGAGATAAATTTACCATCTCAAAAGATGTTTCAGGATAATTTGTGCCATTTTTTGAAATTATAATATCATCTACATCAACAACAAGAATGAATTACTTACTTTGTATCTTTATGGATAGGTTAGGATATGAATCACTCCCTTCAAATCCATTTTTTTTTAGAAGCTCGTTAGTTTGCATGTACAAAGCCTTCATCTCAAATCCTTATTACTATTTCATGTACACCTGTTCTTCAAGGTTTCCATTTGGGAATACACTCTGCAACCTCAAAAATTAGATGTTAACCCAACCTATAATGCGAAGTCCAACACTAGTTTTCTTTAGCTTGTTATTAATTTGCAATAATTTCAAGAGTGTATTAGGGTGAAGCCTTAAAGGCGCAACTCTCAACTCCCATATCATCATTTGAATGGGTCCGCTTCATATATATAAATTTATCTTAACATATAAGTAACCATACACACTTGGAAAGTCTAGAGCAGAGATATAGTTGAGGCTCTAAGAGGAAACACTCAACCCTCAAACCTATCCAAAGACACGACTACTCAATATGCCACCAAAAAAAAGCCCCAACTCTATAAATAGGTGGACCAAAAATGTATTTTTTAACACCTTTTATCATGAATATAGGTTTTCAAACATAGAAACATCAATCCTTACTTTCATATAATATTAAACATTGGTTAAAATATATAGTTTGGATTAGCCCCGAGTCTTCATGTAAAGATATTCAAAGGTCAGATCAACTCTTATTTTAGGTCAAGCATGATTATTATGTACACTTGAAGTTGTTATACTAAGTATACAATAGCTATAGCTATATCTATGTGTGTGTGTGTGTTTATAGACATTCCAAAACACCTTTTTTGTCCACCATTCGCCATTTTTTTCTATAGGAGCACTACACAAGTTGGAAATAAGAAAAATACAACCTTCTAAATATATTGTAATAATATCCTTTAATTACTGTGTATTGGGTATTTGAATCATTGTATCTACCAACTATGTCCTAGGTTCACTTACACCATCTACGAGCTATGTCCCATTGCATTTTTTAGAAGCCTAGTCAGAAAGCCAAAGTGACTTAGATCAATTGCCTAATCCAACTCATTTTCCTTACAAGGGGAGAATCAACTGTTTTTATCGGGATCCTATGAAATTTCTTTAACTCTTGCTACGAACATCATCTTCCTACTTTGATCATCCATTATTTCTTACTTTCTCACCAAACACCTTCAATTGAAAACCTGGTAGGTTTCGTGGTATGCTGGTATTCACTTTCAAAAAATATCACATCAACAACAAACTATACATATTTCAAGTACAATTACATTTTTGCTTCCGTGTCCAATTTTATTTATTTATTTTCCAAACCTGCCAATAATTATATATATGTTCTTAAGAGTATTCTTGACCACCTACTATGCTTCTTCTTCCACTGAGAAAACCAAAAAATGCCAACTCATTTGGACTAAAACCTCCATGCCCTCATCTAGAGCTCCAAAACTTACAAATGCATTCAAAATACTTATAAAGGTGGTTTGATACATATCCACATGTGTTATATGAATTTTCAAAATAAAGGGAATTTTAAGGCTTTTTCACCCTTACTATTTTGTGCATATCCCACAATAAATTTATTGCATAAAACACTATCTTGTGTAAGAATTTCTTTTCAAACAACCTATGTGTGGTTTTCATGCTTCCTAACTTAACATAGCCAACAATCATAGCATTCCATGAAGCTAGGTCTCGCTTGGGGATTTCTTCAAACACTTTGTTGGCGAAAAGTCAGGTCTCGCGGTCTTCTCTGATAAGTCATAAGTCAGATACAGATGGGTTTGAGAACAGAAGGGAAGAACATAGAAAGTAGGAATCCATAGAAAGAACAGGTCTGATCCTTCTGCGGCTACTCTGCGCATCCATTCAACCCTCAACCATAACACTAACACCAACCAATCAACCAACCCCCTTCTTCGGCCGGGTGATCGCCTTTTATTCACCCGCTCCTCGTGACTGGCGGCTTCTCTGTGTCTTCACTCTGGCTTTTCCCGACTTCTCTTCTGATGTCTGCATGTTCCTCTTTCTGTTTTCTGCTGTATTTCTTTCATCTGTACTTATCTCTGTTCAATCTCTAGTTATCAATTGCTTCCGCGCCACCTTGGTATCTCCGCAACTCCTGGTCGCTGCGGCGCGGTCACGTTAGCTATGTGTATTTTTTCCGCAACTCAAAAAGAGTCCAAGTTCAAAATGTCTTGGCCTAAAATTCAAAACTTAAACAAAAACAAGGGCCCCAACACACTTTTTGTGTATCCTTCTGATGATTTCATGTTTGCAAACTCCTAAAAAATTGAGATATGGAGACACCAACCAATTAGAAAAAATATATGTACCATACAACACCTATGTAACATCAATCGAAGGCTCTATTTTAGGAAAATCATACTTTTTTTTCCCCAAACAAGAAAAACAACTTAATTAATTCACCATTTTCAGTTATGAGTGGTTCCGTCAACAAATATGTCTCATTGCCATGATATTAAGCTAAAACGGGTATTTCCATGCATCCTTCCAAGAGATATATGTCATTCAACACCCTTTTTATTATTGAAATTCTGAAAAATAACCCAAACCGTGAGCTTCGCCTGGTTTTTGGTTCAAATATAGCTAAGATTTTGTTCCAAGTATTTGAGAGCTATGAATTCTAAATAAAGAAGTCTTGTAGCTCAATACTTGTAAGTTGATCCAAAGGTAATTTTGTTGAATGAAAATGGCAAGTTAGAGTGAAGAATTTTGGATAGTGATATGAATCCAAAACATGAATTTTAATCTCTCTATGATCTATACGAATAGTAATCATGCTTAGGAAGCCACATAATTAAATAACAAAAAAATTACATCCAGGGTTTTTTCCCCCACATGACTCATGCAAACAAAAGACCAACGAAGGAAATATTGAGTTGCACAATGCTATACTCTCGCATTTTTTCAAACTACTTGAGCAACTCTTTTACATGGCCATGGATTGCATATGATGTGATCATCATAGTCTATAAGAAAATACTTCACTAATGAATTTTGTCAAACATTTCCCATGTCTTCTCAACACATATGGATTTTTCATACATGTCTACTAAAGTACTTTCAATAGATACATAAAATTCAAATCCTCTGTTGGATATTTCATTTTTAATTGTGGATATTTTCAATTTGTTCCAGGGAAGAAAACTTAGCACACACTATTATGATATTGATAAGTTTCTTTAGATTTGGTTTGATCCCAACATGGCACATTTGTAGAAAATTCTTCAGGGTTTCTTCTTGCAACACATTTTGCACATGCTCAAAGATCATGGTCATCTGGAAGACCATGTCTCACATATATATTTTGAGTATGCCCAACCATACTGCAAGTATACTAGAATTTTTCTTTCATGCAATGTCAATTAGCACATGAATGAATGGAATTTTCACTTTCATAGCTAGAATTTGGTTCAATTATGTTTTCATGAGAAATTTTCACTATAGTTAGTTGGAGGAATGGTCTTTGAACACCTTGGCCTCATTTCATGACTAAGTGTGACATGAACATAACTTAACCTATTGTGCATATACCACTATCACGTCTGAGTTTCTATGAACCTCGAATTTATAATTTTAGTTGAGAATCCCTTGGGACTTGAGACACTCTTGGTAAAATACTAGCGCACATCACTTTTTGGTGTCATTTCCAAGGACGTGTCTAAGTAGGTGTTTTTTATGCTTAAGCATTGCTTTTTCCTATTTTTCATAAATACTATTGTTTTGAAAAAGTGAAAAATTCAAAATAGAAACTTTTATTTCATGCCTCATAGGAGTAGGGATAACCAAGGAAATTGTTTACCAAAAAATCCCACCCCGTCAAGAAACCTACCTTAAATATTCTTCATTGGCTGTGAACTTCCATCTCTAGAGACAAGGGAGTTGGAAGACTATTTAGGTAAGAAACCATGAATTTTTTAGGAACTTGTTGGGGAAGAATAAAAATCCACTTCACTTACCCAAACCATGGCTACAAACAAGCGGAATGAGCTTTTCTGTATCAAAGAAACCAATTTAGAGGATATACTGAAGAATATAAGCCCTATTTCCCTTTTAAATTTACATCACCTAAACTCTGAGGATCCCAACAACATCATGTTTGATTTTGTTTTGTCTTTAGGACCTATGACTATGCATTTGATCAAAAAAAGTTGTAGTTGTTTGCCTCTAACCTTAAATATGCAACCTTGTGCTCATTGATGGGTCTACCTGGAGGAAACATCACTACCTAGGACCAAATGAAACAAGCCTTAAATGACAAACACTGAGACTATTGTAGATCCAAATAAATTAAGGAGGAAATCTTTAGGATGATTCTTGGACCTGATGAATCCCTAGAGGAAAATGAGATGATATTTCAACTTAATTATAGGAGTGACAACTGTACCCTTGATCTTGAATCACTAAGAATAGTTCTTCTCTGAGGGATCAAGGAAGATGAGATGGAAACCCTTAACATGCTACCTAGAGGAGATACCTAACAATTACCTTATGATCACATCAAGAATTTATTTAAGAATCTCTCTCGGGCTACTAGGAAAAAGGGTAGGTCCAGCCAAATCTTGGTCAATTCCTCTCCCTCCAAAAAATCCATCAAGGATGAGATAAGGAATATGTTGGAGTATTTAAAGTGTGAAATGATTCATAATTTTTCCTTACAAATGGATACTACGAAATCAAAATAAAACATGAGGAAGCAGAAAGAGAACTAGCTATATTTTTTCCTAGATGTACTAAAATACATCCTAGAAATGAATGTCCACTGAATGTCATAGAAGTTTTCCTAGTCTGTGAAAAGAATCATGTAATAGAAATTTTCCATCTCTTCCAAGCCTAAAGGCTATGTACCAGGGAGGAGTAGAGAGTAGTTCTGAGAACAGTTGTTCTTCATTAACCAAAGAAGATGCCCAAGACCTCGACCATATCAATAAGGTAGGCAAGGTTCACATTATCCTCACTACAATACAAATGAGAATGCACCTTTCCAAACTTGGTACCCTTACACTCATCCATAATTGTAGACACCTCCTCCTTGGCCTTATGCTCCTCTTTATCCTCCTCATCCAATCAATGATTTATTTCAGCCATATCCACCCCAATTTTCCCAATGGGGAATCCCCTCACAAGGGTGGAGGCCTTAAACAAAATAATCTCCTGATTTACTGCCTCCACCCCAATATAAACCACATATAACTCATCATACTCCACCTAAGAAACCTAAAATTCCTGCTCAACCTAATCTAAACCTGAAAAATAAGCAGGCACAACATGTCTATAGTGGAGAGATATCATATGTTGCTTATGTTGTGAAAATCCAAGAGATCAACCTTCGGCCTCGGAAGGTACTTCCAGATAATAGCCCTCCTTATCCACCTAGAGAGCTTAAATATTAAGAGGAAGAGAGTACTCCTCAATTCAATTCACCCCCCCATCTTGAAATATTGGTCCACCCTAACCAGCACGCCCCAGAAGATGTTGAAATTCTTGGAGAATTGAAGAATTTTTGTGTCAAGATACCCCTTCTCCAAGCCATTAAATATGTTCCCATGTAAAAAAATCTTATTAAGGAGTTTTTTTTTTTAAATGAGTTGTATAAGAAGATGAGATACCCCCTCCAACAATGTTGTTGAAAAAATATATGATATGATGCTTAGGAGCATGCTCTCCCCATAGTACCTAGGCTCTACTAGCCCAGTAGTGGATGTGAAAATCGATGGGATTATGGTCCCTAATACCTTGATTAAAATTGGGGATGAAATCAATGTGATGATCAGGGAAACCGTGATGAAGCTAAATATCTAAGGGGATTTAAGAAATAACACCACATTGTTGCAGTTTGTACACATATCCATAGTAGCTCTTGAGGGAATTATTGAGTATGTCATGGTATCCATTGACTCCTCGTAGTAACCTATTCATTTCCTAGTCCTCCAACCAAAAACCAAGTTTAATGGCTATCCTCTCATTTTAGAAAGACCTTGGTTGGACACTATTGATGCCTACATTAGTTGTAGGACTAAGAACATGACCATCAAGAATAGACATATATCAAAACAATGTGTGTTGTATCCTCCTGCTCAACCTTATATTAAACATTATTTACCCTTATGGTTAAAGGATGATCAAGAGGATGAATTGTATCACACAACCCACTACTCACTCTACACTCTAGATACTGTTATAGGATGGGTAAACTTGATGAAGATGATATTATTGACCATATCTTACAAAATCAACCTCCCACACCCATACCAGTTGATGAATTTCTAAAATAATCAGAGGGTAGTCCTTGGAATTAAATTGTACTTTGTTGAATATAGACTAGTACATGTCAATATTGTAGAGTTTTTACCATCTAGAACTCTAAATATCAACCCCTCTCACTTGGAAAAACAAGAAGATAAATTTTGAAATGTACTGAGGAAACAACTAAATGTGTTTGCTTGGGATTATAAGGAAATGAAAGGTGTGAATAGATCATTTTTTACCCATCATATTAAGATCAAAGAGGGATGAAAGCTTGTTCACCAACCACAGAGAAGGATGAACCCAAATCTTAAGGACATATTCAAAGAAGAGTTACAAAAACTACTCAGTGCAGGGTCCATATTGTTGAAAAGTGTAACCAGGTTTGGTCTTCATAATGAATTCTACTTATGAATTTATGTAATGGAGAAGAAAAACATAATAAAATGTATTTGCCAAATTCTTGAATCATGGGTATCATGAGAAAGGAGTTTTTATTATAGGTCAATAAATTCTTCTTGATGTATTTAAGGGTTTGTCATCTTGTCATAAAATGTATAATTGAGAGTCATGTATATGAAGTGTAGCTACACTTGTAAAGACAAATTATTGATGTAAATGTATGCCTAGAGACCTTTGTAACATGCTCCACAAATTTGGCTCAATACATGTTGAAGATCCTCCATTCTTGAAGTCAGATCACTCTCAAGAGATCATGTTAGCCTAGAAAAGTAACACCACCTCTATCTATAAGAGTTCTACGACCTTAAAATATCACCAGAAATTTGGATCAAGTTTGAAACTAAGTGCAAGGTCAGGGACTGTAGTTTGGTGTGATAAGAAGTGGCATATCAACAAAGAAACACATAATTCTCTCTCTTTTCATGGGTCAAATACACCGTGATCATGTCAGGACTATCGAGGGATATTTCAGGAAGAAAAAATAATGTGATATAGTGAAAAGAATAGTGTGAGGTAGAATATGAAGAGAGTAAACATCTTAGTAAAACAGAAATTTCTGAGTTTAGGAATCTAAACTACAGTACATGAGAAGAAGGGTGTTCAACACAGAAATACGGATTATAATCTCAGAGGTATACAAATCATAAGGAAATGATACTACAAGAAGAACAAGAGATTGTTCTTGCGTATGATAGGTGCATATAGAAGTTTGAGGAAGAATTTCTTGGATACTGAAAAGGAAAATAATAGAAGCACATTGCTTGGGCTGTTATAATAGGGACCAAGGTTCCCTAGTATTGGTGCAGTGCAGTGCAGAAAATTAAGAGAAACATAAGGATCCAAAAGAAGTAGTGAAAAGGTCTTGGAGGCATACATATGTCTAGGTTTTGTGTCATGGTCATGGTACTCGTCAATTGAATGTCTATAAGAAGAATTAATTCGGGTTTTCCTTTCTAAGAGGGAGAGCTTTTGGCCCTAGCTTGAAAAACCTAAACTTTGTGTCTCTTGTGTTTTGATAATTGATAATTGACTTTATGAAAGACATAATAAGATAACAAAGACAATATATAAGTAAAAGTATCATAATAAGTTCACAATTAATTATATAGAAGATAAATTGAATTAAACACCCTAATTTCTCAACATGATATTAGAGCTAAGGTACCGAAGACAAGACAGTGCTATTTAGAAAGAAGACATGTTGGAAATACTGAGAGGGGGGAGTGAATAAGTATTCCTTTCAATTAGAGCATTAGTTAATATTCAATTATTATTAGTGTTTGTAAAATTATAGCAGTAAAAAAAAGGAACACAAATGCACATAGTTTTTAAGGTGGAAACTCACTCCAGGACAAAAACCACCTAATGCTTTTCTAATAATTCTTTAATATTCAACTCCAATTGAAAATAAAGCTCCAACTTCCTAGAATCTAGAAAAGCATTCTTCTCCAGCTCCCACTATATGGATGCTCCAACACCCGAGATTCTTCAATAATCAACTGAACTAATCCCCCAACACCCAATGAGCTACAACTCACCCTAGCACCACCCTAGCACCCTATAGAAGAATAAAATAAGAATTGACTCCCGTACCATGGAAAATGGTGCACTTTACAATGGTATAGAATGATGTAGAAGAAGAAGACACACTAGACCATAACCCCAAGTATGAAACAACCACCTAATGATGATTCTAGACCTCCTGACACTGCCTCTTCAACTCTTGGTAGATAAACACTAGTACAATTTTTACAATAATGTATTTAAAATGACTTAGTATAATGATACCTTTACACTGACTGTATGCAGTGCTACCCACTTGAAGACTTCATGTGATGAACTCCTTGATTTTTTTCTACACCTTGGTTGCTGCTCTTGTCATGCTACCCTCTGCTGCACCTTGCTTTGCTTTGCTACACTAGAAAGTCCGGTCCTTTTCATCCCTTGACAACACATGATCTAGATTTTTCTTGCCCTCTAGGAGCTTGATATTGAATTTGGTATATCTCCGTTATTCCAGATCTCCAATATGTGATTTTTGGTCCTGTAGTATTCCTCTGAGTCATCTTTCCAATGCCATAGGTTTGACTCAATTTTTATTGTTCAAGAGAGAGTTATGCCCAATCTCTCACAATGCCCTAATTATGGACTGTTTCAGTAGAGATAACTTTTACGGTGTTCCATGTGTCATTTTTTCTTCATTAGGATTTTAAATTAAGACAGAGAAACCTATAGTCCGTGAAATATCTGTCACTTTTTACAGAATTCCAATCCGATACTTAGAGAGAGCGTTATGACAATTTTCCCAAGGTTACTTCTTTGGGATGAATTTCAAGAGCCTGCAAAAACACTGACTTCCACAAATCATATCTCTGCAAATGTTACTCACCTTGATATGAAATTTCTACACGAGCTTCCTTCATATTTTGGCTTCGCCTCATACACATTTAAGCTTTTGAACCTTCGTAGAAAAAAAGTTAGAGCTAAAATTCCACGATGACCTGTTTCAGATGGTGAAATCACTTGCATAAGGAGGATATGAGGATCACAATTTATATAAATGCTTAGGTTGAGAGAGGCTTCAACAAGTGAATATGGGAGGGATTTTAGGAGCTTAAAGAATATTAATTATGACTTTTCAATGACCCATGCCACAACCCCATGGTGTTTTATCCCACTAACTGGGGGTACAACTTCAAACATGAATATCTCTCAAACCGTGAAGAATTACATGGCATGCCATATATCAACGGAAACATATCGACAAGAAGAAACCATAAAAAGAATTATTCATCTAGAATATATTAAATTGGTAGGTAAAAATTCCCATGCAATATTGGGGTAGCCCCCGGTGCTGCTTGGGTTAACATCAATGACAACCGCTGATCAACAATCTCCCCCTTTGGCATTGATGGCAACACAAGTACTCCCCCTGTGATCATGACACCTCTTCCTACAAAATTTTCTACTCCTTTGACATCAATGGAAAAGGGTAACATCCCCTGGCACACAACCATCCTGCAGACTTGTACACACTTCCACTCCCCCTTTATATTATGAATAAGGAAAATATAATGAGAACTTCGTAGAATCCCAAGCTTCTAGCGAAGATATTCCAATGCTTCACGAGTACTATCACGATAATAAACGCTTCTTGCCCAATTTGCATCAATAAAGGCATGAATAATGAAATTTTTACCCCTGGGATACTACAAGCCATATTCTGTTGTTCCCTTTGGATATCAAAGAATTATTTTGATGGAAATAATATGTGATTCTTTCGGTGTTGTTTGGAATATTGCTACTTGTCCAACTTCTTGCATAACATCTAGCTGGGAGGCTATTACATATATAATACTACCAATCATAGATCTATACAACCTTTGATCCACATCCTTAGATGACTTGTCTATGCTCAATTTTCAACCTGTTACCATCGGAGTAAGGATGGTTTTGCAATCTTCCATTTTGAATTTCTTGAGCATTTCGTTGATGTACTTAGCTTGAAATATAAATATTCCCTTCTCTTGCTGATATATTTGAAGCCCTAAGAAGTATTTCAGCTCACCAAGTAAAGACATCTCGAAATCACTTTGCATATTTGTAGCAAATTTCTTACTTAGTTGATCATCATTGCTACAAAATATTATATCATCCTCTTTAGCTATTAGACGTGCTTTAGTTGCTTCATCCAGAACATATATGTCATTTTTAGCTCAACTTGCTATAGCCACAATTTCACCATACTTGCATTTCCTGATTTCACATTTTGTGGAGTTGAATAGTATTGTGTGTCCTTGATCACACATTTGTCCAAAACTGAGCAGATTGTGATTCATGTTTTAAGCCAATAGAACATTCTTGGCTAGGGCATCTATGCTTCTGAGAGTGGCGATACCTGATCCTATAACATTTTAAGATCCATCATTTCCAAAGGACATGGTTCCTTCCTTGTTCTCTTTCAGAGATACAAATTTCTTTCTATCTCCAGTCATATGTGTTGAGCAACTGCTATCAACATACCACTAACATAAGACAATAACATAAGTGGAATAACATATGAATCACACTCCAAGATGCATCATTTATTAAATAATTAATTGATTAAAAATTCCTTAGTTGGTTATTAAAACCTAACCCGAGAATCACCAAATTTTCAAGAATTTCTAGAACCCAAGAACGGGGATCAAAAATTGGTTTTCAAAAACAGAGTTCACTAGAAGTCTAGTCATTTATAGTGTCAAGGCATATGACTCACTTATGTTATTCCACAGAGCAAAGAAATACTTCAGGAATAGAAAGAGAAAGAAGACATGATGCAGTTCATTATAAAGCTTACTTCTCAAATCAAGGACATGGAAAGCCAATTGGATTTACTGATGAAAGAAAAGGAAATTGTGAAGGAAAAATAAGTTTCCACCATTCCCGCAATTATTCCTATTATTACAGCTATTGTTCCTTATACATTGGGAGAGAAGTTAGCACCTAAAGAGCCACTGGAAACTGCATTGTCAGTACAATCAACTACTACTTCCCAAACAGAATCCTCAACATCACAGGTGCAGCATACAAATGATGCAGGGAAAATTGTCAAAGCAATGGAATAAATGACATTGAAAACCAATGAAATCAACAGTTTGAAGAAACAAATTCAGATTATGGAGGCATCCAATAAAATAGCATTGATTAATGCCAATAATTATGAACAAAAAGCTAAAAGACTTGAAGAGAAAGTAAAAAAACTTCAAAAGGATTTGAGCGTTACCACACAGATTTATTACATAATAAATCACCTATGGGAAAACATTATTGAAGCCGTACATATTCAATGGCAATCAATTCACATAATTTATGAACAAAGGGACCTCCTTCTAGCAGCTCAAAATGAAATACAAAGGACTACAGAAGAATTAGCAGACAAGCCAGAAGGGAAACAAAGGCTAATTACCTTCTTAAACAGTAAGAACACGACTGAGCTAGAGGAATTAAAGATTCAGGACAGGACATAAGCTATATTGCAAATCAAAATGGTATTGATAAAGAAAACTTTGATGAATAACTTGAAAGAAAAATGTGATGCTATGAATTTTTCCATTACCAGGTTTTTAGCAAAGTATACTATGCTAAGGCAAGCAGGCATTCCAGACATACATGTATTCAATGAAAAGTTAATGAGCTAGAAAGAATATGATAAAAAAATCAGAGATCATGCCAAAGAACAAGTGAATAAGCAACTGCCACAGGGATCTCCAACAGGGAAAGTAGTTCTCCAATACCTTGAAGATTTATTCTTCCTTCAGAATGAAATTAAACACTTATTTGTGATTAAGACAAATTTTCTAAGTACACTGAAGTAGATGAGAACTACAGAAAGTTGAAAAGTATGAAGATTCCAGATGCTGAAAAATGGCAGACCTTCACAGATTTATTATAGCAGCAAAGAAGAAAACAGTGAAAGACAGTGCGGATGAAGAAATCAGTTTAGCTTGAATAGAAGTTTTTATTGCCTTCTCGAGGTCCAAATTGAGCCCACAATGGCTCACTGGAAAGATATTCCAGTATAGCTATGAAAAATTCCTTCAAGTTCCTAAAATGGTTGAGGGAAGCCCCTCAAAAATTGAATCTCCCAAGACTTCTCCAAATCCCAGCGAAGGTCTGAAAAATTAGGCAAAAAGTTGATTTTTTGGAGGTTTTTTTCATTTTTCACTTGTCAAAAGCTCCATTTTTTTAGTTCCAATAGTCAAAATTGCATGTATGCATCACTTTGAATCCAATTCTGCAACCCAATTGTCATTTGGAGGTATCCAAAAAAATCGCGGTGTGGATCACGTTGTGCTTTTTGCAGGCTTACTATGCAAAAAGTCCATCAAAATTATAAGAAATGCCAAAAAATTGAAAAATTGCCCAAAATTGATCAAAATTTTTAGATGGAGTGCTGATGAGGTGTCTGAAGAAATCATGGAGACATCAGCAAGAATCTCAAGTTTATCCTCCTCCTTTTTCTTGATTAGGGTTTGCTTGTATTTTTCCTTCAACTCGTTAAGCTTAATGTTGCATATCAGTTTATAATGATGTATCTATTGGAAATGTGTTTGAGCATCTCATTGTCTTTTTTGTTTCCTTATGGAGGAGCTTATCAAGGTGAAGTTTAAATCTATCAAGCCACACCTCTCTATCATCTTCAATTTCATTTGCAATCCTTTCCTCAAAACTGAGTTTCTTTGACCCAAGTTTCTCTTGATCTAATCTCTCTTAAGATCTCTTCTTTTTGGTATTTTCTTGATGGTTTGAGTATCATCATGGTCAGATTCATTAGGTGCCGTCATTTCTTTACCATTTATGTCTTGTATTTCTTCCTTTAATGGCTCTAACTCCATGAGTACATGCTTGTCTTTCAGATTCTTGGTCTCTTCTTCAAGGAACGATATGACAAATTGGCTCTTCCCATGTTGTCTTGCAGTTATTTGATTATGGAATCCTTCTCTTTAATGATCAACTTTGAGGCCTCATGGTAATCTTGGTCATCCAATTCAATCAACTCAAAATCTCTTTCTTCCTCATGAAGGCCATCTTGGTCATCCAATTCAATCAACTCAAAATCTCTTTCTTCCTCATGAAGGCCTTCCTCTTCATGGACAACTATCTCTTCTTGCTTTTCTTTTCCCTACTTTCATGATGAAGAAGGCAAGGCCCCTTCCACAATCTGTGGAGCAAAAAATTTCCTAGGTCCCCTCTGGTAGGTTTTGACCTTTTTGGTTTCTTTAACTTGTTTGGCCCTTTTGGCTTCTTTGGCCTCTTTAACTGTAGCCTTACTAGTTTGCCTATTCTTCCTGTGAGGAACTGAAACTGCGGGTGGAATAGATCTAGCAGTTTGACTTGGACCTATAGTGAAGACGTCATCCTCTATGAAATTCTCCCATGATATGTTCAGCTGATGAAGGTCGTGAAGGACAATTATTTTGATCAGAGAGTGATGGAAAATTTTGTTCATCTGAAGCTCAAAATCTCTATTTGGGACAATGAAGGCCATTTTATCAATGCTTATATACAAATAGTAGGGCAGGTTGAGAAATTTCACCCTAGTAAAATGCATGAGTAACCTGATGTGATAGTTGTATAATCTAGAGAATCTTCCCTTACAAGTGAAGTATTTAATGATGATTTTCATCATGGGGGAAAATATTTCTAACAATTGGCCAAAAGGAAAGACCTTTTTGATGTTTTTCTTGTAAGGTGCCTTGAGATAAGGCTCATACAACTGGGCATCCAAATCCTTGGTCTCAAAACAATTTTCACCCACATTGGGTATCCGTGTTACTGCTATTATGATATAAGTGGAGATTGTGAAGGTCACCCCTACTATAGTCACTTGATTGTTTTGGACATTGTTGATGAAAACCCTGGTCCAAGTAGGGTGATTTTGAACTCCTTGTACCATGTCACAAAATTCAATGCAACCCACATGTTGGAAACATATGATCGCTAAGGGTGATGCCATGAGTTCTCTTGTGCCTATTGGATCTAATCTTAAAATCCCACCTCCTTCATTACATGTTTTCTTATCTTCATCTGTGTCATTTATTTCCTCCTCCATTATGTTTCTTTCTTCCTCCATTATGCTTAGTTTTTGTTTGAAAATCATAGGGAAGAAAGGGAAAGGAAAGGGAGTAGGATAGTGGGTTAGGTGATTGTGATGGGTATGGAAAAATTTGAGGGAATATAGGAAGGTATTAGTGAGCTTATAGAAGTAATGGGAGGGTGAAATAGTTAAGGAAATAGGGTAGGAAATCGTATTACAGGGGGGTAAATAGCTGCCTAGGAAAACATGTCTAGATTGGTAGGGTTTAGGAAATAGGGCTTTGGGAATGGGAAATGAGTAAGTGTATAAGTAGTGGGAAGAATTTTAAGGTGTAGGGACGGTTTATGAGTCATTGGGAGTGTGATTTAGTTTGTAAATTAGGAACTAATGTTTCAATTGCTTAAAGCATAGCATAAAATGAAATGCAGGGTATACACCATGAAATTGACACTTCAAGCTGAAAGGAGGGTATATAGAGGTGCCACTTACTTGCCAAAAACTGTAGAAATCCTTAATTGATGATGAAATCCTCAGAAATGGATTTTATGGACAGTGGCTCCCTTTTGCAAAAGCATAGTGTGTAGAGAAAAAACACAGCAAAAATCAAGAAAAAGCACAACACCTGTGGAAAAAGCGCAGCTAAATGGTCCAAAGTTTGATTTTTTCCTCGAGAGACTAAGAGCTTGATGCTTTGAAGATTCAAATGAATGTATTCTTGGTCTTTGGGAGCCTTTATACTTGGAAAAATGTCATTACATCACTTTTGGACCCACCTTTCCTTTCTTAAAATTGACTTTACATTTCTCTTCGTCTTTAATTTAAGAATTGGATAACTGAACTCTGTATTTTTATGACTTAGGAACACTAATTAACTTTTTGAAACTTGAGATTATTTTCTGATGGAACTTTGAGTGTGAAGCTACATGAAACTTTGAGAATTTATTACAAATTAGGAAGAGACAAAATTAAATTTTTCTCTAAAATAAAATATACAAATCAAACTTATTGATGAAAATCTCTTTATTGGCACTCCTTCTTTTGTTGGGCTTTTATGCAATGAAATGATGATTTTATGACCTTGGAAACCATAATACCTAATGGATACTCTGTCTGAATGATACCATAATTAAAATGACTAAAATAATGATGAAAAGTCAATATTGATGGTACAATCAGCAAGGTGGTGAAATGAGCTAGCAAGTTATAAAATTTTGAAAGGAGTGATATTTGACCTAAATATGCACCAAGTGACCAAATTTTTGTGTAATGGCCTATTGTAATGACAAAAAATTCAGAATGGGACCCTTAACATGACATGAAAGAGTTTATTTGATTAATGGTGGAAGGATGCAAAAACTGACACTAACATTAGCTCCAGCTGGGGATGATAGCTCCTTGGAGATGCCAAGAACACCGTAGACCATGTGCCTATCCATTGGGCATGGAGTCAAAAGTTGAGAAAAAACTGAAGACTGGAATCTTAAATTGATTAGAAACAAACTCAACCTGACTAAAAAATGACTCAAAATTGACCCAAAACTGACTTGACTTTGACTGACTTAATTTTGAAAACAACAGAAAAACAATGAATCTTTATGGCCTTCACCTCGGGCTCCAAGCTTAGGTGATTCTCCACTTCACACTTTGTAGAAAGTTAAATTGATATTTACAATGGAGTTTAGAAATTTGAAATATGCATCAGAAAAGATAATTCTTAAAGAGCCTACCATTGTTTGGTCCTCCTAAGCATTATTCTCCATTCATCTCCTTTAGTATGAAAGCATGTTGTCCACAGAATACTGAGATATTTTTTGGCCCTTTCTATAAGTTTTCAACTTTTATGTGCTTTCCTTTTTACTCATTCCTTGCATCCCACTGGAGGACTACATGTTCAAGCTTAAAATAATCTACCTTGGTTTTGTGATCATACACCTTCTTTATCTTCTCATGAAGCTTTTAGGTGTTCTGAAATACCTCATCTCTCATCTGTTGAAGGCGAATCATCTGATTTATTTCGCAATGTACATCATTCTCCTCACTTCTTTCTTCTTGTAACAATTTCATGACCCATACTTCAAGTGATGGAGGAAAAGCAATGTCTACACCATAAAGAAGCTGAAAAGGGGACATTCCTATAGATTTGCTATTACTCACCCTGTCCACCCACAAAGAATTAACAAGCTTTTTGTGCAAGTTCTTCTTGTTGACCTCCAACATCTTCTTTATGATATTAATCAAAGACTTATTAGAGGATTCTGCTAAGCCATTACCTTTCGGATAATAGGCAGTTGAGTGCCCCAACTTCATGTTATATTTTTCACAAAACTCAACCATCCTTTTTTATTTGAATGTTGACGCATTGTTGGTAATAATCTTATGAGGACAACCAAAATGAGATAATATGTTAGTTTCTAAAAATTGAATAATTACTAGATCTGTTGCTTGCCTTGTTGGGATCATCTCGATCCATTTGATGAAGTAGTCGGTGTCAGTTAATATCCATTTTTGTTGTGCAGATGATGTAGGGTGAATCTCTTCAATGAAGTCAATTATCCACTGCTGAAAAGGTGCATGTACTGAAATAGCCTACAATGGTAAAGGAAGAAGTTTTATTTTACCTTGAAACATTTGACACTCATGGAAACTCATCGTTTTTTTGTACAAGTCTGCAAAAAGAGTTAGCCAGTAGTATCCCTCTCTCAACACTTTATTAGTCGTGGTCTTCCAGAACATATGGGTGCCACAGTCTCCTCTATGAAAATCATTCATAACTTCTTATGCTTCATTTTCAACTAAAAAATTCAGCAAAATACCTCCTAGATCTTTCCAATAAAGGGCGTTGTCCAAAATACAGTATTTGGAAGATTTCAACTTTAAAAACCAAACCTTACTCTTAGTCATGCCTAGAGGAGGATTCAAATTTTGAAGAACATATATGAAATAAGAATTCCAAGGAGAAGAAAGAAACATATCAGATACATGTATAAGAGTGACATCCTCTTCTTCATCGAACAATGCTAAAATAAGGTTGATGTCTAGAACATGAAAATTTGACTAAGCCATGAGCTTTTCTAGACCTTGACCTTTGATCAGCTTTGGGGGCTTGATCTCAAGGTCATATTGTAATATTACTACTATCCATTTCCCTCTTCTACCTTTCAGATCTATCTGCATAAGAACATCTTCTACTGCTGCATTGGGGACATAAGCCAAAATATGTGAATGTAAAATATAAAATGGGAAATCATTCAATGCTTTTACCAAAGCCAAAGCATATCTCTCTATAATATTGTACTAAAGAGATGCATCCCTAATGGTTGGGCTGAAACATGATATGGGCTTCTCAGTATTATCCTTTTTCTTCATCGACATTGCAGCAAATGTATGCTCGGAGGTGTTAACCATATCAGTCCCCAGTTAAGTTTTTGGCAAGAAATCCCGTGCTCACCTTCTAATTTCCCTCCTCTCGCTTTGAAAATCCTTTTTATGCCTACCATTGCCATTTCTCATTCCAAAATTATACTTAGAATGGCCAAAACCCGCAATTGATAATATAAAAATTTTGGCACCTTTCGGCCCTAGCCCACCTGTCATCTCTCCACATGACCCAGGCACTAAACTGTGTGTCAAAATGAAAAAGCGCTTACTGTATATGGCCATTGGGTGCCCCTTGAGCCGTCCGATTAAACAGAGATCAACGCGCCATAGTGCATTGCCTTTGTGGTCCCCGCGCCCTAAAATCACTGCTTAAAACAAGTTGTATTCATCGCACTGCCTTAAAAGGGCAGGTGGTATTCTTCCAATTGCAACGATTCCACTCAGCGTTAGCCACACGTCCCGGTGAATGACTCCAATACCGCTACCCATCGCGCATTATCTTTCGGTCAGAGTCGCAGCGCGATATTTGTAATAACCGTCCTATCCTGAGCACTCCATCCAACGGCTACCAATCTCCCGAGTTGCGCAAATTTTAGCCCCAGTGCATAGTACCCTGGGCCCGTAGTCCATCGCCCTCTGGTGAAGTCTCAACCATCAATCTCATTGGTGAATCGTATGGCCCAAAATCGTTTACACACAGCTGACCAAGTCTTCCCTCCACGTCACACCGCCACGCGCTTCCATCGTACATCCCTCAGCTTCCCGTATATCTTTTTATTAAAAGGTTGAAGGTCCACTGTCCACATTAAATTTTACGTATTCCTTCAATACTTCTCCACCATCCCTCTGTGTTTTCCATCACCCCACATTGTTTCACCATTTCGATGAGTCTGCACCACCATGCCCCTGGATCCCGCCACCCCACCATCCCTATGTCCAGTTTTCTTAACTTGTTTGTGGGTTTTGCAGGTTTCTGGCGATGGAGAACTATCATAATTCACAGCCTCCATTACGGAAGTTGAGGCCGCTTCGAAGGACAATTTTTCAGAAGCCAATTTATGAAGAAAATCTTGGGAGGTTGTTGCGACATAACTAATATTTAATAAGCAGGGGTCAAGATCTATCAAACCCTCCAGAGTCGTTCAAAACACAGATCGAGCAGATGGAGAAATTAATGGAGAAGCGAAGAAATATCAATGAAAAATCAAGGAATGCAGTGTCTGACATTGAAGAATTTAAATTCCAATTCAAAGTTGGAAGAAAGAAAGTACAAAGCACAAAAAGCAATGCTTTCAAGGTTTTATTTCAACCAGATTTTCTTCAAGAAAGGACAGAATGTTCAGGTGGATGTATCTCTATACTGGGTTCCTGAAGAGATTTTCTACTCAGTGCATTTATTTCTACAAGCGGATTTTCAAGTACATTCAGCATTTCATAGCCATCAAATAGTATGGGTGCGAATGTTTTCACCATTTTGTTTTAATGAAACAATTAAATTTTTTCACCTACTTCTTTTATGATTTTTTCTTCTCCTTCTTCTATAAAAACCGAGAGGAAAGACATGGTAAGGGTTCCAAACTTTTATCAGAAAATGGTGCTATGAAAGGGTTTTTGGTATACATTTTTTAAAGCTCTTGTATGAAGGCTCAGAGCCCGTAGGGTCTCAGTGAGGAGGCGTTTTATCTGTCTTAGAGGATTCTGGTCTTTGGTATCCCACAGTATGTAACTTTCTCTGATGTGTTTAATATAATATTTCATTTCACCCATATTCTTTTATCATGTACTGGAATGCGAGTGGCTCACTGATTTTAGGTAAGGATTTGTCCTAGTTGATACCCATACTTGGATCAGTCAAGCACTTTAAATATGGCTCAGGCATGATATACTGTTTCATATGCATTTCCTCCATATTTCTGCTATATTAGTTACTTTGGGAGGGTGATTTTTAAAACGCCATTGTCATGTATGGATTCTTAGATTGATAAGTCCATATGTGGTTCTGTTGTGTATCTCGATACCAGCTCAAGGTTAACTGATATCTTCTTAATATTTCTTTCACCGCACACACCTTCTGATATTTGATTTTTGTGGCATATTACTTGAATCATCCCTCTTTATAGTAAATTGTCTCTTAACTGTCTGATGCTTTTGTATTGGAGCTGTGCATCTTGTCTCTGCAACAATACTTTCTCTGTGACATTTTCTGTAGATTTTGGTCCCATTTAAATCAATTTCCTTGTATTACAAGAGATAGCAGGAGAGCTTTTGGATTGACACCCAAGTTATATTACATGCTCCTTGCTATGATAAGATGTCCTAGGCACTGGTCTATGGAAACTCTAGGCTGTCTCTAGGAGTGACAACCGGAGGAAAATGAGAAAATGATAAAATCAATTGAATAATCTGGGCTGATTAATATAGGGGTTGTGGTTAAGGAAAACTTTACTGAGTTAAAGGAGTTCTTGGCATCCTCATGCCACTTTACCTCATTCTCTTTTTTCAACATGTTGGTCATTTCTTGAAGGTGCTCAGCCAAATTTGGAATAAATATGTGTAAGAAAATCATCTTACCATTGAAAGCCTGAATTTATTTCTTTCTCCATGGAAAGACAATTTTCAAAATTGCCTCAAACCAAGAAGGGTCAATCCAGATTCCATCCTTAGAGATGATGTGACCAAGAAATTTTCCCTCCTCCATGGAAAGAAGGCTCTTTTTCGGATTAAGATAGATTTTGAATTTCCTGCATTTCTGAAAAATAATCCTTAAGTGATACAATTTTTCATCATCGGAATGGGAGAAGACTGTCAAATCATCTAAATGTAGCACTAGGAAAACATCTTTCTCATCTCCAAAGGCTATGTCCATCGACCGCTGAAAGGTAGCCCCTGCATTCTTTAGTCTAAATGGAATCTTTGCATATTTGAATGTACCCCAAGGTGTAGTGAAGGTAGTTTTTTCTTGATCCTTCTCATGCACTAAAATCAGGTTGTATCCCGAATATCCATTAAGCAAAGACATTCAGGAAGCCCCAACCAATCTCTGTAAGATGTGATCCATTTTGGGAAAGGGGTAATTATCTTTAAGAGATACCTTGTTTAAATTTCTGAAATCTATGAAAAGCCTTATTTCACTAGTCTTTTTTCTTATCGGGACTAGATTTGATATCCAGTTGGTAAACCTGATAGGAACAATGATACCTGATTTTTAGATATTTTTGACTTCTTATTCTATACATGGAAGCAACATTGGGTTGATCCTTTTTAGCTCTTGCTAAAAGGGATTTTGATCGAGCTTAATTGGAATGGTGTGTTGTATGATATCCTTATCATAAACCTTTAAGTCTACATAATCCCAAATGAAAACATAAAAAAATTCAGAAAGTAAATCAATGTACTTTTCCTTTACCTCAAGAGATAAATACTTGGATAGTTTTACCGTCTTAGGCTTGCCCGTTGTTCCTATGTTTACATCCTCCACACCCTTTTCCATAGGCACCAATGTTGGCTTCTGAGCTACATCATCTCGATCAAATAATTTTCCAAAGGTATAAGACCTCTTGGAATATTGTTATCCTTCAACTATAAAATATCAACCTGGGTAGCTTCAATGACCTGATCATCCTTGTCATAAACTTTGTCAATGAAATAATTTTCGAATTCTCCTTCATTCTACAGAAAATTGTCTACTTCCTTATAATCCCAAAATAATTTCCAATACTACAAGTTGTCAGGAACCTTGGGCCGATGTTTAACATGGATTTCAATTTTTCTATTTGAAAATATAGGGATCTTGAAATTACTTGGTGTTGTAGCAAGTGAATCGGCCATGAGATTATGACTTCTCAGCACTACTGAGAATGTATGTTGAGGAAACATCTTTAGGATATCCAGTAAAACATTCTTGTACACTCTCATTCATGGATTCTGGGTCTGGTATTCCCCTTTTACTTTTTTTATCACAAGTTTGGAGTCGCTATCATTCAAGTCGCTATCATTGAAAAAAATAAATAATTCTACATTTGGATGTACAACATTAATTGGATGATTATTAGGTTTCTCTTTGTTGATTATCATGCACTTCATCTTCATTTCTCAGTACAACTTTCTCAATTTCCCAAAAACTAGGATGGTGGCATAAGAGAAGTCTAGTTACAAAGTGCCTCTCAACTTCTCTCCCCAAGATACAGACAACAACATACCAAACCGTGGTGGTATATCAGCCACCACCACATCCATCAAGACATTATTTTCTGGAATTTTTTTAAGCGAAACTACTAAATCCTTAATAATACCCAGATAACGGACTCTACCCGAATCAAAGGAATATAATTCATGGTAAGGACGAATGATATCTAGGCGTTGGGGGAATTTTGAGGTCTAAAATGGGCCTCCTAAGAAAAATGTACAAAAAAAATAAACTTTATAAGAACCAACAGTATTCAAGATGATGATGTCAACCATGGGGGATGATTTGCCATTTTTGGAGTAAAAAGTAAAAATAATAAAAAATAATAAAATAATAAAAATATTTTTTCAACTCATATTTTCAACTTATCTTCCTAAGTTTTTACTCAAATTTCAAGCAGGATTACTCGTTGGATGCAAATTTTAACTCTTCATCCAATGAATACCCATGTTGCATACTTTTGATAGACCGTGCTACACGAAAAATGAGAGATACATGAAAAAACATGTTTGCAATAATGTTTTTTATGTATTTGTCATTATTCGTGTAGTAAGGTCCTTTGAAAGTATGCAACATGGATACTCCTTGGATGAGAAATCAAATTCTAAATCCAACGAGTGTTTCCAATCGAAATTTGAGTAAACACATCGGGAGATAAGTTGAAAATATGAGTTGATAAAATAGGTTTTCCTTTCTCCCTCTAAAATTTGATGATATAATCAAATATACTTTTATTATTTCCACTATTATTTTTTAATTTCCTCAAGAGGCCCATTTTAGACATCGAAATTCCCCTAATTCTAAATTTCTTCATAATGGATTTCAATATCAAATTATGGGAAGCTCTAGAGTCAAGCATAGCATTGTGAAGGATAATTTGGTGGAACATCAGACTCAAATAGAATGGGTTAATTTCTGTATCCTCTAACTAACCATCTATTACTATACCAAAGATAAGTTCAGGTTGGTCATCTCCGAAATTAAGTATATCAGATGAAGGATCTAATTTTAACATTTTGGCTACATGAGACTTATATTGATTGTTCTTGACAAGCTTAGTTAAATGTATTGACACTTTCAATTTTGAAATCTCAGTTTCTAAGCTGAAAGGAATGGATTTGTCTGCCTCTTTAATGATGTCTCTTTTATCGGTATGAACCTTTGATGTAGTTTATTTCTTTTGGTTGTCCTTTTCTTTACTCAGAGAGCTTGTAGATGGCTAATTAACCTTGTTCTCACTTACAGTTGTAGGTTCTTTTCCTTTATTCTGACTACCTTGATAATTTTGTTTCGGTTGAGTATCCTTTTGTTGAGATTCCCTTTCTTGAATAGGAGTTATTGGGACATCTCTACCCATCAATGTGTACTGCCTCTGGTGTGATCTGAGGGCATTCAAGTAACCTCGTTGATAATCATCAGATTTAACCTCCAACTAATTATCCTGGGCTAAAATATAGTCTTCATCCTTGGGAACATCCGTCTTCTCAACATATTCTTCAATTTTTGTCAAAAATATGGGTAGGCCATCAGCTGTAAAAAAGTTAGTTTATTCAACAATATGATCTTCTTCTTCTTCCTCACCTCCTTGAGCATAATATTTCTCCAAGGGTGTCTAAATATTTTGTGGTTGAGATGGTTTCTCAGGTGCCCTCTATTCTCTTTTTTTTTTATTCTGAATTAAGGCTACTATTTTTGTCCTCTGAAGTTAGGATTTGTAACTTGTGGTCCTGGTTGTATTTTAGTAATGGACATCCTGTCAACCATACTTTCTACTATTCTTATCAAGGTGTGCAGTCTTACATCAGAGGATGAGGATGCTTATTCTTTGACAGTTACTCTCCTCTCACCCTTCATTTTGGACTTCTTAATGGACAAATTAGCTTCTACACTAATTTCATTATTCTGGAGGTCTTATAATGTATCAAGATTCCTTTCTTGTAATTGATAGTCCATGTCCGGATCAAATCCATCTAGGTAATGCAAGAGGGCCAACCTGGAGGAGGTTTGATCTCATTGGGAATGGAATTGTATACTTTGTTGAATCGGGAAGGGAATTCTTGCACTGATTAATTTGGTTCCCTTTTCATATTATTGTATTCAGAAATGATTTGTAATGGATTCTTATTTACCTCCCATTGAGCTATGAAAGCATATATTATTTTATTTGAAGTAGCTATAGAGTTTGCAGTTAATGATATGAACCAGGTTTTTACCTCTTCGGAAAAGCTCTGAACTATAATTCTAATTTTACCATCATCTTCATCTACCTCTTCCATTTTAGCATTATCAGGAGAGGGATCTCTCCAATGGATCACAACCAATAATGACTGAATCAATGATATTTTAGGCTAGGTATAGTAGCATAGGTGTTTGGTTGATTTATTTTGAGGTGATGGATGGTGAATAGGTCATGGAAGGAACTACGTCAGGGAAAATAAGGATCAGAATTGCAGGGATCTAATGGAGCAAGGTAGGTAAGCATTTCAACACAAAGTATATCTTGATGGAGTGGTCTAGACTGCTATTTTTTGAGAAAAGAGCATAAGATATATGAATTCTTTTCTACTAGAAGAAGATGAAACAAAATTGTAACTATTCCTCGAAAAAAGAGCATAAACTTAATGAATTATGTCTTTCATACTTGGGAAACAATTTCATTTAGAAATGGAATGAATATGAAATCACAAAACATTCACACATTTGCAAAACATAATAAGAAAAAATTTCAAATCACTTTACCACAAAAATTCCATCAAAATAGTTGCAACTCAGTGTGCTATTACTTTCCAAAAGTCTGATTATAATAGTATTGAGTGGTCAATCTAACAACATCCAAACCTTACCATGAGAAAATAAGTGAATAATATAGACCAAAACAGATTCTCCCTAGCTCAAGGGTCGAATACCTAACTTGTGGAGCTGATCCAAAAAGTGCTCAACCGAAATCCTAGTGATTAGGGTGGTTAGCCAAGTCATCCCTATCATTCATGAAACTGATTCACTTTGACCAAAATTACCTATTTACACGATGCACCTACCCCTAGTAACAATTTTTGACATAATTAAATTTACATTTCATCACTACAGTAGTAAAAAGTCACTGAATCCATCCATCAACTGATCAAACCAGAAAATTTTGAAGAAAACAGGCAACAACAAAAATCATAGCGTGCTTGGAAAAACCGCAACATGGCTATGAAAAAGTGCAACGTGTGCCTTGAAATGAAGTTTTTACTGCCTTCTTGAGGTCGACATTGAGAGAAAAATGGTTCATTGGAAAGATATTCTAGTCTAGTTATCAAAAATTCCTTCAATTTTTGAAAATGGTTGAGGGAAGCACCTCAAAAATTTAATCTCCCAAGACTGCTCCAAAAGCGCAGCGAAGGTCTGAAAAATGAGGCAGAAAGTTGATTTTTGAGAGGTTTTTTGCATTTTCCACCTCTCAAAAGCTCCATTTTTTTAGTGCCAATAGTCAAAATTGCATGTATACGTCACTCTAAATCCAAACATGCAACCCATTTGTCATTTTTAGGTCTCCAAAAAAAGTGCAATGTGGCTCATGCTGCGCCTTTTGTAGTCGTACTGTGCAAAAACTCCATCAAATTTATAAGAAATCACAAAACTTACAAACTTACCCAAAATTGATCAAAATTGTTAGATGGAGTGTTGATGAGGTGTCTCAAGCAATTAGGGAGGTATCATAAAGAATCTCAAGCTTATCCTTCTTTTGCTTGATTAGGATTTGCTTGTGTTTGTCCTTCAACTGCTTGAGCTTAATGTTGCAGATCTTGTTTCTAGTGATGTATCTATTGGACATGTGTCTGAGAATCTCATTGTCCTTCATTCCTTATGGAGGAGCTTCTCAAGGTGAGGGTTAACTCTGTAAAGCCACACCTCACTGCCATCTTCAATTTCCTTTGCAATCCTTTCCTCAAAATGAGTTTATGTACCCCATGTTTCTCCTGCTCTAAAGATCTCTTAAGACCTCTTGTTTTTTGTCTTGTCTTGATGGTTTGAGTATCATCATGGTCAGATTCATTACGTTCCATCATTTATTTACCCATGATGTCTTGCCTTTTTTCCTTTAGCAACTCTAACTCCATGAGTAACTACTTGTCTTCCATATGCTTGTTCTCTTGTTCAAGGAATTATATGACAAATAGGGCTCTTGCCATGTTGTCTCGCAATTTTTTTATTATGGAATCCTTCTCTTTGATTATCAGCTTTGAGGCCTCATGATCATCTTGGTCATCCACGTTCATCAACTCAAAAAATATTTCGTCCTCATGAAGGTCTTCCTCTTCGTGGACAATTGACTCTTCTTGATTTTGTCTTCCCTACTTTGTTGATGAAGAAGGCAAGGCCCCTTCTACAATATTTGGAGCAAACACTTGCCAGGGTCCCCTCTTGTAGGTTTTGAACTTTTTCGTTTCTTGGAATTCTTTGGCCTTTTGTGCTTATTTGGCCTCTTTGGCCCCTTTCATTGTAGCCCTGTTAGTTTTCCTAGTCTTCCTGTGAGGAACTGAAACTGTGGGTGGAATGGATATATTAGGTTGACTTGGACCTGCAGTGAAGACATCATCCTCTATGAAATTATCCCATTATATGTTCAACTGATGAAGGTGGTGAAGGACAATTATTTTGATCAGAGAGTGATGGAATATGTTCTTCATCTGAAGCTCAAAATCTCTATTTTGGCCAATGCGTCATTTTATCAATACTTCTATAGAAATACTAGGGGAGTTTGAGAAATTTCATCCTAGTAAGATGCATGAGAAACCCTATGTGATAATTGTATAATATGGAGAATCTTCCCTCACAAGTGAAGTTATTCATGATGATTTTCATCATGGGGGAAAATCTTTCTAATAACTAGCCAAAAGGAAAGACCTTTTAATGTTTTGTTTCTAAGGTGCCTTCAGACAAGGCTCATAAAATTGGGAATCCAAATCCTTGGTCTTAAACCACTTTTCACTCACATTGGCTATCCCTATTGCTATTGCTATGATATTAGTGGATATTGTGAAGGTCACCACTGCTATACTCACTTAATTTTTTTGGAAGTTGCTGATGAAAACCCTGGTCAAAGTAGGGTGACTTTTATCTCTTTGTACCATGTCACAAAATTCAATGCAACCCATATGTTGGAAAAATATAACAACTAAGGGTGATGCTATGAGTTCTATTCTATCTAATCGCTCTAATCTCAAAATCCTCCCTCCTTTGTTATATGTTTTCTTGTCTTCATATGTGTCATTTCTTTACTCCTCCATTATGTTTCTTTCCTCCTCCATTATGCTTAGTTTGTGTTTGAAAACCCTAGGGAAGAAAGGGAAAGGAAAGGGAGTAGGATATTGGGTTATCATATTGTGATGGGTAAGGGAAAATTTGAGGGAATATAGGAAGGTATTAGTGAGCTTAGGGAAGTAATGGGAGGGTGAAATAGTTAAGGAAATAGGGTAGGAAATTGTATTACAGGGGGGTATCTAGCTACCTAGGAAAGCATGGTAGATTGGTAGGGTTAAGGAAATAGTGCTTTGGGAATGGGAAATGAGTAAGTGTATAAGTAGTGGGAAGTAAGTTAAGGTGTAGGGAAGGTATATGAGTCCTTGGGAGAGTGATTTAATGTGTAAATTAGGAACTAGGGTTTCAATTTCTTAAAACATAGCATAAAATGCAATGGAGGGTATACAACATGAAATTGACACTTCAAGCTGAAAGGAGGGTATATAGAGGTGCCACTTACTTGCCAACAACTGTACAAAACCCTAAATTGATGATAAAAACCTATGCAATGGATTTTAGGTATCGTGGCTCCCTTGTAAAAAGTGTGGCGTGTAAAGAAAAAACACAGCGAAAATCAGGAAAAAGCGCAACGTGCAGCTGGAAAAAAACGCAACACCTGTGGAAAAAGCACAATGAAATTGTCCAATTTTTTCTTTTTTGAAGGGAAACTCAGTTTTTTTCTTAAGAGACTGAGAGCTTGATGCTTTGAAGATGCAAATGAATGTCTTCTTGGTCTTTGGGAGCCTTTATAATTGGAAAAATGTCATAACATCACTTTGGGAGCCACCTTTCCTTTCTTAAAATTGACTTTGCATTGCTCTTGGTCTTTAAGTTTTCAATTGGATCACTGAACTTCATCCTTTTATGAGTTAGGAACACTAATTGACTTTTTGAAACTTTTTCTTATTTTTTGAGGGAACTGTTGGGCTTCTAATTTGTATTATTATTATCACTTCTTAACATCCATTTCTAATGTTATTTTATCACATTATTTATCATAATTTATTATACAATTCCATTTCATAATTATTTATGCTCTTTTCGATAAATAATACTTGTTCTCCTTTATTTTAATAAATTAATGATTATTATGCATGATTTTTCCAATGATGGTTTATTAATGAATTCGTTATAACATAACTCACTATTTTAGCCTCCAAGATATCTTCCAGATTGCAGATTTGATCTGCAGTTGATAATTAAATATTACAACTCAGAAATTCACTGGAATAGCAAGAGACAGTTTTGTGTTGAACGTTTTGGGAAAATGGAGAAGAATCCCGAAAATTTGAAACATAGGTTTTGTGTAGAACAAACCCATTTAGTTTCCCATTGAGAAGTTTTCCAAAATTCGGTCTTGATTGAAAGAAACATAGGGTTCTTTGAAGGAAATATTTGCAAATTTTATGTTGTGGCCATTTTCCAAAATTTTCCTAATTGTAATTGCCAGATTGTACTTGTGTCAGCTGAATCACGATGGAAATATCTTTCAGATCTTATCTTGCTTATTGAGATTTTGTAATCAGTTTATTTCCATTTGTTGTTTGTATATTTAAAGGGATACAAATCAGAGAGAAGGGGGGATAGAACGCATAGGAGAAGGCATAGAGGGTTAAGTAAGAAGAGACAGATTTGTAACAGAAGCATGTTCGATTAATTGAATGCATAGTGTTTTTCTGTTTCATTTGTAAGATGTGAGTTTTCCGTAGCCCTAATCAGAGAGTTGGGCCCACTCTCCGATTAGGTGTTACATATTTCCTGTGTGTTTTTATTTCTATTTCATGTTTTGTATAATTTTCAATTGTTGTGACAGTAGATGTATTTGTTGATACTCTTATTGCTGTGAATGCATTGTAAGATTTACGATTTATTTCTGTCATCTATTTATTTGATGTTTTTTTTTTCTAAGTATGACTAATTCTATTATGTATAAAATTACAGGTACAAAACTGCTCCAGCGTCAGCTCGGTGAGCCTGAGCGCTGGGCTTGATAGTCAAGCAAGTCAAACAAATTCTGGACTGCCCAGAATGGGAAACCAGTCCTTTAAACCACAAAGTCTGAACCGCCCATGAGAGGGAAACCGGTTTTAAGTTTACATAAAACAAACTAGCATAAGAGCTAAAAGTAGTGAACTGCGTGTTCAGCAGAGCAGTAAAGCTAGGAAGCATATGATTTCTACATAAACAAAGCAAAAAAACCTGAGTAACTGTGCAGCTGCTATCCATGAATAGGAGAAGGAGACTCTTCGGTGATTCTGCAGGCATATGTGTCGCTTCTATCCGCTCGTCCTTCGCTGGGAGCGCGCCCTCTACTTGTGCGCCCTATCTCCATGTTGGACTTGTGCTGAGGAGGCAGAACAGAAGAGGCTGGAGCAGCACAAGGGAAGCTAGAGTTGAGAGGGGGGGGGCGAAGTCGAAGAGCTGGGCGGGGCTATGTTGGGGACTTCGTCCCGAAGAGTGACGGTGATAAAAGCTGTAAGGGTGGCATTGCATGAAGTGCAATCAAACCGGAGCTCAGCGTGCTGAGAGGTTTGTCTAATGGAGGGCCGAAGGGGGCGTGGAGAAACGTGGGGAGACTCATGAGTGGAGGGCAGAGGGGTGGGGATAGCAACGGGAGAAAAGACTGAATCGACACCAAACGCTGCAGCAGGAATTCCAGCATCCTCTGACAGAGAAGGGTCAGAGCTGCGAATAGGAGGAGGGCGCCTCTGATTAGAATGCCCACTGCTGGAACCCTGTCTGCATCTCATGCACTCGCGGAGGTGAGGCATGGTGACCGGTTCAGGGCTGGTCTCAGCAGAACACACAGAATTGATAGGGGAAGGACGAAAATCCGGGGCGCCACTGGGCGGAGCTGAAGGAGTAGGAACTAGACCACTGAGACCACGAACACTGCACTACTGACTGTTAGAGAAATGATAATTCGGAACCGGTTCAAAACAAGCAGCTAACGAACAGTGCCTCCCAGTGTTTGTTTTAACACTTGCTTCAGCACATCGTGGAGAGCAAATCGCGTGCAAAGGAGGAGGAAATCTGCAACCGTCCGCCACACCAGTCAAGCCTCTGCAAATGCAATCCATGTCGCAAATGACCGCCATAACCAAGAGCTTGTTGAGCCGACCGAGATAGTAAACACTCGCGCAAGGTGGTGATTTAAGAGCTGAGTAAATGCCTGTACCGGGAGCCACATGGGCTACCCAAGAGAACTCCATTGGGAAGTGCACAATGTGCCACGTTCCCTGATGCTCATTAATCAACCGCATCCGGTGCATCTATTTATTTGATGTTACAAAGGTTGTTCCTTTTTTTAAATTATTGAATCTAGGATTAATATAGAATCAAGCTATTGTCATCTGCACATACTGTGTGTGTTAGCCTTGCAATAACCAAACGCATCCGGATTGATAATTAATGTAGTAAAGGGTTTGAATATTCATTCACACTTGCACACCAAAATTTTGGCATCATTGTTGGGGAGGCTAACAAATGTACAAGAACATGATTCATACTGATCTAAGGATCAATATCTCATCCTAAGTAGGGAAATGTTACCCTGTTGTAGTTCATGAGTGTAGTTTTTCTATTTTTCTTCTTTTTGATTGATTTCTTAGGAACTAATCTCTCTTCCTAGGGAGGGAAATGCTACCCTGCTCTAGGTCCTGAGCATAGTTGTCTTTTTTATTTATTTCTTAGGAACTAATCTCTCATCCTAGGGAGGGAAATGATACCCTACTCTAGATCCTAAGCGTTAGTCATTTTTCTTTTCTTTTATTTTTGTCGATTTCTTAGGGCCTAATCTCTCTTCCTAGGGAGGGAAATGCTACCTTGCTTCAGGTCCCGAGCTTAATATTTCCTGATTTTCTTTCTTGCTTTCTTTCTTTCTGTTTAAACACTCAATCTCTCATCTTGGGGAGGGAAGTTTCACCGTGCTCTAGGTCCTGAGCTTTAAGAATTATTTGAATATATTTTTTTCCCTTCATCTGGTTCTATGAACAGAGATCTAAACAAAAAGGCAGAGGATGAGGTTAAGCAAGAAAGCATCAACAGAATCTGGAACTTAGTTAAGGAACTTCACGATGTTACAAATATGAGAAATTAAAACTATATTGAATGCTATTTTTACTCTATTGTTTTCTTGCAACATCACTCCACACTTCAGTAACTCTTGGCACCATCCTTAACAACCAAGTTGGTCTCTCATACCCGTGTATTTATTAACATACATCTCTCAATTATGGGTATGTGCATACTTGAAGCCTTATTTTGAAAATGGCTTCACTTGAGGTACACTTATACCTAAGTATATTTTATTTTTCAAAGTAGTGTAGTGTAGTGTAGAATATAGAATGAATAAAGACATAAATAAATAAATTTCTTTATATATAAATATAGTTGTTTTGTTGCAATACGCTGTGAAAATTAACATTGGTGATCAATATTAAAATTTATTTATGTATGTAGAAGAATTATATTGAGAATAAAATTTCTACAAACACTCATATTGATTTTGATCACCTTCTTGGAAAAATTCATTAATTATCATATCTTATAGCTTTCACACTTGATGCAAATTCTGGAAAAACAATCAGGACAGTGATGTTTTGAAAGACCATGGGAATATTTTCAAGACCTTCTTCTATCATACGTATCCCTTCATGTATAATTTCTAACCCAATTTGAATCACTCGATTTCGATTTGAAACAAAAAATTTATGACCAAAACAATGACAGGATGTCTAGTAGGCAGCTAAGGAACAGAGTTGGGACAGTCCATTTTTGGAGGCTTGAATGACTATATTTTGAAAACTTGTTTCTATGGTACATTCCCCTATGAATATATTTTACAACTTAATTTGAATCACCTTATTTATATATCATATGAGGAATCGATGACCAAAACACTGACTTCTTATCATAAATCAACACTCTTGAAACTCTGTTTTCTTGGCTGTTCACTATCATATTTGACCCATCAATTATCATTTCCTTCAAAACCTTTTTCTATTGGATATATATAAATGAATATAATTTAATATCCAATTTTAATCAGTTAAATCCGTCATCAAATGAAAACGTTATTCTTGAAATATCAACTATTGGTCTGAGCTAGAATATCGAAAATGATTCTATTATGCAAGTTGTTCTAAGAAAATTTAACATACCATTACATGGAATTTTTAAAATGTCTTTCTATTGGATACACCTCTTTGAATTCACCTTCATTTTTCTTTGTAATCACTCAAATCAGACGAAAAAAAAATAAGTTATCATTGAAACACTGTTGGTTAGTATGGTTGGCCACCACTCTCCCGCGAGTAATAAATTAATTTTACTTTGTCATTTTTTCCCATGGATTTTTTTTATAGAGTAACTACTTTTTTTTTTGCATATTTATTGGATTAGGAGAGCTCGATCACCTCTCTTCTTCCATGATTTCATGTTTTATTGTGGGTAGACAATCGTTTTTTGCAGGTCCGAGGAGAATAAATGAGGTCAATTTATGAAAAATTTATTCTTGAAGGCAATGATAATGAAATAAAAACATTTTAAAAGATGTTTCCTCACACAGAGAAAACAACATGAATAATTTTCATAAATTAATCGATTTATAACATGAGAATTGAGGAATGGATTCCTATTTGAAGATCTAAGTCATTTCCGAAAAAATACATTTTTCCATTTATTCACCATTCAGAAACAACATTGTTGCAGCAAAAATCATGACCATTGTAACTTAAGTTTTTTATTTATTTTTTGGTTTTCAATAAAGAGTCACTTATTTTCTAATTTTTCTTATGTTTTTATTCTTCAGGTATTGTTTACTTCAAAGTCACATTTTCTTTGTTTTTTTCTCAAAATAAAAGGAGCAAGTTCTTAAGTTTCATGATACTGTTACTGCTTGGATGTTGCTACTCGTCATACTGTTACTCCTTGGATGTTTCTACTTAATGATGTTGCTACTCCGGATGTTGTTACTCCAAAATTCTGCTACTTCTTGTCTTTTTTTACTCCAGATGTTGCTACTTGTCATGCTGTTACTCTGGATGTTGTTACTCGCACTGATGTTACTCCGGATGTTGCTACTCACACTGTTGTTATTTCGGATGTTGTTACTCACACTGTTGTTACTCCAAATGTTGCTACTCACACTTTTGTTACTCTGGATGTTATTACTCGCATTGTTGTTACTCTGCATGCCGTTACTCGCACTATTGTTACTCTAGATGTTGATACTCACACTGTTGTTACTCCGGATGCTGTTACTCGCACTGTTGTTACTCGCATTTGTATTACTTCGGATGTTGTTACTTGCCCTACCGTTACTTGCACTGTTGTTACTCCGAATGTTGTTACTCGCATTGTTGTTACTCTGGATGTTGTTACTCGCATTTTTGTTACTCCGGATGCTGTTATTCGCACTGTTGTTACTCCAGATGTTGTTACTCACACTACTGTTACTCCAGATGTTGTTACTCACACTGCTATTACTCCAGATGTTGTTACTCTGGATGCTGTTACTCGCATTGTTGTTAATTCAAATGTTGTTACTCGCACTGTTGTTACTCCGAATACTATTACTCATGCTATTATTACTCCAGATGATGTTACTCGCACTTTTGTTACTCCACCAGTGTTGTGAATCTGTCACTGCTATTACTCCTTCAGTGCTGTGAATCCATCACTACTATTACTCCATCAGTGTTGTGAATCCATCACTGTTGTTACTCTATCTGTGATGTGAATCCGTCACTGTTGTTACTCTAAGTGTTGGATGTTGTTACTCCTAAATTTTTCTAAGTGTCCGGTGTTGTTACTCCTCTGATGCTCTTACTCCTTCGGTGTTGTTACTCCATGGTGATATTTTTCTAATTACTTGGTGTTGTTACTCCTCTAGTGTTTTTACTCTACCAAGGTAAGTCGCCAGGTACGTCTTCGACTGACTCCATGGATTTATTTGGTATTTTACTTATTACATGATCAACTATGACTGATGGCAGACATAATTTACTTGGGGGGAGGTCTTGTATTTAAAGGACGATTATTATGGTAAGTATTGTTAAGAATGATTCACTCTTAATTCCTCATTATTTTATTAAGTGACTAATCCTCCTTCATGTCACATTCCTAACATTGTTCTTTTTTTCCCTTTCCCTGTTATTACCTAAGTCATGGTTGTTGTTACCTCAGTCACAACTATTGTTGTTTGCCAATTTTCACATTGAATTCAAATATGTAGTTCTTTCTGAATTTTTTTTCTCTTCGGTGAATGAGAAATACTTTTAATGGTCTAGGCCCTATTTGACATAATGATTGGGTAGTCAATTTATCTTTGTTTATCTATAAATATAATCTTTTTTTTAAGGAATAAATATGCAAAGATGATTTCATCATGTCAACTTTCAACTTTCCTAATTGGTCAAATCCCTGATCTTGTAAAATTTATGATGATGACCACATAATTGTATTTAAATCTTTCCACCATTATCTAATGAATTTTTCCTCAACCCCAATCTCAACAATGAAAAATATATTTACCAGTAGTCATTTTAAGGTTATTATTTTTTGAGAAGCAAAACTATCAAATTTGAAAATAGTTACTACACAACTTTTTACGTCATCCCTAGCTCTTAAGGAGTTGAACTACCAACCCATCTATTAAGTAATCTGTTATTGATTATCAAAAACTATAGTTGAATTTTAAACATAAATGGTCAACTACAGGATAGGAGGTCTCATCACGAGCCAACCTACCATGATCATAGGTCCTAATAAAGTGACATTACCACTGCTGGTCACCAATCCATTGTAGTGGCCTTCGGTCATAAGACTAAAGGACAAGAGGTCTCATCATGAGCTGAATTTTTCATTTTTGTTAGCTCCCATGAATGGCATTGTTATTAACTAGTTACTACGCCAGAACAATGATCTTCAGTTGACATCTAAGTAAATTGAAAAGGATTTTTACAACTATGTACTTATTTCTAATAGATGGGACACTAACATCTCAATGGGTTAAAAAGGCACCCCTGTTGAGGCTATGGATGCCTGCTGGTAGCAGTGGCTATGCTTATGGTATAGAAGTTAATTTAATACTACAATCTACTTCGTAACCTTGTTTTCTCAAAGCTAATTTCCAATAAAGCTGACTGTTGCATATACAAAGTTTCCCAAAACAACTGACTGTTAAGTTATAAATATTTACTTTACATGTTAGGGATGAAAATTTTAGAATATTTGATATTTGACATTTTGTATCATCTAATCTATAATTCCTTTATTCTACAAGTATCGTACATTTAACCAAAGATAGTTGCTTGCCTAATCAATCACCATTTATTCATATCTTAACAACACCACTAAGAGGCCTGATTCTGATTTTGAATTCCATGTAATTGGACAGACCTTGAGAAGCAAAGACTAAGATAACTAATTCTCTTAATTTCTGTGCTCATAACAACCAAAGCTTATAGGTATAGGGAATGCATATTTTCCCTTCTTATCCATTATTATTCCATGGCATTCACAATATGATTATGTCACTTTTATATGTAATGAGGTAATTGAGGTGATGAATTATTGATTAAGGATACTCATGAGATTTTTTTTATAGATGACAGGAAAACTAATCAGTTTGGTGGAAGGAAACCCTGCTACACTTTCTAATTACTTTTTCAGCTTGCATGGCTTCCACCTTCCGCATCACTTTTAACATCAGCTCAACGTATATCAGCTTCAAAAAAAATGTCAATCCATACATGCCATTCCACATTTTTATTGAGGTAAAACTTGAGGTAAAATAGCATAAGGTTTTGATTTACTTAAATTTTAGGAGAATTTCATAAAAAACCATTGAGCATTATTCACTCATATTTTTCAACCGTTATTTCTCTTTCTTTACCACTTCCCATTTTTCAGAGACAAAATCTTTCATTTTGGGGGAGTGTTACTTTCATTATCATGAACATGCCATTAATATTCTTTATCATTCACTGATCTCATTATTCATTCTCAAAATCTCCCTTATTCCATGTTGTTATACATCAAACAAATATTTCAGCCAATTTGTTTTCTAGTGTAGCATGAGGGCATGCTAATTCTCTAGTTTAGGGGAAGGGTTTCTATGCATGATGAATGATTTCTCATTTCTTCTTCATTTAAAGTATACAACCCTAAAATTGATTTGTGTATATCCTTACAACTATCAACTCGATTCTTCTTATTTTTGGACAACAAATATGTATCATTAAACCCAAAAAATTTCAAGATAAACCGATTTGTTAATTCCAAAATAATCATGCATTATTACCTAAAACCATTTTGTTGATATATTGAAATCCATTCGTTGCATTGATTTGATTTTTGGATTGGAGAAGCATTAATATAGTATAAATTTTCTTACAAAATTTCAGCAAAACATGGTTTGTAATGAAGTTTGTATTTCCTTGTATCATACTTTGTTGCAACTTCATATACATACAGTTGAAAGTATACATGAAAACTATTTTAAGGAAGCATTTGAGGAAGAAGTATTTTCTTCCATCAATAGCATGCGCTGGGGTGAGCATTTTGATTATTGTATTACAACTTGGTTACTACTGAGGCATTGGGTTGCATGAGGACATGCAACATGTTCAGTTTGGGGGAGATGTTGGGACTCTAATTTGTATTATTATTATCACTTATTAACAACCATTTCATCCATTTCTAATGTTATTTTATCACATTATTTATCATAATTTATTATATAATTCCATTTCATAATTATTTATGCTCTTTTGGATAAATAATACGTGTTCTCCTTTATTTTAATAAATTAATGATTATTATGCATGATTTTTCCAATTATGGATTATTAATGAATTTGTTATAACGTAAATCACTATTTTAACCTCCAATATCTCTTCCACATTATAGATTTGATATTCAGCTGATAATTAAATATTCCAACTTAGAAATTCGTTGGAATAACAAGAGACAATTTTGCGTTGAACGTTTCGGGAAAATGGAGAAGAATCCTGAAAATTTGAAACATGGGTTTTGTGCAGAACGGACCAAGTTAGTTTTTTGATGAGCGGTTTTCCAAAATTCGGCCTTTATTGAGAGAAACATAGGGTTCTTCGAAAGACAAATTTGCAGATTTTCTATTGTGGTCGTTTTCCAAAATTTCCCCAATTGTAATTGCAAGATTTGACTTGTGCCAGCTGAATCATGATGGAAAGATCTTTCAGATCCCATCTTGATTATTGAGAATTTGTAATCAATCTATTTCCCTTTGTTGTTTTTATATTTAAAGGGACACGAATAGGAGAGAAGGGGGGATAAAACGCATAGGAGAAGGCATAGAGGGTTAAGAAAAAAGAGACAGATTTGTAACAGAATCGTGTTTGATTAATTGAATGCATAGTGTTTTTTTGTTCCATTTGTAAGCTGTGAGTTTTCCATAGCCCTGATCAGAGATGTGGGCCCACTCTTTGATCAGGTGCTGCATATTTCCTGTGTGTTTTTATTTCTATTTCACGTTTTGTATAATTTGCAATTGTTGTGACAGTAGATGTATTTGTTGATACTCTTATTACTGTGAATGCATTGTAAGCTTTACAATTTATTTCTGTAATTTCTTTATTTGTTTCAACAATGATTGTTGCTTTGTTTAAATTATCGAATCCACGATTAATATAGAATTATGCTATTGTCATCTGTACATACTGTGCACGTTAGCCTTGCAATAACCAAACGCACCTGGATTGATAATTAATGTGGGAAAGGGTTTGAATATTCATTCACACTTGGACACGAACATTTTGGCAACTCTCTGATCAGGTGCTGCGTATTTCCTGTGTGTTGTTATTTCTATTTCTTGTTTTGCATATTTTGTAATTGTTGTGACAATAGATGTATTTGATGATACTCTTATTGCTGTGAATGCATTATAAGCTTTATGATTTATTTCTTCCATTTCTTTATTTGCTGTTACAATGATTGTTGCTTTGTTTAAATTATCGAATCCACGATTGATATCAGAATTGTGCTATTGTATCTGCACATACTGTGTGTGTTAGCCTTGCAATAACCAAATGCACCCGGATTAATAATTAATGTGAGAAAGGGTTTGAATATTAATTCACACTTGGACACCAACAGGAACTTTAAATTTGAAGCTACTTGAAACTTTGAGAATTTATAACAAACTAGGAAAAGATAAAATTACATTTTTCTCTAAAATCAAATATACAAATCAAACTTATTGATGAAAATACCTTTATTGGCACTACTTCTTTTGTTGGGCTTTTATGCAATGAAATGATGATTTTATGACCTTGGAAACCTTAAGACCTAATGGAGACTCTGACTAAATGATACCATGATTAAAATGACTAAAATAATGATGAAAATTCAAGACTGATGGTACACTCAACAAGGTGGTGAAATGAGCCAGCAAGTTATAAAATTTTGAAAGGAGTGATATTTGACCTAAATTTGCACCAAGTGACCAAATTTTTGCATGATGACCTAATGGAATGAAAAAAATGTCAAAATGGGACCCTTAACAGACATGAAAGAGTTTATTTGATCACTAGTGGAAGGATGCAAAAACTAACACTAAAATATTCCAAATCCCAATTTCAAAAATTATGAGGATCAGAAATCCAAAAATAACAAAGTGGTTGTAGTTCATTTTTTCATATTTTTAATTTTCGAAGTGGTTGTAGTTTATGGGCGGGTCCCACTCCATGCAATGCTCCTCTCCCCATTCCCACCTAACTCTTATTCTTTCATCTTATATCATATCATAACATTTTTTTATTAGAGCTATTTTAATAAACCTCTGATGTTACTCTCTCCTCTGATGACCTTGTCTACATCATAACGTCTGAACAATTTTTATGATAACGTCAATTGACCTTAAAATTTACGATAGTTTATATCTCTGATATCCGATATTACTTAACTCTCTGGCGCCACCTATGGACCTCGACATGTTTTAATATCAGATATTTTTTAAATAACCTCTTATAAGGTTATTCCTCTAATGCTTGATGTATTATTCAACCCCTATGACTTGTATTAAACGTTGGTCATTTGTCTTATAGTTACTAATCAAACCTCGGCACATAATATCATATAGGAACATTTTATTTGAATCTTTGATATCCGATGGTTCACTCTTCCAATGTTCTGATAATTAAGACCACAGATAAGTCTCTCTCCTCCAACACCCTTATGACATATCTTCATACTTCATATGGGTTTAGGTGTATAACTCTTAACTCTTAACATATTTAAGATTCTCTCACACAACACTCCACTAAGAGTTTAGCATTTTTGGTTTTATGGTATTGAGTATATTATGTTTATATTATTAAATAATGTATAATATTTTTTAATAATTTAATTAATTAACTTCTAATTAAATTTTTATTTAATTAGTTTTTGTAAATAATTAATTTAATTCGTAAATTGTTTTGTATTTTTAATTAATTCAAATATTATATTAATAATTTGTAATTTGGTTTAATAATTTTAAATGAAATTTATATAATTAATTTAATAGTTGTAATTAATTAGAAATTTATTTATTTTTTACATTGAATTATAATTAGATTTTTAATTATTTTTTCTTAATTTTGGCCTAAGCAGACATTTTTCCAAAATTCTGGCAATTTTGATACTTCAACTTTGATAAGATTCAAAATTGATAAGATGAGTTTTAGTTGGAAAAATGAGGCCTAGGATGACTTGTTAGATATATAAAATCATGGATAATATTTCTAAAGTGGTTGCATGACCAGATTCGGTCATTAACTAAGTCTAAAATTTAGCAAAAAGTTAAGCTCCAAATTTGTAACCAACACTAATTCTCTAGTATAGTTTTCACATTTTCATTTTCCCAAAGCCTTTGTTGATTGCAGATCCATTCGATTATGTTCTCATTAACAAACAAGATATTTACAAGGAAAACTCAAATTTCTTTTTATTTATTTATTTATTTAATTGAATTTTGATTGAAAATGTTGGTTTTCCCAAATTTAGTAATTCTATTTTTGAATTGCATTTTGTTTTAATTTTGATTAGTTTTTGGTAGGAGAGCAGTTGAGGAGATGAGGAAAAGAAGATTTGAATCTATGGAATTTATCAAAAAAGAATGGAAAACGAATTTTGACCTATAAATTGGTTGGAGAAAATTTATTCTCCTACAATCCTCTCTTATTTCGGTTTTCATTTGTAATTATATATATGGCTTTTAGAGAATGCTCAGGAAGTTCCTCTTATTTTCACCTAAGGAATTCTGAAGCACTATTGTAAGTAATTTTCAAGTTGTAGAAGTAGGTGGAAAAGCTCAGATCTTAGTCATTGAAATTTGTTTGTTTCAAATATTCAGTTTGTACTATAAGAAAATCTTGCAGTATTGCAACTCTTCCTTTTAATGGCAGAGAGTTTGATTTTTTCAGATATTTTTGTAGGTTGGTTCAAGGAACAGAGCACAAAAACTAGGTTTTAATAAATTTTTATTTTAAATACTCTTATTTACAATTCAAAATTCATTTTTGAATAACATATTTGTGTGAATATTTATTATATTATGCAATATTGTTCGATGTGTAATGTCGTATTTTGAATTAGATATCTAGTTCATGAGCCTTGTAGATCTATTATCAATTTTCTCTTTTTCTCACATATGCTCAAATCATATTTATGAGTAACTTTTTAGTCATAAACTTGCTATCTAAATTTGATTTAACTAACATTGACATTAAGTGAACTATTTCCTAATGGTATTGGTTAATAATTCATCATTAATAGGTCTCTGAACAGAGGTTATTTTGGTAATTATAATATTAGCTTGTAGAACTGTTTCATTGGCCAAATATTCACCTAAAAATAGGCATGTTAAAATCCCAATCATTTAATTACTTTTCTCTTGGTTGGGTTAGATATACATCTTCCTAATCGAGATAGGCTTAGGATTTAGTTATTTTTTCCTAAATTAAATGATTATTTTCCATTTAGATTAATCATTACATTTGTAGAAGTTCTCTTATCAAAGAGGAAAACTTTAGTTGTGGCTTGGATGAGCCCTAGATTAGCTTAAAGGTCACTTCCTTGCTTGATCTCAACAAGAAGGTTGATTTGATGTCTCTTCTCTATTGGTAAGTAAAAGACATACTTTAAGCTAGCAAAGATAGAGATAAGGTAACTAGACCTAGCTTAAGCAGTTGGAATGACCATTCCAAATGGAAAAGGAGAAACTTTAAGTTCCCAATCGAGTGGTCTCCCTTATCTGTATTTGAAGCTGATTTATGCATCGTGATGTATTGTATGTTTATTTATGCATAGATAATATTCTAATACTATTTATATGTTTTTTATGGTGTTAGATAATACACAAGACTTGTAAAGGCGCAGTGTGTGATGATATTTAGTAGTAATTAGGGCATCAACTGTAAAAGTAGATAATTTCATCCACACAGATCAAAAAAGTGTAAGAGAGGACTATAGTTGTAAATAAACGTCCTATTGTCCCTATGGATGTAGAAACCTAGTTCTAGCATCCCCCAATATTTACTTGGGTGATACTACGATTTACACTACAATTCATTGTTGAAAAGCACTGAGAATAAAGGGTTTTGCTGGTAGCGCAACTACACTGAACCCGGGGCTTGACCCCTTCAAGCAAAAAAACAGTTATGTTGTTCAGACTAGGATCTGACTAAGGGATGTGTGGATGTCACATCTGACAAGAAAATAAATGCATGGCTATTTGGATCTAAAATAACGAGAGTTTGCATTTCAAGAAAAAATATATCTATGATTGTCAACTGAATCTTTGCTACAGAGATATCTTTTTACAGATCAATGCGAGATCTTATTCTTATCATTCGCTAATGAGCTGAATGAATGGTTGTCAATATTGACTAAGAATAATACATATTTCAAGAATGACGAGCCTTCTGGGTGGAGCCCTGAACTCTTGCATAAAATCAAGGACACTGATAACAATATCTTAAGAGTGGTTTATTTTTGGATCGATAGCATTCCTCAAGGCTTTATTACTGACTTCATGATTGACACGTATATATCCTATAGTGAAGCTAACCGAATATTTTTCAATGGTCCATGAGGTAAGTACTTGAATTCATTAAAGCTCTAGATTAAGATGATATTATGTGAAAGGGGTGTACTATGAATACAATCAGATAGATGTTTGGAAGGTGTAAGTCCAAATCTGTTAGGAATTACTGCAGAAATAAAATATTTACCGAGAGAATAATACACGTACAAAACCCAACAACAAATCACATAAACATAAACACAATGTTTAACTAGGAAAACCCCAAATCTCGGGAAAAACCCAACCAATGAAATTTCATTAACCATTGGCCAAAAAACCCTGGCCAATCTGGCCAAGTGAGCCTTCACCACTCACCTCCTGGCCTACCTTACAATGAAGTATTCCCAGCCTCTTATAGGCTCCATTACATGTAATACCATGGGCCAAAACCATGGGTGCACAGAACCATGTGCCCCAAAACCACTACTATGTACCCTAGTCAACATTGACTCTACCGCGAGTCATGTTTACCTAACAATTCCCCCCTTAAACTTGACTTGGGGATTATTGACTAAATCCAGCCAAACCTACTAAATGAGACAACATCGCTCACTGTAGCTCTTCCCCCTCAAATTTTTACCCAGGGTAATTGTAAACTTGACATCCCCCCTATCACTTAGGTCTAACCCAGACTTTACCAAAGATTACTGAGGGGTATGCATGCCATACTAGGTCTTACAGTAGTATGCCCATTTACATGTAAAAAATTAACTCCATTATAATAATATAATTTTTGTTTCATTGTTGCTCTTTGTACATATGAAATCAATGTCCATATAAAAAGAACCCATCTACCGGATTACATGGGTCACCAGCCTCTGTAACCACCAATCCTCTAGGATTTCTCTTCAGATACATGGTTCATCAATTAATTAATCCACGTGCAAACATCCTCTCATCTCTGAATTTCTCGAACCAACTTCTTATCATCGTTTTTTTTTTGACCCCCCCCCCCTGAATCAATCAATTGATGCCTACTTCACCATGCTCCACATGGCCAGATCTAGAAAAGGCTACATTGATTTCTCCATTCACAGGCCAATAAAACCCTTGGCTGCAAAAGCGTCCCTTTGAAGCCAAATATGGCTCTGATACCATTTGTTAGGAATTACTGCAGAAATAAAATATTTACCAAGAGAATAATACACATACAAAACCCAACAACAAATCACATAAACATAAACACAATGTTTAACTAGGAAAACCCCAAATCTCGGGAAAAACCCAACCAATGAAATTTCATTAACCATTGGCCAAAAAACCCTGGCCAATCTGGCCAAGTGAGCCTCCACCACTCACCTCCTGGCCTACCTTACAATGAAGTATTCCCAGCCTCTTATAGGCTCCATTACATGTAATACCATGGGCCAAAACCATGGGCGCACAAAACCATGTGCCCCAAAACCACTACTATCTACCCTAGTCAACATTGACTCTACCGCAAGTCATGTTTACCTAACAAAATCGATGTGAAGTGGTAAATATTTAGGATAGCTTGCAAAATATTTATTGGGACTAATTACAGTCCGTCGTTGAGTGGATCTAAAAGAGAAAAAGGAAAAAGTAACCCCGCAACCTCTGCAGGTGCATCGCAGTTAGAATTTAAAGACCATCAGGGTGACTTTCAGATTCTGCATCCCGCTACTCCCCTCACGCCACATCCCCATCCCCATACTTTCCCTCCATACTGACCTCCACCTCCACCTCCACATCCACCTCAACCTCCGCTTCCCCCTCCCCTAAGAGACATGGCTAATGAAGTCATAATGAATATTTTCATAAGTTATGGACCATAGGGTCCTGAAAAATTTCGGTTCGTCATTGAAGAAGTATGGAAAGTGCAACAGTTCATAGAGGATGACATAAAGAAGGTGTAACTTGTCACAACGTTACAGGAAAGGGCACTGATGTGGTACATGAATTATTCTACGAAGCATCTAGAAACCACATTGGATTAGACGAAGAAAGAATTGAATGTCAAATTTAAGAAGCCAAAATCATAGTCATAGTGTATTACAAAGATAAGGATATCAAACAAGTGGTAACTAAATCTGTTTGGAAATTAGATAAAAGGTTGAAGATGTTAATAGGATAAGTGAACTTCAAAATTCCTGATGAGTAGCATACATAATGGTTTATAGCTTTTTTATTGCCACATATCAGGATACTATTGACACAACAGAAGATAGAAAAACATACTGAAGCACTATAAATTGCTATGAAGTTGGAATCTTTACCGGTCGCAGATACCCATGTAGGGATAAAGAAAATTCAGAGTCAAATAGTAGCAATGCATTTGGAGTTGCAAGATCTGAAGAAGGGTAAGGAACTTCGTCCAGAGATTCATGCATAAGTATGTTGTATAAAATGTAAAGCGAATGCCCATTATAAATATTAGTGTCCTTTCTATAGATATTATCTAGCCACTCGCACACCTAATCTGTTGAACCCTGGGTTGAGTGCATGGTGTGAAATTTTCAAGGTCGTAGGTCAGCATCTTACTAAAGAATTTTATTTGTTGCAGAATTATGTGCAGACACCGAAGAATTTTTTTTGTAAATTCTTCCAGTCGGTAGGGCACAGTGACAAGAATTGTCACAGTTCTGATTTGATGATGGAACAAAATAGGGGTGCGTACAAAATGCAATCTGAAGGGTGTGTGCATGAAGATCACAGTGCACCTAAATTGAATGAAGGATTCCAAGGCCAAGGACAAGTCTGAGGAGTAGGTTTTGGTCGAGGACATGGTCAAATCATTTGTTACAATTGCGGCGAAGCGAGACACTTCGCAAGGGATTGTCAGGACCCCACTGTCGCTTCTTGCAGGTATTCTAGAGCATTTGATCATGTAATGGAATACTTTCCTGTTCTGATAGAAAATAAATTATCATCCGATGCATAACTTATAGGTGATGACCACTGAGCCGTGTGAAGAAGAGCCTAGTGTCAACATAGTAACCCAAAGTGGCGTAGTTATAGGAGAAGATTAGGCATCAGGAAATAAGCCTATGGAGGATGCATGGGTTAGAAAGGTAGGATATAAGAATACTGGGTTAAATATTAAAATATAAAAAGAGACATTTTTTGAGGCTAAAAAGAGTTTCATGGACCATTGCGCTTCCACAACTATAACGCAATCACATATTGCAGATTTGATAGAAGTTGATACCTCAGAACGACAACACCCAGGTGACTGTTATGACGAATGCTTTTTTTATAAAATATCTAAAAATATCTGATACCATGTGGAAGTTATATAGAAAATCTATACCAATGGATTCAATCCAATCATGTAATGTCCTAAAGTAAGATACTGAATCCTTCTACTATATTTGTGGAATGTAAAACACCATCTCTCAATCACATGCAAGTAAGAGAAAGGAAATTATCAATCACACAACAAAAGATTTTATTGGGGAAAAAACCTGCTCAAAACCCCTATATCATATATTGTACATAGTCAAATAATTATTAAACAATGTAATGCTTTCTCACATCGAGAAAATCCTACACTCTATCGATTGTCTGACGCTGATCTTGCACAAAAATGACTAGCAATTCTCAGGCAAAATTGACCAACACTTAGCCAATTCTTGGCACTTGCTTAGCCTAGCCTTTCTCACTCAATACCTAGGAAATTAATCCCTATTAAATAGCATAAAAAAACTTCCTTGACTATGCAATCCCTATGGAGCCTTCCTCTAACTTTATAGTTTCTCTCGGGTATTTTGCTAATAATACAACTGATAGTTAACTTCCCTTTAACCTCTGTCTCAACTCGGTCATCATCATAATTGACATGCATGCAACTGTTGATACTGAATCATCAGTTACTTGATATATCACTACTTTTGAATTAAATCTAATTTAACTCACTTGACTTCTCAGTAGCTCATCACTAAGTTAGAACTAGTTAAACTCATTTTAACTCAATTAATTTGAGCTCACACCAAACTAGTGCTACAATTGCAATTGGACCCTGAAAATAATATAATCATTCTACATGCCTCATCTTTGACCCTCAACTCGAAATTCTTAAGCTAACTCAGTATTTTTGACTTAGTTAACTGATACAAGTTGTTATGAGATGAAATTACAATTTACTTCCAATTTAATTAAGGGATAATTAAATCAAAAGCCTCACATGGTAGCCATTTATGGGTGCTATTTTCTGGATTTTATTTCTGGATGCCAATTTCACTGTTTCTTGTTGCAAATTTCAACACTCCCTCTCAACAGGAAAGGAATCAATTTGTCTTGATCTGGTACCATTGGAAGGTTCTTGCACGCAACACTTCTCTAGTGTTGTTCGCAAATGAAACTCTCCTGAAACTAAATAGCCTCCAAAAAATTGAATCAATATAATGCACTTGTCATTAGAGTCTTCTAACTACTGGATCCTACTTCACATGTCTACTAGAATCTCTGTGTTGTTGTTAAAATTTACATCCATGCACTCTGCACTGTTGCAAACTCTGATCTGTGCTCTAGTATCTGACATTTGTCACTCAGATTTATGTCTTCTAGACATCTGACTCCATCAATATAACCGATAATTCATGTTACTACTATACTGTGGACTCCTCATAGCCAGGTTTGAGCCATGAGACACACCATCTCAATGGACCCTGCCCAAATTTCTTCTTGGGATTAATTTTCCAGATCACTCCACCTCACACCTAGAGGTATAGTTGCATGTACTCCCTCTACCCAACTGGCTTGAAATGTCCCCCTCCTGCAGGTATCTTATTGAGTGGACTCTTCCACTCAGTCTCCTCTCTGCTTCTCCAGTTTTTGTTGCTCCACAACTTGCTGAGACTACTTCTAAGAATGCATGTTGAGAGGCTCGCTCTCAACCACCAAGTCACTAAACTCTTCTTTTCTCCTCGAAATTTTTCATGCATCTTGTACCTCAATGTTATGAAACTAGCTCCAAAAATAGAATAAAAGAGATATCAACGCCTTAGAAATCAGCCACTTCAAGGGGGTAGCCTCCAATACATTACATAAATGAACAACTCTTGGATGATACACATGACAAAACCTCCTCTCTATATATAGGAGTCCATGGGGTCACAATATAATCCTAGTCGACCTAACAATAATAATGCAAGGGAACAATAATAACAATATGCGGGCTACAGGGGTACAAAAATAACAATAAGGGGGCTACACTAACAACAATAAGGGGATACACTAGTATTATAGGGACCTAACAGGCCCATCTCCTTAAAACAAGTGTCTCCCTCAATGCTTGATTATTTCTACAGGCTTCTATATAAAATTCGCATCCTCCCATGTGGAATATTCAATAGGTAAGTTCTTCCACTTTCTTAGATACTCTAAAATTTATCGATTTTGTAGTTTTTGAGTTCTTTCTTCTATGACTGCTTCATAACTTCTTCCACTGCGATGTTGATCTTCCTGTTGTTTCATTTGATTTTGTACCAAAGTTGGGTTATCCTTTGAGAATTGGAGAACTTGTTGTTGATGCTCGATGTGATCTTCCACTACTATAAAGTTATTTAATGACAAATTTTCATAGTAATGTGTCCAATATATACCAGCATAGATCCACCTTAAATATAGATTTAACATGAACCTAGAGGTATTAAATGTTTATTTAAATGTTGAATGAGAGTTTATATAAAAAAAAATTATATAATTTACCATGAAAAAAATTTCACCAAAAATGGTGGATATCTACATTAAAATCAATAAGCTAAGTGATTTTATAATTCCACATTTTGAAAAAACTTAATCTAGTTAAAATTTCTAAATTCTAGATTGAGGGAAAACTTCCAAATTTAATGAAATATGTGTTAAAGATTTTATTGATGTGTTTTCCTGGAGTTATGAAGACCTGAAATGTTATGATATTGATATTGTCGAGCACAAAATTCGAGTCAAGGAGAACCAGAATCCTTTCAAACATAAACTGCGCAGGATAAATCCTATCCAAATGCCTCTGGTTGAGAAGGATATCAAGAAAATGTAAGATTCCAAGATAATAGTCCTGATCAGGTACTTCGAGTGGGTTTCCAATATTGTAGCTAAGAGAAAGAAGACAGGTGAGACCAGGCTCTACATTGACTTCAAAAATTTGAACAAGGCATCTCTTAAGGACAACTACCCTTTACCAAAGATGAACCACATATTGCAAAAGGTAGTGGCCTCCAAAATAATCTCTAGATTAAAAAATGCTGGTGCCACTTTTCAAAGAGTAATGGATATTGATTTTTCAAAAGAAATTGGTCTTTTCATTGAGATATATCTTGATGATATCATAGTATATTTAAAAATTGGTGAAGAACATTTGGCCCATTTGAGGAAAGTTTTTGAAAAATGTAGAAGGTTCGATCTATCTCTGAATCATAAGAAATTATTATTTGGAATTTAAAAAGGAAAGCTTCTAGGCCACATCATATCGGAAGAAGGAATCGAGATTGACCCTATTAAGATTGAGGGAATACTACAATTTAGTCATCCGAGAAACATCAAGGAGTTGCAATATTTCATTGGAAAGATAAACTTTTTAAGAAGGTTTATACCAAACCTTGCAGAACTCTTGAGGGATATCACTAACATGCTCAAGAGAGATTCAGGAGTCAACTGGAGCAAGGAGGCTAAACAATCTTTTGTCCTGGTAAAGTAGGAACTCACAAAGGCACCAGTTCTATTCATCCCTGATTTCACCAAGGATTTCATCATTTTTTCCTTTGTAGCAGTGCACACAATTTCTATTGTATCGCTAAAGAAAAATAAAGAGGGACAAGAGTAGCACATAGCCTTTTTCAGCCAAGCTTTAAGAGATGCACCTTTGAAGTACAATATCATGGAAAAGTATGCTTTGGCCTTGATCAAAGCATTCAAGTATTTCAGATTTTACATTCTACATTCACACATCATTGCATTTGTGCCCAATACAATTGTCAAAGACATCCTAACACAAGATCGTGATGGAAAAATAGGCAAGTGGATAGTCGTCATCTTGGAGTATGATTTAGAGATCAGGCCCACCAAACTAATCAAATGGAAGGGATTGATCGAATTGATGGCTGAAACAAAATTTAAAGCCTTAGATATTAACATGATTCATTCACTGGATGAACAAGAGAAGCTAGCAACTCCACCTATTGAGGAAGCATTCTTAAATTCTCCTTGAAACGCAAATCTATTATATGTTATATTTAATTTAAACGCTCCTCCTTTTTTGTCCAAAAAAAAAGCTAGATTCTTGAAATTGAAAGTTGTAAAATTCTACATCATAGAAAATATTTTGTACTCGAAGTATTTTGGGGGCATAGTGCTTAAATGCTTTCTTAAGGAAGATGTAGATAGGGTTATGAAATAATTCCATGAAGGGGATTGTGGAGGCCATCTCTACTGGAAAACCATTGTTAACAAGATCCTTAGAGGTGGCTTCTATTTGCCTACTATTTTCCCAGGCATCGACAAAATGGTAGCTACCTGTCAAAAATGCCAAATTTTTGAGGGAAAATGAAAGCTGCTTCATTTTCCCTTACAGTCAGTCTCTGTTGAAGCTCCTTTCCAACAATGGGGTTTAGAATTCATTGGAGAAATTCACCCTACCTCCTCTTCCCATCATAAATTGATCCTTACTGCTACAAACTATTTTATCAAATGGATAGAAGCCATTCCTTCCAGAACTGCTACTAACTCATTGATTATCAAATTCCTTGAAGCCAACATCTTGTCTAGATTTGGTTGTCCTAGGAAAATTATTACAGATAATGCTGCTTCTTTTAAATCCAATAAGATGGTGGATTTTTTCCAAAAATATCACATTTATTTGGGTCATTCAACAATTTATTATCCTCAAGGTAATGGACTAGCTGAATCCTCGAACAAGAGCCTAGTCAACATCATCAAGAAGCTACTGGAAGAAAATAAGAAATCCTGACATAATACATTGGTGCATGCATTATGGGCTGGTAGACTGACAACTAAGAAATCAATTGGCATGTCACCATACCAGTTAGTCTATAAAATGGATGCAGTTTTCCCAACATCCTTAGGAGTGTCAGCCATGAAACTCATTCAAGAGGTGCATGCTAAAGAAAATGATGTAAAAAGAAGAATAAGCCAGACCATTTAGCTACAACAATCAAGAGAAGAGGTGTACAGTAGAACTCAGGTGCTACAAGAAAATATGAAAACGATCTTTGACAAAAGGACGAAAGAAAATGACTTCAATATCAAAGATAAAGTGCTGAAATGAGATTCCAGAAGAGAAGATAAGGGTAAGCATGACAAGTTTGACAACGTGTGGAAAGGCCCATACCTTATTCTTTCTTCCAAAGGAAATAATGTATTTTTCTTCAAGAGATGGATGGAATAGAGCTGTTTGGGGGTCCTGTCAGTGGCAGGATGTTAAAACATTATTTTTGTTAAGAACTCAGATTAAACTTTCCTCATTGTGAATACCATAGCCTTACAATTTTCAATAATCCATTGGACAAGGTTGAAGCCTAAAGTGAAGGCCATAAGCCTAGTCTAATAAGAAAAAAGAAGCATGATTGTACAATTTTTAATTTTCTGCTAGTAGGTTAGAAAATGAAGATTTGTTGAACCATTTAATCTTGGCTTATCAGGTAGATAGGTAGAAAATGGAATTAGCTCAACAACATAATATGAACCAATAGGAGGAATAAGGGATAGGTGATAACTTAGAAATCCAAAAAGGAGAAAAAAAGTATTAAAAATTTAGATTGGGTAGGTAGGTATGCAAATGAGCTCAGTACTTTGAGCATTTTTCCAGTTTTTCAGTTTCAGATTAAATTTCAGTTTTTGTGTGTTCCCGACTTCATTTTTCAGATAATTTTGACTTCATCTTGAAGGTTTTCAGCCAAAGAGAGGGTAGAAGATCAGGTTGTAGGACGGGACCAACCCAATGGATAAGGCCACTAGTCTACAGTATTCTTGACACCTCCTGAAGGAGATGCCATCCCCAGATGGAGCCACTCTTAGAATCCTTTATTTCACAGTATCATTGGGTGACTGATTATTGCTTAGATTTCCATACTGAAAATAATATTCCATGGCCATCATTTATTTTTAGGAAAAGGGGAAAGCCAGACTGTCAAGAGCTTCAAAAGAATCTATTATGCCTTTCAATTAAGTAGAAGGTGATAATGTCGCTGGTAAGCCAAAAACGAGAGCAACATTAGAAAATTTGAAAAAAATAGCAAGGGCAGAGTCCTGAACGAGATCAGGTCAATTCGTGCACATGCTCGGGTCAAGTTGTGAACACTAAATCAACTCAAGTCGTGAAAAACGTGGCAAGTATTCCACGAAAAAATAAGAAATGATCGGGTTCAACCAAAGACACAAGGTCGACAAACCACAATAAGGGAGAAGTGAGGACTGTTGGATATAAGCAATGATCAACAGCAAAGATTCAAATCACAATCACAGATCATAAATTTTTTAGGATGGGCACAAGGGTAAATGTTAAAATGAGCGAAATGTGATTTTTGATGAAGTGGGACCTGCCATACCTTATCATGTTATTGAAACCACATGCAAAATCTTGTTTCCAACTTAAAATTAACCTTTCTCAGCCATTCCACTTTATCTTAATACTTTTGCTTTTTTTCTCACTACTATATCATTGTTTCATCTCCTCTTTTCCCCATTCCCCAATTGCGTTTAAATTAGGGGCCATTCTTCCTTCCATCCTCCATTCCATCCATGTCAGCCAACCACCATCCCTCCACGATCAGGCATATAAGGTTTGTGCACCATTTATGAGGAAATAGCCTACACATGACATAAATACTCATGGTTGGACCTGGCACGGGGAAAAATACAGGGCAAGGCTGAATGTCACAAGGAAAAATATAGAACAGGTTGAATCGAGGATTGATGCAGAGAGATAATAGCAGAGACTCAAGGGGCAGAAAAGCACATCAACACCAGCATTAGTAAATGAAAATAGCCAGCACTGCACCAGACTTAATTACCCAATGCAGATCTTTTGAAAAGTAGGACCATATGTCAAAGCCATCAAATCGTTTAGATCCATAAAGAGCTACTCAAAATTAATTTTACAGACTATATTTTTCTAGAGATATTTCTCTCAAGCCTTGTGTGGCCATGCATGTTTAATTTTAGTTTTTTTGTAATAAATTAAGTTTGACCCAAGTAGAGTAGGGAAACTGACTCAAGTTTTAGTTAAATACTACTCAAATTTTCATTATCAAGGGTTGGAACCTTGTTAGACTCTATGTTGTAAAAGATCATTGGAATGGAGCACTGTAACTGTTTTGAGATGGGCATCAATAATAAAGAGACTGTTCACAGGATTCATGAGCTATGTTAATGGTGATGTTCTTTCCTCTGTGTTAATGTTTTCCTCTGTCTTTTCATGGTGCGCATCAGTTTCTCTGATTACAAAATAGAAGTTTTAGATTAAGATTTGCTGAGATAACACCTTAATTCTGTATTTTATGTTACCATTAGGGGAATTTTGAGGTCTAAAATTGGCCTCCTTAGGAAATTATAAAACAATAGTGGAAATAATAAAACAATATTTGATTACATCATCAAATTTCGAGTAGAAGCACTCATTGGATGCAGAATTTGATTTCTCACACAAGGAGTAACCATGTTGCATACTTTTGATGGACGCTGCTACACAAAAAATGAGAAATACATGAAAAATGTGATTTCAAGCACGTTTTTTCATGTATTTCTGATTTTTCGTGTAGCAGGGTCGATCGAAAGTATGCAACATGGGTACTCCTTTGATGAAGAATTAAATTTTTCATCCAATGAGTAATCCCACTCGAAATTTGAGTAAAAACTTAGGGATATAAGTAGAAAATACGAGTTGAAAAAGTAGTTTTATTATTTTATTATTTTTTAATATTTTTACCTTTTTACTCCAAAAATGGTGAATCATCCCCTATGGTTTACATCATCATCTTGAATCCGATTAGTTCTTATAAAGTTTATTTTTTTTTTTACATTTTTCTTAAGGGGCCTATTTTAGACCTCAAAATTCCCCTAATGCTTAATGTTCTCCTTCGAAGTATAGTTAAATAATTCTTAGCTTCTCTTTAGCTATTAATGAAAATCACTGCTTTCTTTCATCTCATATTCACCCTGCTAGTAAGATCTAGTTTGCATAGTTAGCTTGACCTGTGAATCGCCCCTGAAAAATTTGATGCACAATTCAGCCTCTTATGACTCCATAGCCCAAAGGATTAAGCTTCATAGCACTGCCTGTCCAACCACCCAACCAGTCAAAACCAACAGTTCTCATAATCTCTATAACTAGCCTTATATTACAGTCTTTTCTTGTGTATTTCCATCATATATATATATATATATATATATATATATATATATATATATATAGATATATATATATATATATATATATATATATATATATATATATATATATATATATATATATATATATAATTATATATATCCATTCCTGATGATATCAGAAAGTATCATCTGGTAGACACTACCTCTAATTCTTCTCTTAGATATTCGAATGGTTCTCTAGCAAGAGGTTTTGTGAATATCTCTATTGTTTGTTCCTTTGTTGGTACATACTCCATATTTACTATTTTCTCTGCTACTTGTTCTCTGAGCAAGTGGTACTTTATTTGGATGTGCTTGGTTTTCGAATCAATAATTAGATTCTTTGATATACTTATTGCACTTGTATTGTCACATTTGATAGAAATAGGTTCAGTGATGTTTACTTTCATGTCTTGGAGAGTTTGTTTCATCCACATTACTTGAGTGCAACAAGCTGATGCTGTTATGTATTCCGCTAATGTTGTAAATAGAGAGACAGATTTTTACTTCTTGCTTAACCATGCCACCAGACTTTCTCCCACATAAAATTAAACTCCACTTTTTCTTTTCCTGTCATCCACACAACTGGCCTAATCTACATTTGTATATGTTTTTAATGTGAAGTCTTTTCCTTTTGGATACCATAGGCCATAATGTGCAGTTCCTTGTAGGTATTTAAATATCCTCTTGATTGCTAGCAGGTGATTTTGTTTTGGTATTGCTTGATATCTTTCCACAAGTCCTACTGCCAACATAATGTCTGGTCTAGAGGTATTTGGGTATAGTAGACTTCCTATCATAGATATGTAAAGTCTTTGATCTACATCTGCATATCCATCATTAGCACATAACTTGCATCCAGTGATCATGGGAGTAGACATAGTTTGTACTCTTCCATTTGGAATCTTTTTAACATATCTCTTAAGTAATTTTCTTGTGAAATGAATATTCCTTTGTTCTTTTGTAGAATTTGAAGTCCTAGGTAGTAGGTAAGCTCTCCAATCATAGACATCTCAAATTCAGACTTCATTTCCTCTGCAAATCCTTTTACTAACTCATCCTTGTTGCTACCAAACATGATGTCATCTACATATACTACTACAATTAAGAGTTCATTTTCATCAGCCTTTTTATACATATTGTTGCCTACTCCCTTCTTGAAACCTTGTTTTTGAAAGTACTTGTCCAGCCTAGAATACCATGCACGGGGTGCTTGTTTGAGACCATATATGGCTTTCTTTCATTTGCACACAGATTCGTGTTTATCTACTAAATAAAATCCTTTAGGTTGTTCCATGTAGATTTCTTCCTCTAGGTCTCCATTCAAGAAGGCAGACTTCACATCCATTTGATGTACCTTGAAATAATGATAGCATGCAAAATAAAAAAACATTCTAATTTCTTCAATTCTTACTACAGGGGGAAAAGTTTCATCATATTCAAGTCCCTTGATTTGAGAGTATCCCTTACATACAAGTCTAGCTTTATTTCTGATTACCTGACCTTGTTCATTCATGTTGTGAAACCAGCTCCAAAAACAGAAGAAAAGAGATATCAACGCCTTAGAGATAAGCCACTTCTAAGGGGCAACCTCCAATACATTACATGAATGAAGAATTCTTGGATGATACAAATTAAAAAACCTCCTTTCTATATATAAGAGTCAAAGGGGCCACAATGTAATCCTAGATGACCTAACAATAATAATTTAAGGGCACAATAATAACAATATGGGGGTTACAGGGGTACAAGAATAACAATAAGGGGGTTACAGGGGTACAAGAATAACAATAAGGGGGTTACACTAACAACAATAAGGGACTATACTAGTAATATAGGGACCTAACATGCCCCTCTCCTTCAAAAAAGTGTTGTCCTCAATGCTTGAGTAGCTCTGGGTGCTTTTGTATAAAATTCTCATCCTCCCATGTAGAAGCTTTAGTGGGTGAGTTCTTCCACTTGATGAGATACTCTGAAATTGTTCGATTCCGTAGCTGTTGAGTTCTTGTTTCCATGACTGCTTTAGGTTCCAATATGGTTTTTCCTTCCTCTTTAAGTTCTAGAAATATTGTTTGAACTGGGATATTTTCACCTATAACCTTCTTTAAGCATGAAACATGGAAAATTGGATGCACTCGTGAAGAAGCATGAAGCTCCAATTTGTATGCCATAGTACCAATATTTTGCAACACCTTGTAAGCACCATAGTACTTTGGCGATAATTTATTATCCTTCTTAGCTTGCTTGAGGGACATTTGTTTGTATGGTTGTAGCCGTAAAAATACCCAATCTCCTACATCAAAACTTTTCTCGCTGCGATGTTGATCTACCTGTTGTTTCATTCGATTTTGTGCCAAATTCAGGTTATCCTTTAAGAGTTGGAGAACTTCTTGTTGATGCTCGATGTGATCTTCCACTGCTTGAACCTTAGAATTTTCTCTTAAATATGATGTGATGGATGGTGGATGATATCCATAAAGTGCCATAAATGGGGTAATTTTTGCTGCAGTATGGAAGGAAGTGTCATACCACCATTCAGCGGGAGGTAACCTTGACCCATTGTGTTTGTTTATCAGATACAAAACAATGAATATATCCTTCCAAACATTTATTTACTATCTCAGTTTGACCATCAGAATGAGGATGATAAAATGAGCTATGAGCTAATTAAGTACCCAAAGAAGAACATAACTCCGTCCAAAAATTTCTAGTAAAAATGGGATCTCTATCAGTCACAATAACCCTCGGGTTTCCATGTAGCTTTTGAATTGTGTCCATAAATGTAGTAGCAATTGTACTTGATTTAAATGGATGAGATAATGCACAAAATTGTGCATACTTGGTAAGTCTACCAACTACCACCATGATGACACTCTTTCCTTTGGACTTAGGTAAACCTGTGATAAAATCCATTGAAATCTCCTCCCAACATTGACTTGGAATGGATAAATATTGTAGAAGACCCAATGTCTTAATTGTCTCAACTGTTGGCAATATGATGCAATGAGTTGTCCTTGATGGCAACCTACTTGATGAAGTTGTCCTTGAAGGAAACTGACTTGCTGAGTTGTCTTTATATAGCAACCTATGTATTACAGATGTAAGAATGATGCATCTACAGTTCAGTTCAAATGTGACAGAGAAAACAATTCCAGTAAATCCTGGAGAAATGATAAATATAATATGTCACAATGTATACGCGAGTTTTTTAAAGGCCAAGTCATGTATGCACGCGGATAAGTACGTCCCAAGTCATGTATGCCCTTTTGCGCTCCAAAATTATAATACCAAGGGGCATTACCATGGTTTTGGCACACAGTATTGAGCGTTGTATGGTTTATTTGATTCCGTCCAAGAATACCATAGGAATTTGTGTGGTTTTGGCTCATGGTATTGGTTAAGGCTAAAACTATATAAGGAGAAGAGGATCATAGTGCAAGGTGTGCATGTGTAAGGGTTGTTGATGAATAAATTCCTCTAAGGAATATCTGCATGGTTGAACTCTGTTCTTAATTGATAGATCTGAATCTATGATGCACCTATGAATATGATGAAGGTTCAAGATCTCTAGATCTAGAAATGATGAATCTCTAGGATGATCTGCAAAAGAAATGATGAAGACCTGGTGCAAGTCTGATGAAGAAATTGAAAAAATCTGGGTAAGTTTATAGATTTGGTCTGTTCTGCAAAATTTATCTTTTAGAGATCTATACGCTACTTTGTCTCGGTAAAAGCGCATATATACGTGGGTTCGCTTCATTAAAAGCACGTATGGAAGTTAGGGTTTCTGAAGCATATTTACAGATATTACTTATGTGATTTATGTTTTCTCTCTGCTGTTGGTCAATGAAGTCTACTTGAAGTTCTGGGTTGATTGAATATGGATTATGCTGCTGATTTGATAATGAAAAAATCTAATCAATGAGTGAGAAAACAATGTTAAATCTGACTAATTGTCTAAAGGTTCTGCATTGCTGAGAAGGTGTCTGAATGAAAGCCTCAAATCTGAATATGAGATTGATCACATTCTGAAAATCAGTATTCTCAGAAGTATACGTAGGTTGATACGAAGAAAAGCACGTATACATGCAGCTTCGGTGAATAGAAGTGGCATATGCATTTCATGTTATGAAAAAGAATATGCACAGAGGCATACGCAGGTTGGTGAGCAGGAAAGCATGTATACATGCGGCTTCAGTGAATAAAAGTAGCGTATGCTATTTGAATTAATGAATGTTTAGGGTTGAGTTTGTATCTGCTTATATATTCTGAAGTCTGGGTTATTTCTGATATTCTGGTTACAGTGGTATCACTATTCTGTTTGAAGTATTTTTGTTGATGTTAAGTTGAGGGTTGTGTTGAAGTTGTTTGATCCAGTATGAAAATTGATGAAACGTGGTCTGTAGTGGGTCTGAAGGTTGAAGCCTTCAGTATGGCAGTAGAATCTTTTAGCCAGTAGAAGCTGTTGTTGAAATCAGGGGGTTGAAGCTCCCTTCCAGGAGAGGCTGGTAAATGAGATCAGGGGGTTGGAACTCCCTTCCAGTTGTAGCTGGAAAATGAGAGAAGGTTGCAGCCTTCTGCAGGTAGAAGCCTGCATACTGGTATAAGTCTGCATCAGTAAAATGTTGTAAAAGGTTTACTATATAATAAATATTGAAGACAGAGATGACATCAGCGGTGGTTTTCTCCCAATTTGGGTTTCCACCTTAAATCTTGGTGTTCATGTGTGTGATGCTTTATACTATTGTTTACTGCTCATAACTTATAATTATCTAGCCTTATTCATAACTGATAAAAATGTTTAAAATACTGATTCTCTAAATATGAAAGATAAATCAGTATATGCTAGTTTCCTTCTATATTTCCGCATGCATACGCTAGTTTAGTTCATAAAAACCGTGTATGGAAATCTTCTCAAAGAAAAAGTAAAAAAATTTTAGTCAGCTCTAAAAAATTATTCACCCCCCCCCCCTCTCAGTATTTTTTCCAACAATTGGTATCAGAGCAAGTCCTTCTGAAAAATATTAGCCACTAGAAGGAAGATCAAACAAGATGGAACAGCATCTATCAGGCCTCCGCTCTTCAACGGAAACAATGTAATATTCTGGAAAACAAGGATGAGATCCTATCTTTAGTCTCTGGGAGAAAATGTATGGGCTATTGTTGAAGGAGGATATCAATATCCAGCTACAACACCAACAGATCCGACGGAAAGAAAGAATTATGAAACAAATGCAAAGGTGGTCAATGCTCTATTGGGAAGTCTAACTGAATCAAAATTTTTCAAAGTCATGTAGCTGGATACAACAAAGGAAATATGGGACAAAACTATTCTAAGTTATGAAGGTGATGCAAAGGTAAAAAGTGCTAAACTCCAAACTCTCGGAATTCAATATGAGAATCTAAAAATGCATAATGAGGAGAGCATTGTCAATTTATTTTTACGTCTTGATGATATTGTAAATCGTATGAGAAATCTGGGAGAAACAATAACCGAATCTACTTTGGTTGAGAAAGTTTTAAGATCACTAATGGCAAAATTTGAGTCAAAAGTTTCTGCTCTTGAAGAAAAGCAGGATCTTCAAAATCTTACTGTGGTGCAACTTCATGGCATACTAACTGCATGTGAAATGAGAAGAGGAGGACCCTCTAAAGTCAAAGAAGCCGTCTTTCGAGCTTCTACAAAAGGAAAAGAAGTATAAGAGACAGAAGCATCAGGGTACATCTCAAAAGAAGATGAGGTAAATTTTGTAAAGAAACTCAAACTTGGTACAAGACGGTTCAGAGGTAAGCTTCCTTTCAAATGTTTTACTTGTGGAAGAGTTGGTCATTATGCTACTAAGTGTCCTCATAAAGAAACACATGAAAAAGGGAAGGAAGTAGCAAGAAGAAATAAGAATCGGTTTAGCACTAGAAAAAGTTACTATACTCATGAAGACAGTGATGGGTTATCTGACAGTGAGGAAGAATGTGAATAAGATCTTAGACTTCTCATGGCATTTGAAAAATAATTCAGAGAAGAAAAAGATACTTTTATGGATGCTTTAGAGGACAATGATTTTCTTGATGAATTCAATCAACTCAAAAAATGCTTAGAAGAAAGTAAAATATGCATAGAAGAAAGTAAAATATCCATATAAACTCTGAAAAATCAGCTTGAAGAAAAGGAGAAACACAATGAGAAATTAGAATGTGAAATAGTAAGTCTAAGAAAAGAAATTGAGAAAGTGAAGACTTTGAATCTTAGATTTTCTAAAGGATCTGAAACCTTAGATGAGATTATCAAGGTACAACAGTCTCCTCTTATAAAGACAGGTCTTGGATATATCGGAGAATCTTCTCAGGCTTCAACACCAAATTATCTAAAAGCAACTACAGCTAGTATACAACATTCTGCCACTCAGCAAGGGAATAAAGAATCTTTACAGGTAAAGCATGACCATCTCAATTCAAAGAAAACTAATAGGAATACCTTTCAAAGAAACACCAATCAACAGGTAAATTCAAGTAGAAGATTTCATGATCGCATAAATTTCTTCTTTGGACAATGTTTCTCATGTCACAATTTTGGTCATAAAGTTGTTCAATGTGTTGCATATAAAACCATCATGACAAGAGAAGCAAGAAAGAAAAGGATTGATATTGGAACAAAGAAGAATACATATAACAACTTTTCTCCTCTTCAAAATGAAGTTGAATGTGCTTATTGCAATAACTTTGGCCATGAAGAATCTGAATGCAGGAGCAAAGTCCAGCCAAAAGAGCATTTTCCTTCAAGCTCCAAAGTGTGGAAAAATAAGGAATTACAGGTTGAAAATTGTGGCATAGATTTATTTGCAGAAGGTGAAGAAAATCAATGGTACATTGATAGTGGATGCTTAAAACACATGACAGGTGACAAAAACAAACTTCTTGCATATAGTGCTCTAGAAAAAGAAAAGAATGTTACATTTGGAAATGATACTCCTGTTGTCATTAAGGGAAAAGGGTATGTTTTTCTAAAAGAAAAGGTGAAAGATAATAATGTCATGTATGTGGATGGATTAAAGCATAACCTGTTAAGTGTAAGTCAAATGTGTGATCAAGGAACTGAAGTTGTCTTTAGTTCAAAAGAATGTGTGGTACATGATCTTGATACAGGTAAAACAATTATAAAAGGAAACAGAAATACAAGCAACATGTATGTATTGAAGAACTGCAAAGATCAATGTTACTTGAGTAAATCTTCAAAAAACTGGCTATGGCATAGAAGGTTGAGGCATATGAGCTTCTCTCAAATCAAAAAATCAAGCAGACTTAAAGTTGTTCGTGATCTTCCCAATATTACTCTACCTGAAAGTATCATATGCAAATCTTGCCAATTCGGTAAGCAAACCAGAGTGCAATTTAATGCCAAGGAAGGATCATCATGTAAGCCTCTTGAACTCATTCATACTGACATATGTGGACCTGTGAGGAAAAAGTCACCACATGGTGAACAATACTATATCTTATTTATTGATGATTTCTCCAGAATGTGTTGGATTGGGTTGATTAAACTCAATGATGAAGCATTTGAGAAATTTCAGATCTTCAAAGCACTGGTTGAAAATGAATTAAAGCTAAAAATAAAATGTCTTAGATCTTATCGAGGAGGAGAATATACATCAGATGAATTCCTTGAATTTTGTGAACAACATGGCATAAAAAGACATTTTTTTGTAGCTGGCACTCCACAACAAAATGGCATAGTAGAGAGAATGAATAGAACAGTTCAACAAATGGATAGAGCTATGCTTGATGATTCTGGAACACCTGACACATTTTGGGGAGAAGCAACACATACAACGGTAAATATTCTTAACAAGGCACATGTTTGTGTAAATAGTGATAAAACTCCATATGAACTCTGGTATGGTAATCCTCCCACTGTGAAGCATTTTAGAGTTTTTGGAAGAAAATGCTTTATCAAAAATAATGATGAAAAACTTGGCAATTTTGAACCCAGAGCATATGAAGGAATACTTCTTGGTTACTCCTCTAGGAGTAGAGCATATAAATGTTACAATAAAAGAATTTAGAAGATTGTTGAATGTATTGATGAGTCTCCTGCAGCTCCAAAAGAAGAAAAACAAAAAACAGATGAAGACGAAGATGACACATATCCTTCTATATCAAATAGAAATGATATAGACAGTGAACCCAATGAATAACCCAGAGATGATTTATCTGAAAAGGCTTCATCCAGATATGTTCAAAAGAATCACCCAGAATCTCAAATTTTGGGAGAAAAGGAATCAGGTGTACAAACAAGAAGGACTCTTGTGGGATCTTCTAGCTATCTAGCATTTCTATCCACTATTGAACCACATAATGTCAATCAAGCTAGCAAAGATGAATGTTGGATTCAAGCCATGAATGAAGAGCTTGATCAAATTGAAAAGAATCACACTTGGGAATTAGTAACAAGACCTCATGACAAAAATGTCATTGGAACTAAATGGATATTCAAAAACAAGTTAAATGAGAATGGGGATGTTATAAGAAATAAAGCTAGACTTGTTTGCAAAGGGTATGCTCAACAAGAAGGTATAGACTTTGAAGAAACTTTTGCTCCTGTAGCTAGACTTGAAGCCATAAGAATGTTTCTTGCTTTTTCAAGTTTTCAACAAATCAAAGTTTATCAAATGGATGTTAAATCTGCCTTTCTCAATGGTGATCTAGAAGAAGAAGTTTATATAGAACAACCAGAAGGATTCATTTTGGGAAATGATGAAAATCTTGTTTGTAGTCTTAAAAAGGCTCTATATGGTCTCAAACAAGCTCCAAGGGCATGGTATTATCGTCTTGACAAATATCTTCATCAACAAGGATTTTCAAAGGGGTCTGCTGATAGTAACTTATACACAAAAATTGAAAATGATAAACTATTGATTGTGGTTGTATATGTTGATGATATCATTTTGGAAGTAATGAAGAATCTATGAGTCAGAAATTTTCTTCTGTCATGCAGCAAGAATTTGAAATGTCTTTACTTGGGGAACTAACATTCTTTCTTGGCTTGCAAGTGCATCAAACTGCAGATGGTATATTCTTATCACAAGCAAAATACCTTAAGAAAATTATGAAGAAGTATGGCATGGAAGAGTGCAAACATGTAAGTACACCAATGATAACCAGATGTAATCTCAGTTCTCATGATGATTCTCCCACGGTGAATCAACCAGAATACAGATCTATGATAGGAAGTCTACTTTATCTCACTGGGACTAGACCGGACATTATGCATGCAGTTGGGATTGTTGGACTATTCCAAGCTAATCCAAAAGAGTCTCACCTTCAGGCTGTCAAAATAATATTCAAATATCTACAAGGAACTCAAGACTTTGGACTATGGTATCCAAAGAATGCTGATCTTACTCTTCATGCTTACACTGATGCAGATTGGGCTGGAAATGTTGATGATTGGAAAAGCACTAGTGGTGGTGCATTCTATATGGGGCCCCGGTTAGTATCTTGGTTCAGCAAGAAGCAAAGCTCTATTGCCTTATCTACAGCAGAAGCAGAATATGTGGCTGCCACATCATGTTGCACTCAACTTATTTGGATGATGCAAACCTTACAAGACATTCAAATCAAATGTTCACCTCCTATCTCCATTATGTGTGATAATACAAGTGCCATCGGTATCTCAAAGAATCCTGTTATGCATTCCAAGACCAAGCACATTCCCATCAAGTATCACTTCTTACGTGAACAAGTGCTTGAACAAAAGGTGAAGTTGGAGTATGTTCCCTCCAAAGAACAAGTTGCTGATATATTTACCAAACCTTTACCCAGGGAAGTGTTTGAATATCTTAGACAGAAGCTGGGAGTTGTCTCTGCCTCTCAGAAGATCAGATCTACTTAAATTTAGAAGATTAAATTGGATACGCAGATTTCCTGAAGGACAGTCGCATATATACGCAATTTTATACACAGAAAACCGCATATGGGTGTTTGCTGAATTTTTTTATTTTTTTTTGGGTCAGCATTCTTCAGCAAAACTGTGGTGCTGTTGGGTATCTCTGGTGATGTTCCAGCTCTCATACTTCTGTTTCATTCTCTAATGCTTCTGATGAATATGCCTTGATAATTTGTTGTTCAGGATGCATAGGCTAAGGGGGAGCATTGGTCATGTGGAAAGGATGCATTGCTGGAATTCTATTTATTTGTTGTAGTCTGATCTCATGCTTGAGAATATTTGATCTTGATTATATAAGTCATTTTTGTAATTTGATGAAAAAGGTCATGTTGAGACCTATGATGTAAAATTGTAATATTTAGTCATGTAAGGACTTGTTCAAATGTGTAAACCCACTTGGTTGGGTACTTGAGTCACATATGTAAATCCACTTGGTTGGATCATTGATGTAAGTATGAGTCCTTGGTGATAGGAAAGGTCATAGAGTCATGTACTTCATTGAAAAATTATTTTTAAAGATGCAGCATGATCTCAGGGGGAGCATGGTATTGTCGGTACAAAGGATCTTGATCTACCCTTTGCCCTTGATGTCAAAGGGGGAGAATGTTGTTGTTGAATCTATTTCTGGTCATGGTTGCCATCAAGTCCAAAGGGGGAGATTGTTGGCAATATGATACAATGAGTTGTCCTTGATGGCAACCTACTTGATGAAGTTGTCCTTGATGGAAACTAACTTGCTGAGTTGTCTTTGGATAGCAACCTATGTATTATAGATGTAATAATGATGCATGTACAGTTTAGTTCAGATGTGACAGAGAAAAAAATTCCAGTAAATGTTGGAGAAATGATAAATATAATATGTCACAATGTATATGCGAGTTTTTAAAGGCCAAGTCACGTATGCACGTGGATAAGTACATCCCAAGTCGCGTATGCCATTTTGCGCTCCAAAATTATAATACCAAGGGGCATTACCATGGTTTTGGCACATAGTATTGAGCGCTGTATGGTTTATTTGATTCCGTCCAAGAATACCATCGGAAGTTCTGTGGTTTTGGCTCATGGTATTGGTAAAGGCTAAAACTATATAAGGAGAAGAGGATCATAGTGCAAGGTGTGCATGTGTAAGGGTTGTTGATGAATAAATTCCTCTAAGGAATATGTGCATGGTTGAACTCTATTCTTAATTGATAGATCTGAATCTATGATGCACCTATGAATATGATGAAGGTTCAAGATCTCTATATCTAGAAATGATGAATCTCTAGGATGATTTGAAAAAGAAATGATGAAGACCTGGCGCAAGTCTGATGAAGAAATTGAAGAAATCTGGGTAAGTTTATAGATTTGGTCTGTTCTACAGAATTTATCTTTTACAGATCTATACGTTATTTTGTCTCGGTAAAAGCGTGTATATACGCGGGTTCGCTTCATTAAAAGCGCGTATGGAAGTTAGGGTTTTTGAAGCTTATTTACAGATATTACTTCTTTGATTTCTGTTTTCTCTCTGCTGTCGGTCAATGAAGTCTACTTGAAGTTTTGGGTTGATTGAATATGGAGTATGCTGCTGATTTGATAATGAACAAATCTAATCAATGAGTGAGAAAACATGGTTAAATATAACTGACTGTCTAAAGGTTCCGCATTGCTGAGAAGGTGTCTGAATGAAAGCCTCAGATCTGAATCTGAGATTGATCACATTCTGAAAATCAGTATTCTCAGAAGTATACACAGGTTGATACGAAGAAAAGCACGTATACACGCAGCTTCGGTCAATAGAAGTGGCGCATGCATTTCATGTTATGAAAAAAAATATGCACAGAGGCATACGGAGGTTGGTGAGCAGGAAAGCGCGTATACACGCGGCTTCAGTGAATAAAAGTAGCATATGCTATTTGAATTAATGAATGTTTAGGGTTGAGTTTGTATCTACTTATCTATTCTGAAGTCTGGGTTATTTCTGATATTCTGGTTACAGTGGTCTCACTGTTCTGTTTGAAGTATTTTTGTTGATGTTAAGTGAAGGGTTGTGTTGAAGCTATTTGATCCAGTATGAAAATTGATGAAACATGGTCTGCAGTGGGTCTGAAGGTTGAAGCCTTCAGTATGGCAGTAGAAGCTTTCAACCAGTAGACGCTGGTGTTGAAATCAGGGGGTTGAAGCTCCCTTCCAGGAGAGGCTGGTAAACGAGATCACGGAGTTGGAGCTCCCTTCCAGTTGTAGCTGGAAAACGAGAGAAGGTTGCAGCCTTCTGCAGGTAGAAGCCTGCGTACTGTTATAAGTCTGCATCAGTACAATGTTGTAAAAGGTTTTCTATATAATTAATATTGAAGACAGAGAAGATAGCAGCGGTGGTTTTCTCCTGAATTGGGTTTCCACCTGAAATCTTGGTGTTCATGTGTGTGATGCTTTATACTGTTGTTTACTGCTCATAAATTTTGATTATCTAGCCTTATTCATAACTGATAAATCTGTTTAAAATATTGATTCTCTAAATCTGAAAGATAAATCAGTATACGCTAGTTTCCTTCTATATTTCCGCGTGCATACGCTATTTCAGTTCATAAAAACAGTGTATGGAAATCTGCTCAAAGAAAAAGTAAAAAGTTTTCATTCAGCTCTAAATACTGATTCACGCCCCCCTCTCAGTATTTTTTCCAACATCAACTTTATTCTATTGGCAAACCAAATATTCCTCCACAAAATTTTGAATATTTGATTTAAGGCCATCCCAAAAAAAATATTTCTTCACCCTGTGCTAAGTTTTTAAAAATCCTGAGTGTCCTCCTAAAGGAGAAGTGTGCAATTCCAAAAGAATATTTAGTTTTAGTTGGGAATTCTTACAAATATATAAGCAATCTTTGTACCATAAGGAATCATTTTTCCAACTAAATGTATCAGATGTACTAGGATCTTGCTGCAACTTTTGAATGAGTGTCCATACATCTTTGTCCTTCTTCCATTCATCTCTTGCTTCAGTTATCCAATCTGGTTGGATAATAGAAATGGCACGAAGCAATGCTTCCACCTCTTCATTCTTTCTTGAGAGTGCATCTGCAACAACATTAAGCTTTCCTTTTTTGTAGATTATTTCAAAGTCATAACCCAACATCTTTGTGACCCATTTTTGCTGCTCTTCTGAAGATAGTCTTTGTTCCAAAAAGTGTTTAAGACTATCATGATCAGTTTTTACATTGAAGTGTCTTCCCATTAGGTAAGTTCGCCATTTCTTTAGTGCATGCAGTATTGCTAACATTTCCTTCTCATAAATAGGTTTCTGTAAATACTTTCCTTTGATTGGACGACTTTCAAAAGCAATGGGTCTTTCTTCTTGCATTAAAACAACACCAATTCCATTTCCTGAGGCATCACATTCCACAATAAAGGTTTTTGTGAAGTCTGGCGTAGCTAAGACCGGTGCTAGGCACATTGCCTCTTTAAGATGTTCAAAGGCCTTAGTTGCTTCAAGAGTCCATGAAAATTCATCTTTCTTCAATAATGTTGTTAGAGGTGCTGCTATTCTCCCATAATTCTTAACAAACTTGCGATAATACCCTGTTAACCCGAGAAATCCTCGCAACTGCTTTATGGTTGTGGGGACTTTCCATTCCTTAATGGCTTTAATTTTGTTAGGGTCTACTTTAACACCCTTGTGAAATACAATATGACCCAGATATTCCACCTCTTGTACTCCAAAGAAACATTTGGATGTTTTTGCATATAATTGTTTCTCCTGCAATAGTTTGAGCACCCTGTCAACATGTTCAACATGATCCTTCCAAGACCTGCTGTAGAATAGTATATCATCAAAAAATACTAGCACAAATTTTCTAAGGAAGGGTTTGAAAATGGAGTTCATCAACCCTTGAAATGTAGAAGGTGCATTGGTAAGGCCAAAAGGCATGACCAAAAATTCATAATGACCCTCATGAGTTCGAAATTCTATTTTTGGAATATCTTCAGTCTTCATTCTAATTTGATGATATCCTGAACGAAGATCCAACTTGGTAAAATAAATTGCTCCATGTAATTCATGCAATAATTCATCAATCACAGGAATGGGAAATTTATCTTTAATGGTGAGCTTATTGAGCTCCCTATAATCCGGACACATTCTCCATGATCCATCCTTCTTGTGTACCAATACTACGGGAGCAGAGAAAGAACTTTGTCTAGGTTGAAATATACCCGCCTCTAACATTTCTGCAATCATACGTTCAATTTCGCTCTTTTGGAAGTAAGGATATCTATAAGGCCTGATGTTTGGAGGAACACTTCCTGCAATCAAATGAATAGCATGATCATGATCATGAATAAGTGGGAGTCCTTTGGGAGTTTCAAACACCTTGGAATGATTGTCCAAGACTTGTTGGAGATCTGCAGAAATAGATGATTTTGATGTCGGAACTTCTAGTGAGCATAATTGTGCAATTATGCCTTGTTGTTCTTTCTTTAGAAGCTTTGTCATGACATTAGAGCTTATTATCCTTCCTGGCTTCCCTTCAATACCCCGTAATTCGACTTCCTTTCCTTCTGAAAAAAATTTCAAGAAAAGTTCTTGAAAATTAAAAGCTACCGTCCCCAATGATTGTAACCATTGTACTCCTAGTACAACATCAACACCTCCCATAGGAATGGAAAGCATTGGACTATTCAATACATATTCCCCCATGGTTAGCTTGATATTATGGTATTTTCCAGAGAAATTTATAGTTCCTCCATTTGCAACCATCACTTGACACTCTGGTGTTGGGTATAGGAAACAGTTCAATTCCTTGGCTACCTTACAATGAATACAATTATGGGTGCTACCTAAATCAATCAACACTGTTACCTTTTTCTTCTTGATATGTCCTTCTATCTTGAGAGTTTGAGGACTGTTAATTCTTGCCAATGCATTACACAATATGGTCGGTCTCATTTCTTCATCTTCTAGGGCTGGTTCCTAGTGTATATCCTCTTCTTGTTCATTTTCTTCTTCCTCTTCACAATCTATGTAAAATAATTTCTTCTCAGCACACTTATGACCTTTAGTGTATTTGCTATCACAACTGTAGCAAAGCCCTTTTCTCCTTTTTCTTCCAATTATTGTTATGTCAACCTTGTAGGTTGTGGAAATCTAGGAGTAGCAAAAATTCCATCTTTATAAAAGTGAGTGGTAGGCTTCCTTGTCGCCATAATTTTACATTCAATTTTTCTTTCCAACCTGAATGCCTTCTCCAATGAAGCAGGTTCCAAAACGAGAACTTCATGTTGGATGTTATCCTTTAAAGTACCTATGAAGAGATCAATCCTGTGTTCCTCTGAAATATCAGTTACCCTTATATTCAATTTTTAGAAGTCCTCAATGTGCTCCCCCACTGAACACTTTTGTTTGAGATTTATTAATTGGCTAAAGAAAGTGTTGCTCTTTGTATCCTCATAATGTGCTATCATTTCCTCCGTAAAAATTGACCAAGTGAAAATGTTTTTGCGGGAGAAAAGCCATCTATACCATACAAATGTATTTTTTTCTAAATGTAAAGTTTCAATGCTTACCTTTTGTGTGTTTTTCACATTATTGAGATCAAAATATTGCTCCATCTGTAGTATCCATGTTACAGGATCCTTTCCATCAAACTTCCTCATATCCATTTTTGGAATATGGTGGTTCTTGCCTCCAACATTAGAGCTTATGAAATCACAATCAACATTTGTTTTGTTCTCATCATGAGTTTCTTCTACTATCTTTTCACCATTAGGAAAAATTTCTTGTATCAACTTTGTCAAACCTTCCATGTCTGCTTTTAGATCTTTCTACATGTTTTCCATCTTAGCTTCCATGTCATCCATCTTAGATTCCATGCCAGCTTCCATGCCATCCATCTTAGCTTCCATGCAATTCTTCAAACCATCCATCTTAGATTCCACGCCTTTCTTCAAATCATCCATCTTAGTTTCCATGCCTTTCTTCAAAACTTCCATGTCATTTTTTGTTGCTCTTTGCGAGAGCGAAATTTTTTGCACTTGCTCTTGTAAATTTGATATGTCATGTTGCCAGTCTTCATCTTCATGAGTCATAGTAGAGCCTTCTAAAGGCTTAATGGGTGTTGAATTATTTTTAGTGGCCATTTGAGAATCCAATATTGATATCTATTCTACAATATGCCCTTGGAATCAATTCAACTTGATTCTTCAAACAAGACTTATGCAATTCGAAAAAATGAAATACACACCTTTTACTTGCTTTTGAGGAGCTCGATATTGAAATCGACTTATCCCTATAGTTGCAGATCCTAAATATCTGAAATTTTTCCCTGTAGTAGTTCTCTGAAGAGTCTTTCAAATGCCACAGGTCTGACTTGATTTGGATTCTTCAAGTCAAAACTATGTCCAATCTCCCACAATGACCTAATTATGGACAGGTTCAGTAGAGCAAACTTGTACGACTTGTCGTGTGTCACTATTTCCTCCTTTGGATTTGAAGTTTATAGAAAGGAAAGTACAGTCCGTGTGATTCCAGTCACTTTTTACAGAATTCCAATATGATGCTTAGAGAGAGATTTATTAATATTTTCCCATGATCACATCTTTGAGATGAAATTTGGGAGCCTAAAAAATACCTAACTTCCACAGATCATATCTCCAAAAATGTTTTGAACCAAGATCTAAAATTTTGTGATGATGTTCTATAGGATTTCAGCTTCGCACTCTAAAATTTTTAGCTTATGTTCCTTCATAGAAAAAAAATTATAGCGAATATACCGTGGTGACCTGTTTAAGTGAAATTCAGGAGCCTACCAAAAGCCCTAACTTCCACAGATCATATCTCCAAAAATATTGTGAACCAAGATCTTAAATGTTGTGATAATGTTCTTCAGGATATCAGCTTCGCACTCCAATAAATTTCAGCTTTTGGACCTTGGTAGAAAAAACGTTATAGAAAAAATACCATGATGACTTGTTTGGAGCAGCGAAACCCTAGAATCCAGAGCTCTAATACCAAATGTTGCGAAACTAGCTCCAAAAATAGAAGAAAAGAGATATAAATGCCTTATAAATAAGCCACTTCAAGGGGGAAACCTCCAATACATCACATGAATGAACAATTCTTGGATGATACAAATTACAAAACCTCCTTTCTATATATAGGAGTCCATGGGGCCACAATGTAATCCTAGCCGACCTAACAATAATAATTTAAGGGCACAATAATAATAATATGGGGGTTACAGGGGTACAATAATAACAATAAGGGGGTTACACTAACAAAAATAAGGGACTATAATAGTAATATAGGGACCTAACAATTCATCTTATTCTTGAATATCCACTTTGTGCCAAGGACATTTTTCCAGCAGGTCTTGGCATTAACTCCCAAGTATTTTTATTCTCAATTTGGTCTAATTATTCGTTCATAGCATTTACCCAATGTTTTTCTTTGTTATATTCATCAAAATTCTTTGGTTCTATATGTGAAAGCATGGCTAGGTACACTTACTCAGTCTGTTTAGCTAGCTATCTTCTGGTTTTGACTCATGCACTCTTTTCTCCAATAATTTGGTCTTCATGATGGTACATCTGAGTGTGCCTCGAGGGTCCTTTTGAGTTTATCTCTGTATCTTATGTTGTCTTACTATGTTCTTCATTTTCTTGATTTTCATCTTCATAATCATTTGGAGGATTAGCACAGTTTTTGCTTCTGGTTATGTCTAGTAGATCTTCGTCGAATCTCACATCAATGCTTTCCACAATTTTATGTAGTCTTTTATTTTAATACCTATATCCCTTATTCTTGGATGCATATCCCAAAAATATTCCTTCATCATCTCTTGCATCATAATTCCCCAATTTTTCATCATGATTCTTTATGAAACATTTTCTACGAAAGACTCTAAAGTGATTGATTGATTCCAGTTACCCATGCCATAATTCATATGGAGTCTTGTAACATTTTGGTCTGAGATGAGCTTTGTTGAGAATATGGAAGGTTGTATGTACTACTTCTTGTTGTAAAATGTAACTAGGTTAGTCTTCATGTTGACTATGTAATTATGAAAAGAAGAAGACAATGATAATAAAAATGTATTTTTGTCTCATGGGTTTCATGAGCAATAGTTTATGTAGATAGAATTCTTGTTGATGTCTATTAGGTTCTTTTCTTGTAAGTATAAATAGGATTAAGTGTAAAATTCATGAAGGATCCAGTTCAGATGTATATGCTCGAAGACCTTGTAAAGAAGCTCTCAACAACCCTCCAAAAAGTGTTGGAAGACAAGCTCAAAATATGGCAGAAACAACCTTCAATAATCTTGGAACATATGTCAAGTAATACCTCACAAAAAGCCAGAGAAAATAAACTACAAGTTGGCCTAAATTTGAAGTTATAAAGTCGACCTAAGTATCAGCTAAATGGTCGGCCTAATAATTGATCAGTCTCCTATATATATATGTTTATACTAAGGCTCATTTGAAACACAAGAATTGTGTTCAAGTATGACGTGGATAAGCGTTTGAGAAAGAACAGAATTTGCGGACAAGTTTGAGGTTGGACAACGTGGAAGGAGGAGCAACCATTGCGGATTGGTCTGAGGCTAGATCAAATTTAAGAGATCATATCAAGGGGCAGAATAAAATGAAAATTTATCTGAAGTGAGAATAGATTGAAGGATATAGTTTTCGGAAGCAACTAAAGGGTATTATTTAGAGAAGTAGCTGAAGGATATAAATTGCAAAAGTGATTGAAGGATTGCAAAAGTGACTAAAGAATATAGATTGCTGAAGATACAGGTTGTGAAAAGGTACAGTAAGGTACAAGATTGGTGCAGTAAATTTGCGGAAGGTACACGAAGGATATAATAAGGATATTTCTAGTTTTATAGACAAAGACAATGATCTCAAGGTGATAGAAAGTAAGGAAGGTAAATTAGAGATTTACCTTCCTAACTACATTTCAGATATTTAGTTACAAGTGAAAATAATTCTATCTCTACATTTGACTAAGTACTTTGATAACTGACTTGATGAAAGATTAACTAATTTAAAGAAGAGAATACATAAACAAGCTCACACGTAGTTACCAAGAAGAGAATTTTTGTATTAATCACAAGCCCTACAAAATTATCAACATGGTATCAGAGATATGGCAAAAGATTATCACCTTGTTAGCAAGAATATTTTGGAATTAGAGAAAAGTTATTGTCTGAGATCAAATTCAGAGAAAATAATTTTGGTGCCTTTACAAAGAAGAATTTGGGTGCTATTGCAGAGATACAAGCTTGGTGGTATTGATACAAGTTTGATGCAATTTCAGTGATAGAAATTCTCAACAACTTCAACATTGTGCATCACAGTAATTGGGTCAAGGAAATCTAAGGGTCATCTATGTCTATACTTTAGATAGGCCAAGGACTTCTTTAGTAATATACAGATCTATCATATAGTGCAGACAAGGGTGATTGAAAGGTTGCAAGGTGTGTTAAATATCTCGGTCTTGAGCTAACAGATTTTAGATAACGTAGAGAAGAACTAAAGATATACATCAAAGCAAGAAAGATATTTGTATTGAGATCAAGGATAAGAAGACTATAAGAGGCTGAGGCTAGAAGAGTGCAGAAAATAATGATTTATCATCATTAAAACAAAGATCTGATCCTTACCCTTGAAGAAGATCATTCAAAGAGAAAGCACTAACATATCTTTTCTCCACCGCCATCGAAGAAATCAAGCTAAAGATTTTATCTCCACTTATCAAGTAATTATCCTTCATTCTATAAACAAATTTTGTTAAACGACTTTGTTTTTGCAGGGAGATCTATAAGATAATTAGGTTACCAAGAATCCTTGCATGAGGAGGATAGTCATAGTCCTTGAAGAAAGAAAAGTCATGAAAAATCTATGAAGGATTGGAGATATCAAGAGAATATATGATAAGCTCAAAGAACTATTCTATGCAATAAATAAGGTTATGTCACTTAGACCAGATTTACACAAAATTGAGGTATCAAAGGATGAAGGGATCTCTTCATAAGATCTCAACTGTGAGACCTGGAAAAGATGATAAGATGGACAACATAACAAAGAGACAAGAAAATTACCTCAATCAACTAGTGGTCTCTATATTAGATGGAAAAAGACAAATCAAGGGCAAAAATTTTGAAGGATAAAAGACTCAAACATTTGCAAAAGGAAAAAGGGAAGTTGAGGAAATTACAAGAAAGATGGTCCTAAAGGGACAAATCTCAATAAGAGAAAGAAAACAATATTCAAGGAAAATCACGCAAACTTATGAATATGGAATTTATTGCTGTTGGTTATATGATAGGAAGCAATGTAGCATCCTGATATAAGCATGGTAGGAACTCCTGGTGAGTCAGCTCTGGGAAAACCTCTTTGACAAACTTTAAGAAAGTAGTCATCAAGAGAAAGGGTCATCATAGAAACATACTTTTGGGATGTGATGACATATTGATGAAACAAGCCAATGGAATGATGTTATTCCTTCCTAAAAATTTCTACAGGATGAATCAAGGGAAAAAGGTATGAGGTATGTATATATTTATATGCTGACATTGGATTTTTTGATGTCATGTTATATGGTTGCAGGTAATGAACTTATGTACTTAGAAGTATGAACTATAAAAGAGTATCTCTCAGTGCACGAACAGATAAAATCAACATAATATGTCCTCATGGTATATGAGGTGGTTGTTTAAAGTTCCCGGAAATGGAAAATGTGCAGAAAGGAAGAGATCATGAAATGCAACCATGTCTTGAGGCATGTATAATTTAGAGGGCAAGTAGATGTGACTAGAATATTTCCTGCAAAGATATGTAGACTCTCACGAAATTCTAGAAACCCTTAGAAAAAACATATCATTAAGATATGTGTCAATATGTATAAAGGATACCGATGCCTATAGGAATATGTCATGGTGAATGATCATCACTAATGTAAATTTCGTTCTAAAATTTAATATAAATATGTTTATTTGGATCAATTTGTGAAGGGCTGTTAATCATGAGAAAGGATGTATGATCCTTGGAAATGATTCGAAGGAAAGAAACATGGCATAACAATGGACCAGATAAAAGAAGTCTGATGAATCACTCTGATAGCTGATATGAATTAGGATGGAAGTGATGGATGATTTGTGTCGTATGAAGCTAAAAGTTGGAGATTCCTCAATATCGAAATCCATGACATCGAGAATAGGAATTATTCATGAGAAGCTGGGTGTCTCACCATTGCTACTAGAGGTCCCTGGTGTTAGCTCCTAATCTGAATCCCAGGCAGAAAAAGGGAAAAACAGGGTAACATCTAAACCACGCTCAGCCGTGTAGCTAGCCCTATAAGGTTAGGAGAGGGCTCTCTCCGTGAAAATGATATTCAACAAAACACAATAATGGACTGATATTAGGCTAGGTAAAATGATGGGTAAATGTTTGAAATGAAATGAATGAATTAATTCAGGGATATGTGGGACGAAATGGGACAGTTTCAAACTGGGAAACTAAATCGGGATACAGGGTATTTTGTGGGGCAAGGTAGGTAGGAAATTTTAGCAATAAAGTTTAATTAAGGATGGAATGGAAAGACTGGTGAGGAGCTGAAAAGGGCATGGGAGATGGATCCTTTTCAAACAAAAGAAAAAACACAGGGTATGAATGATTGCCCAAAGCAGGGCATAAAAATGGATCCTACCTTTCTATCTTGAAAGCATTCAACAAGAAATGTTTATGGGTGAAAGGTGAAACATAACAAATTTACATATGAAACAAAGGAGAAAACAAATGCTAAAACTCATACCACATGGATCCCACAAATCAGAGCTGCATCTCTTTATTAATTCCCTGTCCAAAACTGCTACAATGGAGCGCAGAGCGTTTTTCCACACTATTCCCCTACTTCTAAGTTACAGACCGCTTTATAAATGATTTACAATTACATTAAATAAGCTGAAATGTGGGAACATAGATCCACAAAAAGAGAAGATGTTTCTATATCTCAAGAATTAATATCTGAAGATAGAAAAGAGAACTAACAATCTGCCTAAAATAAGGAACAACATCACATTTAACCATTTTGGAAGATCTAGAGTTATGTTGTTGAATGAAAAATAGGTAATTTGAGGAGAAAATCCCTGTTTTTATGCTGCTAAAGAAAACTTTGTTTTTTATATAAACTTCTCTGCCTTTGACTATTGCTTTTCTTTCCATTATTTGTTTGAAGAATGCTGACTTTTTTAATAAAATATTTTGAAATGAAACTATGCCTTTAGTGAAGGGAGAACATTGATTTTTGAATGGAACAAAGGAAATGGAGGTGGGGTCCGTGTTGCAATCGGAATCAGAAGGGGTAGGAGGGAATACAACATATAACATAACTTTATAATATGTTGTGCGATGCATTTTAATAATCACAATCGGGATCGGGGGTTGGATGCATTTGGAACACACCACACAAAAACTCTGATGCGATTGGCATAGGTCTGATGGGTAATAGAACAAGCCAAAGGGATAGTGAAAAACAAATAAAAATGTTTTCAGTGCTTTTACGAAGGGAAAAGGTGATTTGTATAAAGGATCGGGGGGATTTTTAAGGTGGTACCAGGGTATGTTGAATCGCAATCGGAATCGGAAGTTGGGGTGGGCGTATTATATAATTAAATACCTCCGATGCGATGGGAGATAAGCGGAGGGGGAAAACTGTTGTATAGAAAAAAATAAACAGAATCTAAGTTTAACAAAGGAAAAGGCCATTTGTATTATGAATGGGCAGAAGATATTAAGTGGTGGGACTGAGGTCAATCGGCATCAGGATATCAGAGGAGAGTGGGGCAGAGCGATATATATATGAGATCGTCGATGCGATTGGGGGAGGTCCTTTGTACAAATGAAATAAAATGAAATTCACTTTAATCAAAGGGAAAGGACCTTTATTATAAATGGTGGAAGATAATGTTAAATGGCGGGGCCCAAGATCCATCAGCATTGGATATCAGAGGAGAGCGGAGGGAACAATTTTATGATTGTGCCAATTGGGATGGTCTGATTGGCTGAGGGCCGTCAGATTAGATGATGAGATCGACGACGGAGGAGTGATCGGGGGTTTACAATTGGCGGGTTTCCATCGGGGGTTGGCCATTGGAGATATACAATCAGGAGTGGAGCAATCAAAAGGCGCCGATGGTATGTGGGCGGTTGGATCATCAATTTAAATCAAAGGTGGGGATGTATATCAGACGAGCCAATACAATTGCATCGGATTTTTGTGATGGGCCAACCGGAATGCGTTTATCAAATATTGCAATTGTGATGGAAGGGTTTTATAACATAAAACCTTGAAATTTATTATAAATTTCAAAGGCATGAGGGGGAAGTGGTTTGGAACGGCGGGGTGGGCACTTATAATATGAAACTTTGATTTTATTATAAAGTTTCACGGTATGGAGGGGAAGCGGTTTGATTATTTTGAATTTGATTTTATAATGAGATTTTGTAATCGGAGGGGGGAAAAAGGTATTTATAAAGAAAAAATTAAACTTTAATAATATAAAGTTTAAGGGAAAAAGGGAAGGTTAGGGAATAGGGGACTTTTTACTTCACTTAGGCATAAATTTCAATCCAGGAGTCAGTTTTGAGAGTGTAGTATACCGTTGGAAATCTCTTTCCAGGCTCTTTCTGATGAATCTACTTGGAACATGATTTGATGCTGAACATGCTATGGAAAACCTCTCTGAGTGGCAGGCTGATGACTTTGTGGGGAAAATAGCTTCTGAAATGTGAATTATTACATATGCTAACATAAAATGACATAATGAATGGTAATAAAGGGAAAGTATCATGTTTTCAACTCAAAACATGGTTTTGAGGTGAAAATTGCATCAAACTGAATAAAATATTTCTTTGATCTTCTGAAGTGCTATGACTTTGATTTTATTGACATCCTCATGACCTTGCTAATATTTATTGACACTTGACTCATTATTTTGACCATGGTGAGATCCTAGAACCTAATGAGACCAACCCTATGACCTAATAATATGATTTTGAGAATGAAAGTGACTCATGAATGAAGACCATAGAGAGGAGAATCAGAAAATTTCACATGAGGGAAAACTGATGAAAACTCACTACCATCAATGAATCCATGACCTAGCGGAATGATGAAATTTATTGGTATGGGACTCCTAATATGCAAATGCAAAGAGAAATTTTGATCATTGATGCCAGTATGACTAGAATGACACTAACATTGGATCCAATGGGGATGGTAGCTCCTTAGAGGTGCCAAGAACACTGTAGAACAAGTATCCTTATCCATTGGGCATGGAGTCAAAAATGTTGAAAACTGACACAATGCAAACTGACTTTGACTCAAGACTAAAACTGAAAACTGAAATAAAACCAAACCATACACATGACATTCAAGTTTTATAGCCTTCACCTCGGGCCCCAAACTTCAATGATTGTGTACTTGAACTGTGACAAAAAATAACATGGTATATACAGTGATTGTGACATAGCTTCTGATCCATTATCTTCAACAATGGTAGTGCTTCAAAATCCTACCATCCACTTCTCCTCCAGGGAAATCTTAGCCATCCATTTCTAAAAGAAAGAAAGCATTATGTCCCCTGTATGTTGAAATCCTGTATGGTCCTTTCCATAGGTTATCAAACTTACCATGCTTCCCCTTGTCCTCATTTCTTGCATCCCATCTCAAAACTACATCATCCAGCTGAAACTTTTCTTCTTTGGCTTTCCAATCATAGATCTTATTTATCTTATCCTACAACTGAATAGCGTTTTGTGACACTTCCTCTCCTTTTTGCTGAAGGTGGATCATCTGATTGATCCTTCGCTGACTGTCATCATCTTCACTACTGACTTCTTGCAATAATCTCATAACTAGAACTGTAAGAGAAGTAAGAAAGACAACATCAGTACCATAAACCAATTCAAAAGGTGAAATACCTATGGATTTCTTACTGCTAACTCTGTCTGCCCACAATGCATTGATGAGATTTCGGTGCCAATTTATTTTGTTAGCCTCTAGCAATTTCTTAATTATATTTATTAGCAATTTTTTGGATGATTCTTCCAGGCTGTTGCCTTGTGGATAATACGTTGTTGAATGGCCCATCACGATATTGTATTTATCATAGAAATCGACCATATTCTTGGATCTGAACGCTGCTTCGTTGTCTATCACAATTTTGTGAGGGCAGCCAAAACGAGATAAAATATTCAATTCAAGGAATTGAATAATTACCATATCAGTTGCTTGCCTTGCTGGGATGGCCTCGATCCATTAATTGAAGTAATCTGTGCCTGTCAGGATCCATCGATGCTGTGCTGATGATGCCGCATGGATTTCTCCTATGAAATCGAGTCCCCACTGCTGAAAGGGAGCATTTACTGAAATTGGTTTCAAAGGAAGGGGCATCAATTTCTTCTTCCCTTGGAAAATTTGGCATTCATGGTAATTCATCACTGTTTTATATAAATCTAAAAATAACGTGGGCCAATAATATCCTACTCTCAACACTTTATTAGTTGTAGTCTTCCAAAATAGATGACCACCACAATCACCTTTATGAAAATCATGCATTACCTTCTGAGCTTCTTCTTCGACCAAAAAATTGAGCAGAACACCTCCTATATCTTTCCAATAAAGAGCACTATTTAAAATGTAGTATTTTGCAGATTTAATTTTCAGAGATCTACCTTTACTCTTAGACATGCCTGAAGGTGGTGAAAGATGCTGAAGGACATAAAAAATATCTGAATACCAAGGGGATTATGTAAAAATATCTGAAATCGGAACAAGAAAACCTTCAACTTCATCCTCTGACATTGTTGTTATGAGGTTAATATCCAAAGCACAGAGATTCGATTAGGCCATCAATTTCACCAAGCCCTGGCCTTTAATCAACTTTGTGGGCTTGATCTCTAAATTATACTCCAACATAGCTTCTATCCACTTACCTCTTCGAACTTCTGTATCAGTTTGCATCAACACATATTTCACTGCTACATTAGGAACATATGCTATAGGATGTGAATGCAGAATATAGACCCTAAAATCCTTCAATGCCTTTATAACAGCCAATGCTTGTTTTTTGATAATATTATACCTCAAAGAAGAATCTCTAATAGTCCTACTGAAAAAGGAAATTGGCTTTTCAATCTGGTCTCTATTTTGCATCAAAACAACAGCCATAATATGCTCTAAAGCGAATGAAAAATAAATAAATTATTGAGTGTAATCAGGACTAATCAAGACTGGGGCATCGGACAAAGCAAACTTTACCAGATTAAATGACTTGATAGATTCCTCACTCCATTTGACAGTGCTGTCCTTCTTCAACATGTTAGTCATTTCTCTTATATTTTCAGCCAGTTTGGGTATAAATCGGTGCAAGAAGTTCATCTTACCATTGAATGCTTGGATCTCCTTTTTTTCGTGGAATATCTATGTGCTGAATTGCCTCCACTCTGGATGGATCAATGTGGATACCATATTTAGAGATGATATGCCCCAGCAACTTGCCTTCATCCATGGTGTTAGTGTCATTATTTGCAACCTTTCTCCAGTGATAAAACATGCTCTTACAAAGTGATTTTAAGGTGTCAAGGTCAAATTTTGTCATTTCAGTGAGTCTTCAAGCAAAATTTGGTGACTAGGTATTAGGTCTAGGGTTTTCTTTTACTCTTATCAAAGTTGTCCAAATTTTGGTCCATGTCACCATTCAGCTGAGTGTACCATCATTCAGAGGGTTTTCATCATCATGTCAGGTTCCAATGGGTCATTTTACACCTTGTTCATGCTTCAGTTGTGCCTAGGTAAGGTTCATTTCCCTCTCATAGGGTTTTGAAGGTAATTTCTCTTGGATGGTCAAATCATCAGAAAAACTTGTATCCTGGTGTTCATACACCTTCCCCTATCCTTAATTTACCTTATTAAACACTTCCCATCACTGATATCCCTCAAATTCCTCATTTTCGCACAAACCCTAGTTTCTTGCTACAACTTGACAATTTTCTAGGCTAGGCCTGTGTTTTGCCCTTTTGGACCCCTTCACCTCACTCAATCTTCGAAATTCCACCTTCCCCTACTTCCTAACATCCCTCCCTACTTCCTGAAATTTTCTCAAGAATTTAGAAGCCCCTTGTCCCCTTCATTTCACTTCATTTCGACAAATCCCTTGTTCCACACATCGGGATAAGTCTTACTCCAATGATGTTTCTAAGCAATAAAAGATGAATTTTGGAAAACTGAGAGAGGTTTTTGTCCAAAATAGGCCAAGGAAGAAAAAAATCCTTCACTTTTTACGCAAGTGTCATGGTTTTAGAGAAATTTCAAAAATACAGTTGCCTCAGGAGAGTTGATGCACCTCTGAAGTGACCTTGGGAAAATCAAGCTTTCTCCTAGCTTGGTTGGCCAAATGACTTGCCTGATGCGTCAAATGATACTAGACACAAATAGCTTTTCAATTAGCTATCATGAGCTCAATTGTGAGTTGATTAAGACCTTCAAAAGTTGACTGCAACGGCACTCTGCCTTGAGGCAACCTCATTTTGCACATTTTGACCAGTCTTGGGAGATTTGACTTTTGACAAGGCAAATGAACTCCAAATTGAAAAATTCAAGTTGGGTTGGAAAGTAGACTCAATAAGATTTCCAACGAGCTATTCCATGCCCAATTTGGACACAATGAGGGCCTCTAGAAGTCTCCTGCAAAAAGGTGCTACACATTGAGATGAATTTCGAAAATTTTGCCTTTAAAAACAGAGTTTTCAGCCCAATGCGCCGCGCCACTTGGCGCGTGCTTTTGATGAGGGGCTAATTTTGGTGAAAAATTTACATTTTTGGATTTTTCATGGAAAATTATGTATGCCTAATTATGGCCAAGAGATTTTGACAGGTTTTGGGCTTCCAGAAGGATAAAAAACACCCTAAAAATGACCTTTCTGCCCCTTTTTGGACACACAGGAAGCAGTGTTGGGAAAAATCATTTTTGGAGGGGAAAATGGAAGCCAAATTCAGAAATTCCACTTGTGGTGGAAAGCAGACAGGTATACCTTTCTAACAAGCCCACTTGGAGAAAATTTGGAGATAGGGAAGACCTCCTAAATCAGCTCCAAAATGGCACAATGCATAGAGAAATCAGGCGCCACACATTGGGGATTTTTGCTCATTTTGGACTCAGTAACTCTGTTTTTCGTCTAGTTTTTGACATTTTGACTTTCTTGCTTCCAAATGTTAAACTCATGATGTAATTTGATGTACTTTGATGGATATTGATGTAATTTTTTTAAATTTTTACTCATGGAGGTAGATTCATCCATCAAAAGGTGATTTGCAACTGAATGAATCAATTTCCTAGTTTATAGAAGCAAGCTTTTCCACTACCTTATTTCAAATTCTCAGTTTAGATTTTGTTGGAACAGCTCCTAAAATTGTGAGCTCGACCCCTAGAGGCTGGGGATGAGTTATTGTTTGTCTATATCTTGTGATTTTTTAGTCATTAGCATGGTTGGACACTTGGGATTTCTTTGAGCATCATTGTACATTCATCTCTGCAGTTTGGCAAAGGAATAGACCAAGGTTTGCAACACTCCTTCGGATTCATGTGGCTCCTTTTTTTGATGATATATTTCTCTCTGTTAATGTAATTTTACTTGTGTTTTATGTGTATCATTTTCCCTCTTATTTCTTCTCATGTTAAACAAACAAGGATAAAGGTGGAATTCATTAAAATTTGTAGTGCTCTACCTAGGGTTTTTTAAATTGTCTATGTTTTCAACTGTTTGAAGAGGATTCCTAAAATTTTCTTGCCCTCTTCAACTCCTCATAGGTATGAGCTATCCATTTCATTCAAAATTGAAGTGTTAAAACAATTACCTACCTTGCCCCATTCAGATCTCTCCAAAAACTAGGCCTCATTCCTGAGACCCAAAATCTGCCTTTACCTTTGATCCAACAAACACCCTCAAAATCAAATCAAACTCTTTTAAATATATACCTAGCCTAAAATAAGTTTTCATTTCAGTCATCTCAAGCCTTATTGATTAGTTTTTGCTGAGATTGACAAGGAGAGAGCGCTCTCCCGATCTGGTAGGGCTAGCTACCAGGTTAAGCGTGGTTTGATGTTACCCTAGATTCTGTCTTTTTTAGCCTGAGGTAGATTTAGGCCATAACATAGTGGCAACCATACCAGGGAAGAAAAGTTTGTTGTTTGCTTTATAAACTACAGACAAAGCCTGAAGTTAGCCAGGTAGCCTTCGAAACACTCTTGCTTTGCATTAGCGAAAGTAGATGAATGCTGCTTCAGTCAATCTCCGGTCCAGTTTATGAATTGAAAATTTGGTTTCCTCAGTAAAATGTAATCAAGTTCAGATCTGATTGTTGATGGTGGACAATGATCAGACATAGGAAGGCTGAAATCATTCACCTAGCGATTCCATCAGAATTTTTATGGCGACTCTACTCTTCAAGAATCAGTAGCTTGAGGATTTTTTTGGTGAATTCATTGTTATCAAAATGGTTTCGTTGGATCGAAGGTATGCTCCCATGAGTCGAGATCACATTCTAGGTTTTCCAAATAAAATTCCTAAGGTAGATTTATGCAATAACATAGTGGTGACCATACTAGGGAACTCAAAATGGTTTTCTTGTTAGTGTTATTCATTTTGTAAGCTACAAACGGAGCCTGAAGTTATGCCAGGTAGCCTTTGAAATGCTCTTGCTTTGCATTAGCGAAAGTAGATAAAGGTTGCTTCAGTCAATCTCCGGTGTAGTTTGTAAACGTAACATTTGACTTGTAAATTGCCCCAGTACATCAGATCATTCTAGACTTTTGGATGATGTGTTTAGAATTTGATAGGCTGAATAAGTTGGTTTTTCCCATTTGATTTTTGAAAATAATTCAACACACTAGCTTCCAGACGACATACCAAAGCAAATCTGGATCCTCATCCACGTCCTGTGTATGAAAATCCCAATCTTATTTCGAGAATCCTTCGTCAAGAAAGTCCTGTGATTCCTGTGTTCAAATCTCATTCATGTCCCACTATTTTTGAGTATCTTGAAGATCTTGAGTTTGACGAACAATTTGAGTGGTCATTGTTTGAGACTAAGTCTGAAAGTGTTATTGATTATACTTTCCAAAATCCAGAGCTTATCAAATATCTCGAAATTAAACAGGCTAATAGATCCATTGATAGTTACATTTTGAATATTCAGAATTCCATTGTGGCAACAAACATCCCTGAATTCATAGAGTCTGCATCTGCAACTCTTGGGTCATCAGCAGTTACATCTGGTTCACAAATTCCTATCGAGCCTCCTTTCATTCCTACCATTCCCGTGCAACCTTATATCTCTGATCAAAAATCTGCAGTAGTATTGCCTCCATCCACACCACATACACCTCGTACATCAACTGCTCTGACTCCTCCAATATCCCCAAGACCGGCTGTAATCCACCCAGAGCAATGGCTGCCCGATTTGCAACCCTCGTGTTGCCTCAAAACTTGGATGACATGCCCACTGATTATCAAAGAAAAATTCCATTGTTTTATGGCACTCCTCAAAGTGTTACTGCTCAGCAACATGTGGATAGGATGGCAGATTTCTTTGACCTTCATGAGATTGATGCGGAAAATGTGACAATGAGATTGTTGGTACAAACCTTTGGAGGAGAAGTAGGAAAGTGGTTCAGAACTTTGTCGGCTAGAAGTATTGCTACACTGCCTAATCTTTATAGACAATTCTTGGATCGATGGGAAGTGAAGAAAGACCCTCTTTCAATCCTTTCCGAATATGACGATATTAAACAGAATGTTGGTGAGTCTATCCAAGATTATTGTATTAGATTCAATACTGTTTACAATGCAATTCCTAATGATATAAATCCACCTAGGGGGTCAGCTTTGATTAAGTTTCCGGATGGTTTCAATCCTGACATGGCTTATCAATTGAGAGAAAGAGATCTAGGCACTTTAGAGGATATGCAGAAGATTGCAGTCAACTTTGAACGTAATTTGAATGCTAGGAGAGCTAGAATGAAAGCTGAAAAGAAAGTAGCAATAAAGGAAGAGGTTTCCACTTCAGATTAGGTACTTCGTAAGATGGAAAATATGTTTGAAAGATTAACACTTGATAAGCCTGAACCGCAGATCAGAAATCCTAACTTCAGTGGCCAGCAGAAACCGCAATTCAGAATCAAGAAAAGAGAGCAACGAGCACAAGAACCAGAAGTACAACAGCAGGTGAAGACACCTTTGCAGCAGAATTTTGTTGGTCTGGAATCAGATGATGAACAGAATGTAATTGGAGAAGAGAATCATTTCTTTACACCTAATGATATGCCAATTTTTATCACTGAAGATGAGGAATATTCCGAAAGCTCAGTTGTACAAAAAGATGAAGATTTGATCTTGGCAAATGAGACAGCTCTTGAAGAAGAGTCTGATGAGTATCAGAGGGGATACATGAATACCTTGATTGCTGCCTAGCAGCGAAAATATTCACTCAGAAACAGATATGTGCCCATTAATCCAATTCAAAAGAGAAAGGAAGTTTCATCACCAAAGAACGATTCACGCATTGTGCAGAAGAAGGGAAAAGAGACAGATGATCCCACTACTAGCAAATCCCCATCAGCAAATTAAAGATCCAATTAGCTAATTGTATCAAAGGAGAAAACTGAAAAGAATGATGTTCTAGCTAAAGAGGTAGAGAAAATTTTAGTTTTTAACTTAGAAAATGAAATTTCTAAGTTAAAAGTATCCATTTCTTTGACTGAATTGATGAAGAACAATAGCTATAAGGGTCAAGTGTCTAAGATTTTGAATTTAGATCCATTGTCTGATATGGTAAATGTGGAAGATGATCAACCTGAGTTTATTTTTGGTCCAGCATTGGATGGTGAGTCTCCAGATAGTGATGTGCCTCCTTTTTATATCAGCCTTAGATTGCATGATTATGTGTTACACAATGCTATGTTTGATTCTGAAGCCTCTCATAATCTCATGCCTAGGGAAATCATGGATAAATTGGGATTGGATATCACTAGAAAGTATCATGACATTTACTTTTTTGATTCTAGTAGAGTAAGATGCATTGGGCTTATCAAAGATTTGGTGGTCATTTTGGATCAGATTCCGACTAAAACTGTTTTGATGGATGTGGTTGTGGCGGATATTCCTCCTATATTTGGCATGCTTCTTTCCAGATGTTGGGGAGCGAAAATTAAAGGGACATTGCAGCTTGATTTCTCCTATGATACTATTCTTTTGTTTGGTCAAATGAGGAAATTATATCGGGAGAAAAATATGAAGTATATGATCACCTGCAAGGAGAAACCGGTAAATCATCCAATCAACTATGTACATACTGATTTAGAATTGTTTGTTTTATACTCAGATGGTTTCAATTATGTAAATAGCCAATTAGTTGAAGTAGAAGACATTCCGGAAATCACTGAGAATTTTAGAGAGGTCTTAAAGAAAGAGAGACAAAACATGAAAGTACAGCTGAGCAATCATCCTTCCGATAGCAACAAAAAATTGATGGACAGTAAGCAGAAATAACAGAGCAAACATAATTTCAGAACTTGGAAGAGGATGAACATGGTTTGTGGACCATGGATTTTGATGGTGCGGTAGGAAATGACGGTGCTGGAATTGGAATTTGGGTATGCAACGCTTTTTCCGCCCCAAACAAAGTGCCAAGTAATGTAAGGGTCTATTCTTATAAATTGGATTTTGATTGTTCAAATAATGAGGCTGAATAAGAAGCTTTAATTGCTGGTATGAAAATTCTTAGAAAGTTGAATGCTATAAGAGGATTGCAGTGTATGGTCACTCCGAGTTAGTTATCAAGCAAGTGAAAGGTGAATACCAAGCTAAGCATCCTCGAATGCGGGTTTACCTAAATGCGGTACTAGATATCTTGAGATTGTTTTTAGATTATACTTTGACTTGTGTCCCTCGTATTCAGAATGGTATTGCAGATGCACTTGCAAAGGAAGCAAGTAATTTGAAAATTCCGATGAACTCAAGTAACAAATTTGAAATTCATGCGAATAATCGTCTGACTTTCCCTAACAATCAAAGGTATTGGCAAGTGTTTCAAGATGATGAAGAAATTGATCAATTTCTGCAAAATGAAGGTAAATTCAAAGACACTTCTATTGATGTGGAACATGATGATGGTGAGGTGGATGTGTAAGTAAATCAGATGGAAGTTTTGTAGCTGAAGGATAATGTCATTGCTGAAGGTCCAATACCTTTAGAGGAGCTTTACAACCAAGATGACGTAGCTCGAAAAACAACCTTGCGACCAACCGAAAAAGGAGTTGAGGATGTGAACATTGGATTAGCAGAAAATCCAAAAATGGTGAAATTTTCCAAAGCATTGCCCCCACAGGTAAAAGAAAAGTATATCAGTTTATTGTCTTCTTCTGTTGATTTATTTGCTTGGGACTATTTAGATTTGAAGACATACGATACAAACATAATTCAGCACACCATTCCGATCAAGCCAAATCAAAAGCCTTTTCGGCAGAAGTTGAGAAGAATAAATCCAAAGTTGTTGCCCTCAATAGAGAAGGAAGTGAATTGGTTGTACAAGGCTGGTATCATCATTCCCATAAGATTTTCAGATTGGATTTCTAATTTGGTGCTCGTACACAAGAAAATAGGTAAGATTCATTTATGCATTGATTTTAGGAATCTGAATAAGGTTTCTTTGAAAGATAATTACCCATTGCAAAAAATGGATCACATACTTCAGCGAGTAGTTGGAGCATCTCGTATGTCGCTACTCGATGGTTATTTCGGTTATAACCAAATTTTGCTTCATGAGGATGATAGAGGCAAAACAGTGTTCACCACTCTATGGGGAACTTTTCATTATGCTAAAATGCCTTTTGGTTTGAATAATGTTGGTGCGACTTTTCAGCGAGCAATGGATCTGGCATTTGCAAATGAGGAAGATTGTTTTCTAGTTGTGTATCTTAATGATTTGATAGTCTTTTCTAATTCAGATGAAGAGCACCTTTACCATCTGAAGATTGTCTTTCAGCGGTGTAGAAAATAAGGTGTGTCTCTCAATCTGAAGAAGAGTTTGTTTGCCATGGATGAGGACAAGCTTCTTGGAAATATTATCTCAAAGGATGGCATCCGCATTGATCCAGCTTGAGTAGAAGCTATTAAGCAAATTGATCTTCCCCAAAACAAAAAGGAGATGCAATCATTCAATGGTAAGATGAATTTCTTATGCTGCTTTGTGCCCAATCTTGCAGAACATTTAAGGGAAATTACAAACATGCTCAAGAAAGATAGTGTAGTGAAGTCGACTAAGGAGGCAGTAAAGTCTTTCAATTTAGTGAAATTGGCTCTTTCTTCAGCTTTGGTTTTGATCAGCCCAGACTATACTCAGGATTTTATTTTGTTTTCATTTGCCTCGGATCATACTATGGCGGTAGTATTGATGCAGAAAAGAGATCAGCATGAAAAACCAATTTCTTTTTTCAGCCGAACCATAAGAGATGCAACCTTAAAATATAACATTATTGAAAAGCAAGCTCTTGCCTTAGTGAAAGCACTGAAAGATTTTCGAGTATATATTCTGCATTCTCACATTCTTGCTTATGTTCCTAATGTTGTTGTTAAGGATGTCTTAGTGCAAACAGATCCAGAAGGGAGACGAGGCAAATGGATTGTTGCCTTGTTGGAATATGATGTGGAGATAAAGCCTACAAAGCTTATCAAAGGACAAGGGCTGGCTAAGCTAATGGCTGAGTCAAATTTGCATGCCTTGGACATTAATATTATTGCCGCTATGTCCGAGGAAAATGAAGAAATTTCGCTAATTCAGGTATTAGAAATATTTGTTCTTTGTCCTTGGTATTTGGATATTGTATATGTGCTCCAAAATTTGTCACCACCACCAGGCATGGCTAAAAACAAAAGTAGGACTCTGAAATTGAAGGCTTCCAAGTTTTGTATCATGAATAATGCACTCTATTGGAAAGATCCTGGTGGTGTTTTGCTAAATTTTTTGGTTGAAGAAGAAGCAAAGAAGGTTATGGAGGATTTTCACAAGGGAGATTACGGAGGTCACCTTTTCTGGAAAAAAATGGCCAAAAAAAATTTGAGAGCAGGATATTATTGGCCAAATATCTTTGCTAATGTGTACAAAACTGTTAAAAGCTGTCATGAATGTCAGATTTTTGAAGGGAGGAAAAAATTGCAGCCTTTGCTGCTTAAGCCCATTGAAGTAAGTGCTCCTTTTCAGCAGTGCGGTTTGGATTTCACTGGCGAAATCCATCCTGCTTCTTCAGCTCTGCATAAATGGATCCTTACAGCAACGGATTATTTCACTAAATGGATTGAGGTGATTCCCACCAGGCAGGCCACATATTCGGTAATAATTTCATTTCTTGAGAGCAATATTTTGTCTCGTTTTGGCTGTCCAAATAAGTTAATTACTGATAATGCAATAGATTTCAAATCAAAAAGAATGATTGAGCTTTGTGATAAGTATCATATCACTTTGGGACACTCAACCGCTTATCATCCATAAGGCAATGGATTGGCCGAGTCCTCGAATAAATTTTTGGTCAATATTATCAAAAAGCTGCTGGAAATAAACAAGAAAAGTTGGCATAAGAAATTGGTTAATGCACTTTGGGCTGACAGAGTGAGTCAGAAGAAATATATAGGTATGTCCCCTTTTGAGCTCCTGTATGGTGTTGACACAATATTCCGTACCTCTCTCGCAGTTCTAGTGGTCAAACTTCTGCAGGAAGCTGGCAGCGAAGATGATCATATGCAAAGGAGAATAAATCAAATGATCCATTTACAGCAGACTAGAGAGGAGGTTTTTCAAAACACTTTCAAGCTGCAAGAGAGAATTAAGAAAATATATGATAGAAAGGAAAAGGTGGAAAAGTTTCAATTGGAATAAGTGGTGCTGGAATGGGATGTAAGAAACGAGGAAAAAGGTAAGAATGGTAAGTTCGAAAATCTCTGGAAAGGACCCTTCAGAATTTATGCATATCGAGGTCAAAATGCTTTCCTTTTGAAGGAAATGAATGGGGAATATTGTCCAGGATGGTCGGTCAATGGTTGGCTGCTCAAGAGGTATCATTTTTGAAATATTTTCTGTTGTTTTACACTGTACATACTGGTTTGTTTTAAGTTTCATTGCAAGTGTGTGTTGTCATCATTATTTCAGTTTGGGGCCCGAAGTGAAGTCTATAAAACTGAAGGTCTGATTTCAGTTTTGGTGTGTCATTTGTTTGAGTAATTTTCGAGTCAGTTTTAAGTCTTGTAATTAAGTTATTTTGTGTCTTCAAGTCATCAGTTTTCATTCATGCATCTCAGCTTGAGTTTTTGACTCCATTTCCCAATGGATAAGGCACTGGTCTACTCTCCCAAAGATCTGTCGTTCCTGGCACCTCCAAGGAGCTATTATCCCCATTGGAGCCAATGTTAGTTTCAGTCTTTGCAGCCTTCCTCCAGTAATCAAAAATTCTCTTACAAAGTGATTTTAAGGTGTCAAGGTCAAATTTTGTCATTTCAGTGAGTCTTCAAGAAAAATTTGGTAACTAGGTATTAGGTCTAGGGTTTTATTTTACTCCTGTCAAAGTTGTCCAAATGTCAGTCCATGTCACCATTCAGCTGAGTGTACCATCATTCAGAGGGTTTTCATCATCATTTTAGGTTCCAATGGGTCATTTTACACCTTTTTCATGCTTCAGTTGTGCCTAGGTAAGGTTCATTTCCCTCTCCTAGGGTTTTGAAGGTAATTTCTCTTGGATGGTCAAATCATCAGCAAAACTTGTATCCTGGTGTTCATACACCTTCCCCTATCCTTAATGTACCTTATTAAACACTTCCCATCACTGATATCCCTCAAATTCCTCATTTTCGCACAAACCCTAGTTTCTTGCTACAACTTGACAATTTTCTAGGCTAGGCCTATGTTTTTCCCTTTTGGACCCCTTCCCCTCACTCAATATTCAAAATTCCACTTTCCCCTACTTCCTAACATCCCTCCCTACTTCCAAAAATTTTATAAAGAATTTAGAATCCCCTTATCCCCTTCATTTCACTTCATTTTGACAAATCCCTTGTTCCACACATTGAGATAGGTTTTACTCCAATGCTTTTTCTGAGCAATAAAAGATGAATTTTGGAAACCTGAGAGAGGTTTGTGTCCACAATAGGCCAAGGAAGACAAAACTCCTTCACTTTTTACACAGGTGTCATGGGTTTAGAGAAATTTCCAAAAATACAGTTGCCTCAGGAGAATTGATGCACCTCTGAAGTGACCTTGGGAAAATCAAGCTTTCTCGTAGCCTGGTTGGCCAAATGACTTGCTTGATGCATCCAATGATAACTAGACACAAATAGCTTTCCAATGAGATATCATGAGCTCAATTTGGAGTTGAGGAAGACCTTCAAAAGTTTACTGCAACATCACTCTACCTTGAGGCAGCCTCATTTTGCACATTTTGACTAGTCTTGGGAGATTTGACTTTTGACAAGGCAAATGAACTCCAAATTGAAAAATTCAAGTTGGTTTGGAAAGTAGACTCAAAAATATTTATAAATAGCTATTCCATGCCAAATTTGGACACCAAAAAAGCCTCTAGAAGTCTCATGAAAAAATGCACTACACATTGAGATGAATTTTGGAAATTTTGCCTTTAAAAACAAAGTTTTCAGCCCAATGCGCCGCGCCACTTGGCGCGCGCTTTTGATGGGGGGCTCCTTTCGGTGAAAACTTTACATTTTTTTATTTTTCATGGAAAATTATGCATGCCTACTTATGGCCAAGATATTTTGACAGGTTTTTGGCTTCTAGAAGGATCAAAAACACCCTAAAAATGACCTTTCTGCCCCTTTTTGGACACACAGAAAGCAGTGTTGGGAAAAATCATTTTTGGAGGGGCAAATGGAAGCCAAATTCAGAAATTCCACTTGTGTTGGAAAGCAGAAAGACATAAATTTCTAAAAATCCCACTTGGAGAAAATTTATACACCAAGAAGGCCTCCGAAATCAGCTCCAAACTAGCGCAAAGCATAGAGAAATCAAGCGCGGCGCATTGGGGATTTTTGCTCATTTTGGACTCAATAACTCTGTTTTTTGCCTAGCTTTTGACATTTTGACTTTCTTACTTCCAAATGTTAAACTCATGATGTAATTTGATGTACTTTGATGGATCTTGATGTAATTTTTTTAAATTTTTACTCATGGAGGTAGATTCATCCATCAAAAGGTGATTTGCAACTGAATGAATCAGTTTCCTAGTTTATAGAGGCAAGTTGTTCCACTGCCTACTTTCAAGTTCTCAGTTTAGATTTTGTTGGAATAGCCCCTAAAATTGTGAGCTCGACCCCTAGAGGCTGGGGATGAGTTATTGTTTATCTATATCTTGTGGTTTTTCAGTCATTAGCATGGTTGGACACTTGGGATTGCTTTGAGCATCATTGTACATTCATCTCTACAGTTTGGCAAAGGAATAGACCAGGGTTTGCAACACTCCTTGGGATTCATGTGGCTCTTTGTTTTGATGATGTGTTTCTCTCTGTTAATGTAAGTTTACTAGTGTTTTATGTGTATCATTTTCTCTCTTATTTCTTCTTATGTTAAACAAACAAGGATAAAGGTAGAATTCATTAAAATTTGCAGTGCTCTACCTAGGGTTTTTTTAAATTTTCTATGTTTTCAACTGTTTGAAGAGGATTCCTGAAAGTTTCTTTCCCTATTCAACTCCTCACTGGTCTGAGCTATCCATTTCATTCAAAATTGAAGTGTTAAAACAATTACCTACCTTGCCCCATTCAAATCTCTCCAAAAACTAGGCCTCATTCCCCAGACCCAAAATCTGCCTTTCCCTTTGATCCAACAAACACCCTCAAAATCAAATCAAACTCTTTTTTACATATATACCTAGCCTAAAATTGGTTTTCATTTCAGTCATCTCAAGCCTCATTGATCATTTTTCGCTGAGATTGACAAGGAGAGAGCCCTCTCCCGATTTGGTAGGGCTAGCTACCAGGTTAAGTGTGGTTTGATGTTACCCTAGATTCTGCCTTTTTAATCCTGAGGTAGATTCTGCCATAACACATGGTAGAGAGAATCTTCTTGGGATTTAGAGAAATCCCAAACTTTCTGCATCGCTGAAACACCACCCTCAAATGGTGCAAATTATCATCATCAGAACCAGAAAACACTGTCAGATCATCCAAATAAACAACAAGGAAAACATATTTTTCATTGGCAAAAGAAATTTCCATTGCTCGCTGGAAATTAGCTCCATCGTTCTCCAGTCCGAATGGCATTTTGACATACTGGAAGGCTCCCCAGGGTGTTGTGAATGAAATTTTGTCTTGGTATTTCTCATGCACCAAGATCTAGTTGTAGCCTGAGTATCCATCAAGTGGTGACATCCTAGATGCTCCAACTACTCTCTACAGAATATGGTCCATCTTAGAAAGTGGATAATTATCCTTTAAGGATGCCTTATTTAAATTCTGAAAATATATGCACAATCTTATCTCTCCTGTCTTCTTACATACCAGGACCAAATTTGAAATCCAGTCAGAAAATCGAATGGGAACAATGATACCAACTTTGTACAATCTGTTTACCTCTTTTTCAATGGATGGCAGCAGCTTCGGATTGATTCTTCTCAGTTTCTATCTGAATGGCTTCTGATCCGGCTTGATAGGAATAGTATGCTGGATTATGTTCTTGTCATACACCTTCAAATATAAATAATCCCATGGAAACACATCAGAAAATTCAGCAAGCAATTTAACATACTTTTCCTTTACTTCAGGGGACAATTCCTCTGACAACTTCACAAACTTGGGCTTGTCAGTTGTTCCAAGATTCAGATCTTCAACTCCTTTCTCAGTAGGCAGCAAGCTTGGTTTCTTTGCAACATCATCCTGATCGAAAAGCTCCTCTAAAGGTATAAGACCTCTAGGAATTACATAATATTTGAGCTGCAATATGTCCATCTGATTTGATTCAATCTCTTGATCATCAACCTCACCTTCTATTGGAGTGTATTTGAATTTTCCATCACTTTGCAAAAAAAAATTGATCTCATTGTCATCCCAAAACACTTGCCAATACCTTAAATTGTCTGGAACAACAGGCCTATGTTTGACATAGATCTCAAACTTGTTGCTGGAGTTCATCGGAATATTCAAGTTGCTAGCAGTAGTGGCAAGAGAATAAAAAATAATGTTATGCATCCTAGGTACTGTTATCAAGGTGTACTCTGGGAATGTATTCAAGATATCCAGGACTGCATTTCTGTATGCCCTCAATCTCGGATGCTTGGCTTCGTACTCTCCTTTGACCTGTTTGATTATGAGCTCTGAATCTCCATACACAAAAATCCTCTTTGCATTCAACTTCTTCAAAATTTTCAGACCTGCAATCAAAGCCTCATACTCTTCTTCATTGTTAGAGCAGTCAAAATCTAACTTATAAGTACATACTCTAACATTACTAGGAACCTTTTCAGGCTAGAAAAAAGGGCTCTGAATCCAGATTCCAATACCAGCTCCACCGACAGCTCCATCAAAGTCCATGCTCCAAAGGCCTTCTTCTTCTTCTTGTAGATGGTGAAACTTTTCCTCTTTCTCTTCTTTACCTTGGAAGATTTTTGGCTGTTCACTTTATTTTTGTTGTTGGTAGGCAGGAGGCTCAGAAGTGCTCATTTCTTTATCCTTTTCCTGTTTGAGAACTTCCTTGAAATTCTCTGAAATTTCAGCTATTTCATCTACTTGTACCAACTGAATATTCTCATCATTTAAACCACCATCTGAATACAAGACAAAGGACTCTAAATTTGTATGGACTACATTAATAGGATGATTGAATGGCTTCTCTTTGCTAGTGATCATATATTTCATTTTCTTATCCCTATATAGTTTGCTCAACTGGCCAAACATGGGAATGGTGGCATAAGAGAAGTCAAGCTGCATTATCCCTTTAAGTTTTGCACCCCAAGACCTATATAGGAGAATTCCAAACCATGGTGGGACATCGGCAACAACTACATCCATCAAAAAAAATTTGGCTGAGATTTGATCTAAAGACACTACCAAGTCTTTGATAAGACCAATACAATGGACCCTACCTGAGTCAAAGGAATACAAATCATGGTATTTATAGGTAATGTCAAGTCCTAACTTCTCTGTGATGGCCTTGGGCATAAAATTATGTGAGGCTCCAGAGTCCAACATAACATTATGCAATATGAACTCACGTACTCTAAGACTCAGGTAAAAGGGAGGGACTTCACTTTCTTCTAATTGATCTTCAGTTCCTGGACAAAAAATAAGTTCAGGGTAGTCATCTTCTACATTGACCATATCTAAAACAGAGTCTATTTGCAAGATTCTAAGCACCTGAATTTTATAAGCACTATTTTTCACCAACTCAGTCAAAGGCATGGACACTTTTAGTTTAGAAATTTCATTCTCCAAATTAAAAGAAGGAGCTTTTTCTACCTCTTTAACTGAAGGATATTTCTTGTCTATTTGCTCTTTTGTTTTGCTCTACTGATTCTTTCCATTTGTTGTGTTAATTGCTGAAGGTGCTTTGCGAGAGGAAGGGTCGGCTGGCTCTTTCCCTTTCTTTTGAGCATCGTTCTTCATTTGGAGCTCTTTTCTCCTTTGAATGGGACTGATCGAAAAATATCTGTTCCTCAAATAATATTGCTTTTGTTGAGCTGATAAAGCATTCATGTAAGCTCTCTAGTAATAATCAGACTCTTCTTCTAATACTGTGTCATTGGCAAAAATGAAATATTCGTCCTTTTAAATGTCTGGAGTTGCCACTGTGTATTCTTCGTCCTCTGTAAGAAAAATGGCAGCACCATCATCTGTGAAGAAATGGTTGGCTTCAATCAGAGGATCATCATCCTCATCTATGTCAGCTCCCTGAACATAATTTTGCTGTAATGGATTTTTGATCTGTTGTTATGGTGGCACTTGATCCTGTGCTCTTTTCTCTCTTTGTTTAATTCTAAATTGTGGTTGTTGCCCTCTAAAATTTGGATTTATTATTTGAGGCTCAGGTATATCTGTAATGGTTAATCAATAAACCATATTTTCCACTATCTGAATCAGAGTGTCCATATTACTATTTGAAGGGGACACTTCTTCTTTCACTGTGACTCTTTTTCAGCTCTGGTTCGAGCTCTTTTGGCTAGCACATTGGCTTCTACATTTACCGCTATCTTCTGCATGTCTTGAAGTGAGGAGGGATCTCTTTCTTGCAGCTGATATTCCATATCGAAATCAAAACCATCTGGAAATTTAAGAAAATCTAATCCCACAGGAGGTTTGAGGTTAGTTGGAATAGCATTATATACAACATTAAATCTCAGGCAATAATCTTGTAGAGTTTCACCCACATTTCTTTTAATATTCTCATACTTAGACGAAATTTGGAGTGGGTTTTTCTTTACCTCCCACTGGTCTAAAAACTATGTGTGCAACTCCTGCAAAGTGCGAATTGAGCCTTCTGGTAAAGCTCTAAACCACTTTCTAACTTCACCTCCGAAGCTTTGAACAAACAACCTAGTATTTATATTCTTTGCTTCTACCTCATGCAGATCAAAAAAGTCATTCATCTTATTAACATGCTGCTGGGCTGTAATGCTTTGAGTGGCATAAAAAATAGGAATTTTACTTTGATAGTCAGCAGGCATATCATTTAGAACCTGAGGCAAAACCAAGGGTGCATACTGGGCAGCCATGACTCTGGGTGGATTTACAACAGTTTTTGTAGTAGAAAGATTCAAGGGAGGTGTTGTTGGAGGAGATGAAAGCTGAGAATTAATTGATGGGAATGCTGATGAATTAGGAGGAGGGAATGTTTTTCTTGATGACTTTGAAGGCTCAGGAATATTACTTACAGTGATAGATGACTGAGGGGAATTCAAAATATAATCATCAATTGAGGAATTTTCTCTTTGAACTTCAATATCCACAAGGAATTCTAGATCTAAGCGCACTTATTGATGGGAATGCTGATGAATTAGGAGGAGGGAATGTTTTTCTTGATGACTTTGAAGGCTCAGGAATATTACTTACAGTGATAGATGACTGAGGGGAATTCAAAATATAATCATCAATTGAGGAATTTTCTCTTTGAACTTCAATATCCACAAGGAATTCTAGATCTAAAACTGTGTCTTCAAGTGCAGTTTTAGACTTATTTATAAACAAAGAAAGCTCAAAACTCTCATCAAAAGAAATATCATCTACAAAAAACCACTCATTGGGCCAAGTATGGGATCTGAAGATAGGTCTAGGACTTAGTGATCCTTCTTGTCTTCTGAAAATTCTTGGAATAAGATTTGGATTTTCAAACATAGGGGGAGGATTTGGATCTGGATTAGCCCTTGTGTATCTTCTTGAAGCCAGTATATGTAATTTCTACTGTACAAAAAATCTGTTTCAGCCTAACAGACTTTGAAAATCATTTTCCAGAACCAAGGAATTTACAAGAAAATTTTTACTAGGGTGATTTGACTTTATACTCTGATTTCCAACAACTTCAGCAATGTTCGCCATGAAATAATAATTCAAAGCTCTTTACAGTTTAATATTTCATATGTTATACTTCAGCGAACCTTACTCCGGTCGTAATATCAAAATGATATAACAGTGGCACACCTCTTATTTTTTTTTAATTCATCAACCTTCAGACTTTATACCATAAAACAAATTTACTACGAGCGAGAAATAATTTTAGTCAACGGGGGGCCCACGCATCCACTTTTTTCTTTTTTATAAATAAAATAAACATATAATAATTCAAATCTGCCAGATCGTACCTTGATTTATCACTCGTGCTTTTCAGCGCGCGATTGTCGTCATATCTAAGGCTCTCCAGATCAAAAAATGCTCATGAATATCGCGTTTTTTCAAAGGCCGAATTTTAACCCATAAAAGTTGTGTGATATGGGCGGTATTGGGGAGATGATGTGCCCTAATCTTACTGGATTGTGTTTTTTTGAAGTAGTTTTGCTCCGGGGCAAAAGCGGAGCGATATGGGCGGTTTTGGTTTCCAAAACCTGCTGGTGGTAATTAAACTGTGCTTTAACTCGGGCTTAACACTGCGGTTTATCACTTAACTCCTCGCGTTAACTGATGGCTGGGTCCCACTGATATTTACTCTGCTGGAAATGAATAAATCTCTTTACTTTCAATGACAGAGATTTTCCAAAGGTTTGGTCATGTTATATATAACCAAGATTAAACCTTAGACAAAGGTTTACAATACTCGTATTTCACATGGGGCCTGACTATGATTTTCCTTTGAAAATAGAATAAACACGTTCAGTGCCGAGAATATAACCTCGCAGACAGTCAGATCGAAGTGTTCCCCAGTATGGTCGCCATAAGTGTTAGCTCCTAATCTGAACACTTGGCTGAAAAAGGGCCAAACAAGGTAACATCTAAACCATGGTCAGCCTTGTAGCTAGCCCTACAAGGTCAGGAGAGGGCTCTCTCCGTGAAAAGGATATTCAACAAAACACAATAATGGACTGATATTAGGCTAGGTAAAATTATGGGTAAATGTTTTAAATGAAATGAATGAATTAATTCAGGGATATGTGGGACAAAATGGGACATTTTGAATCTGGGAAACTAAATCGGGATACAGGGTATTTCGTGGGGCAAGGTAGGCAGGAAATTTTAGCAATAAAGTTTAATTAAGGATGGAATGGAAAGACTGGTGTGGAGCTGAAAAGGGCATGGGAGATGGATCCCTTTCGAACAGAAGAAAAAACACAGGGTATGAGTGATTTCCCAAAGCAGGGCATAAAAATGGATCCTACCTTTTTATCTTGAAAGCATTCAACAGGAAATGTTTATGGATGAAAGGTGAAACATAAAAAATTTACATATGAAAAAAAGGAGAAAACAAATCCTAAAACTCATACCACATGGATCCCACAAATCAGAGCTGCATCTCTTTATTAATTCCCTATCCAAAACTATTACAATGGAGCGCAGAGCATTTTTCCACACTATTTCCCTACTTCTGAGTTACAGACCTCTTTACGAATGATTTACAATTACATTAAATAAGCTGAAATGTGGGAAGATAGATCCACAAAAAGAGGAGTTGATTTTACAGCTCAAGAACTGATATCTGAAGATAGAAAAGAGAACTAACAATCTTCCTAAAAGAAGGAACAACATTACATTTAACCATTTTGGCAGATCTAAAGTTACGCTATTGAATGAAAAATAGGTAATTTGAGGAGCAAATACCTGTTTTTATGCTACTGTAGAAAACTTTGTTTTTTATATAAACTTCTCGGCCTTTGATTGTCACTTTTCTTTCCTTTATTTGTTTGAATAACGCTGACATTTTTAATAAAATGTTTTGAAACGAAACTATGCCTTTAGTGAAGGGAGAACATTAATTTTTGAATGGGAGAAAAGGAATGGAGGTGGGGTCCGCATTGCAATCGGAATCGGAAGGGGTAGGAGGGAATAAAACATATAATATAACTTTATAATATGTTGTGCGATGCATTTTAATAATCAAAATCAGGATCAGGGGTTGGATGCATTTGGAACACGCCACACAAAAACTCCGATGCGATTGGCATAGGTCTGATGGGTAATAGAACAAGCCAAAGGGATAGTGAAAAAAAAATAAAAATGTTTTTGGTGCTTTTACAAAGGGAAATGGCGATTTCATATAAAAGAGCGAGGGGATTTTTAAGGTGGGACCAGGGTATGTTGAATCGCAATCAGAATCGGAAGTTGGGGTAGGCATATTATATAATTAAATACCTCCGATGCGATGGGAGATAAGCAGAGGGGGGTAACCTTTGTATAGAAAAAAATAAACGGAATCTAATTTTAACAAAGGCAAAGACCATTTTTATTATGAATGGGTGGAAGATATTAAGTGGTGGGACCAAGGTCAATCGACATCGGGAGATCGGAGGAGAGCGGGGCAGAGCGATATATATATGAAATCATCGATGCGATTGGGGGAGGTCCTTTGTGCAAATGAAATAAAATGAAATTTTCTTTAATCAAAGGGAAAGGCCCTTTATTATAAATGCAGAAGATAATGTTAAATGGTGGGCCCCAGGATCCATCGGCATCGGAGATCGGAGGAGAGCGGAGGGAATAGTTTTGTGATCGCACCGATTAGGATGGTCCAATTGGTTGAGGGCCGTCAGATTAGATGATGAGATCGATGGCATAGGAGTGATCAGGGGTTGGCCATCAGAGATATATAATCGAGAGTGGAGCAATCAAAAGGCGCCGATGGTATGTGGGCCGTTGGATCATCAATTTAAATCAACGACGGGGATGTATATCGGACAGGCCAATACAATTGCATCGGAGTTTTGCGATGGGCCAATCGGAATGCGTTTATCAAATATTGCAATTATGATGGTGGGGTTTTATAACATAAAACCTTGAACTTTATTATAAAGTTCAAAGGCATGAGGGGGAAGTGGTTTGGAATGGCAGGGGGCCACTTATAATATGAAACTTTGATTTTATTATAAAGTTTCATGGTATGGAGGGGAATTCGTTTGATTATTTCGCATTTTATTTTACAATGCGATTTTGTAATCAGAGGGGGGGAAAATGTATTTATAAATAAAACATTAAACTTTAATAATATAAAGTTTAGGGGAAAGGGGGAAGGTTAGGGAATAGGGGACTTTTTACTTCACTTAGGCATAAATTTCAATCCAGGAATCAGTTTTGAGAGTGTAGTATACCGTTGGAAAACTCTTTCTGAGCTCTTTCTGATGAATCTACTTGGAACATGATTTGATGTTGAACATGCTGTGGAAAACTTCTCTGAGTGTTAGGGTGATGAGTTTGTGGAGAAAACAGCTTCTGAAATGCGACTTATTACATATGCTGACATAAAATTACATAATGAATGGTAATAAATGGAAAGTATCATGTTTTCACCTCAAAACATGGTTTTGAGGTGAAAATTACATCAAACTGAATAAAATATTTCTTTGATCTTCTGAAGTGTTGTGACTTTGAGTTTATTGACTTCCTCATGACCTTGCTGATATTTATTGACACTTGACTCATTATTTTGACCATGGTGAGATCCTAGAATCTAATGAGACCAACCCTATGACCTAATAATATGATTTTGAGAATGAAAGTGACTCATGACTAAAGACCATAGAGAGGATAATCAGCAAGTTTTACATGAGGGAAAACTGATGAAAACTCACTACCATTATTGAATCCATGACCTAGTGGAATGATGAAATTTATTGGTATGGGACTCCTAATATGCAAATGCAAAAGCACAATTTTGATCACTGATGGTAGTATGACTAGACTGACACTAACACCTGGTTAAGAGGGAGCCTGATGGTAAGTTTCTTACTTGGAAGAAACTTGGCAATTCTTAAGGATGATATTAGGTACATTTTTGTATAATAATGATTACATTCCCTTGTGGAATAAGGTCCTCCCTAGTTAAGACGGAGAAATAGACACATCATTCTAGTCTTGGAAGATAGAATGGAGGATTGGGTGATCATATGGCATTTGATACTCTTTGAGAATGTGATAGGGCATTCAAGATAAGAGTAGTTGGGGACCAATATTCTTTGATGGTTAGCTACCCAAGAGAAGAATATTCCAGGAAGGTCATACCTTGGGAACACCCGGGTGGAGTATGTACCTTGGAGAGACAATGATGAAGGTGTCTATAAGTCATGTGTCTTGCCAGCATTGAAGCCCATTCTCTTGTGGAAGAGGTGGGGCTGTTAGTCAAGGCCTTACACTAGTACAATGCTGGTTGAAATGATGCTATACAGATGCGATTACCAATCCGATTTTTCTTATGAAATTCTTTAGTTTGAAAATGATCATGTAACTATATGAATACCTCCCTAGTTAAGAGGGAGTGTTGTAAAATTTGACAAGGTCGGTCTTCATGTTGACTATGTAATTATGAAAAGAAGAATACAATGAGGATAAAAATGTATTTTTGTCTCATGGGTTTCCTAAGCAATATTTTATGTACATAGACTTCTTCTTGATCTCTATTAGGTTCTTTTCTTCTAAGTATCAATATGATTAAGTGTAAAAGTCATGAAGGATCCTGTTCAGATGGATATGCTCGAAGATGTTGTAAAGAAGCTCTCAACATACCTCCAAAAAGTGTTGGAAGTTAAGCTCAAAAAATGGCAGAAACAACCTTCAACAATATTGGAACATATGTGAAGTAATACCTCATAAAATGCCAGAAAAAATAAACTACAAGTTTACCTAAGTATCAGCTGAATGGTCGGCCTAATAGCTGATTAGTCTCATATATATATGTCTGTATTGCGGCTCATTTTGAACACAAGAATTGCAGTCAAGTCTAAGGTGGATAAGCGTTGGAGATAGAAAATAATTTGTGGACAAGTTTGAGGTTGGAAAATGTGGACAGAGGAGCAACCATTGCGGATTGGTCTGAGGTTGGATAACGTTTAAGAGAAAAGATCAAGGGGCAGAATTAAAAGTGGATTTATCTGAAGTGATAAGGAATTGAAGGATATAGTTTTTGGAAGCAACTGAAGTGTATTATTTACGAACATAGCTGAAGGATATAAATTGTAGAAGTGACTGAAGGATTGCGGAAGTGACTAAAGAATATAGATTGCTGAAGATACAGGTTGTGAAAAGGTACAGTAAGGTACAGGATTGGTGCAGTAAATTTGTGGAAGGTACAGGAAGGATATAATAAGGATATCTTTGGTTTTATAGACAAAGATAGTGATCTCAAGGTGATAGAAAGTAAGGAAGGTAAATCAGAGCTTTACCTTCCTACCTACATTTCAAGATATTCATTTACAAGTGAAAATAATTCTGTCTCTACATTTGACTAAGTACTTTGATAACTGACTTGATGAAAGATTAACTAAGTTAAAGAAGAGAATACATAATCAAGCTCACAAGTAGTTATCAAGAAGATAATTTTTGTATTAATCACAAGCCCTACAAAATTCTCAACACTTCTGCCTAGTAGGTTTGGGGAATTTTTCTTTCTTGTATCATTGCTCTAGCAATTTGTTGTACTGACCTGTTTTGTCTCTCTTCCACTCCATTATGTTGAGGTGTACCTGCAACTGCAAATTGTTGCTTTATACCACATTCATTGCATAGGTCTACAAAATCATCACCTGTGAATTCATCTCCTCTGTCTGATCTGATGTATTTTAGTTTACATCCAGTTTTATTTTCTGCTAGTGCATTGAATATCTTAAATTTTTCCAACGCTTCGGATTTGTATCTGAGAAATGCCACCGATGTTAATCTAGAAAAATCATTGACTATTAGCATGAAATACGATTCTCCACTTGGTGCATTTGTTCTTGAAGGTCCGCACAGGTCCATGTGTACAAGATGAAGATGCTTACTTGGATATAGTTGGGCTTTAGCTTTGAACATTGTGTGAGTTTGTTTTTCTAGTTGGCAGGACTTAAACATGGTATTTGGTGGCTTATTTATTGTAGGAAAATATCTGACATCTTTATTTTTGCTTAGTTTGATGATCTGGTCAAAATTTAGATGTCCCAATATTCTATGCCAGAGCCAATATTTGTCAAGTTTTGTTACATGGCATTCTTCATTATTTTCTTCTAATATATCAAAATTACTCTCTGTTCAAACACCTTTGACCAAGGTTTTTCCTGTGGTGATGAACCTTACTTCACAATATTGGGCTCTGAAAAGGACCTCACAGCCTTTATCACACATTTGACTAACACTTGGTAGATTGGATTTTAGACCCTCTACAAACAATACATCTTGAGCCTCGTCTCTTCCATTATTCAGGTTGACTATGCATTTTCCTTTGATTTTACATGCTTTATCATTACCGAATGTTACATTCCCATATTTATTTTCATCAAAAGATACAAACTTGCTTCTGTCTCCAGTCATATGTTTTGAGCACCCACTATCCAAATACCATTGATTGCTCTGATCTTGAGCAATTAGAACCAAATCACATTTATTTAGTTTCATTTTCCAATGCATGCAACTGTTTTCTCTATATCCTTTATGAGGATATGGATCATAGTCTTTGAGAGGACATTCGTTAGACTTGTGCCCATTCTTATGGTAGCTAAAACATTTGATTGTATTTCTGAATAGATTAATTACAAGAGTGAATCCATCATTGTTCCTAATTCCCCTCGAGTTTCCATACTCTAGTCTCTGTATATACGTTTTGCACTCCATGGCTTTATGATCGAACCCTTTACAACAAAAAATTACCCATGGAAGTAGTATTTGTCTCTCGCATAGAGAGTTGTTTCAAGTAGTCTCTTCATTTGTTGCATCTTTTGCTGGTTGGACTAGATTTGGTTTGTCTTACAGTATGCCGCAATATGTCTAGGTTTGTGGTAGAAAAAGAAAGTGAAGATTCTTACAGGGGGAAGGAACCTCCTTTGACATCTTCCAAATTTTTTTAATTCATCCTTAGGAGCGTATGAGTCTTTTGCAGTTGGTTAATTCCTCATTTATTTCTTTGTCACTTGAGGTTGTTGCTTGTTTTTGTTTGTTTCATTATATATCATGGTCTTGCTGGATTCTAATTCTGTGTATTCCCTTTTTTCTCCTTCATTATCCCTTACAAATTTTACAAAAATTATATTCCTTTTATCTTCTACCTTGGATTTTTTGGTTTCTCTTTCATAGCCTATCCTGTAATATTCCCAAATGGGATCTTCTGGTAATACATGGTTGGGAAAATGCATTTCCCATAAATGTATGCAATAGGATTTGAAACCAAGACTTGGATCCCTTAGATCAATTTATCTAGGACCAAAATCCAAGAGGAGGCTAAAAAAAAATCAACCTAGGTGGGTTAAAAAAGTCTCCCACACCTAGTTGTCTTGAAAAAGTGCCCAATGAAGGGACTCCATCAATACATGAACAATATTCGAGTAACAATGTTATTTTTATGAGATTAAGTACACGAAGATCCAAATAGCCATAAAATGTATAATATAGCAGAAAATGTATACATATCATTAAGGAATCAATCACTCAAGCTAGGCAAGAACAGCCCCAAGAAGACATGTACATGGGAATAGAGAAACATTGTTACACAAGAATATCACAAGGCTAAGATGATGCATTTTCTTGGAGAAACTCAACATGATGAATAATAATACAAATATTGACAATATATGGATCAAGAAATTCGGGGGAGCAAGCTCTCAACCCCAGAAAAAAATAATACAACAATCCTTAGAAGGATTGGTTGAAATATACAAAAATGGTAAAATGCCAGAGTTGCAGGGCAGCAGCTGCAACTAAAGAAATGGAAATGAATATAGGAGGCTGAATATGCTACATCAGATAAAATAATTCCTCCAATGGATCTTCCAAGTGAAAGTTGATCCTAACACTGAAGATCTCACCCTCCGAAAATCACTGCAAACCCTCACTGCAGATGCACATTGAAAATAACGCAGTCACTAAGGGAAATTGCATTGTAGGTGGAATAGAAAGTGTTGGCCAAGTGCCAAGATCTTAAATATGCTCCGAATCCTTCCTTACTAATCTCCCAAATGAAAGAAGGCTTCCTCCTCTGAAAAACAAGCCAATGAATGGTGTTGTGGGATCTCCACTGCAACACCCTGCAACATAACGTTATATTTGAGCAGAAATAATGTTGTAGCTGAAGGAGGTGGCTCAGACTTGAGCCTAATGTGGAGTGATGAAGTGTAATCCCTCAAGAGGCCTTTCAAGAAGGAGAAGGAATCCTAAACAATAATTACTTGAACTAAACAACACTGCAACTCTGCTAAACAGCAGGAGACTGCAAATAGTATAAGCAAATAAGAAATAAATAATCATAAGAATGTGTCACCATGGCTGCCTTGCCCTCCTTTAAAAAAAGTGAAAGCTCCCTCTTCATGGGTCCCCCTCATTAGGGTTTCCTCCATCAAGGAAACTTCCATCCTCTTTCACTGCGTTGTCCCACAAGATTATCTCCACCTCCTACCACTGCGCTATTTGACTTGGTCAAACTTGACCTTGTCTTCATGAAAATGTCCTCTTTCACACATGAGGGTGTGAAATCCAAGTCCACTGATTATCCTCTTTCATACTATGATGGATTTTATTCCTATTTCTGAAAATTATCGGCCCCCTTACCCATTTATTCATCTCCTAAGTGCAAACATCAAAAATTAATACTCCATTTAGCTGCATGCTAAAAGTGAAATATTACAATCCTCCCCTCCCAAATTTTTCTTGTCCTCAAGAAACTGGAAGGATAGAACTGAGAAGTCTCCTCTTCTCCCCCGGTAGCATCCTCATAAGATGAAATCCTCCAAGGATCAAGATGCTATCTCATTAATATATCTCCATGTTGTCCCTCCAACATATGCAAACTAGCTTTTGGCGAGCATCCCAAATAGATATCATGTAAGAAATAAACATCTATGGAGGCAACAATGGGTATATATGGGCCTTCTTCAGGCGTGAGATCTGAAATAAATTGGGATTTACCATCCCTATATGAATCTTCCATCCATAAGCTATCATCCATACAAAGTGAGTTACCTCCCAACATGGAAACTTATGGAAATCTCCTTCCACCTTGAGCTCCGGAAATGAAGGTGGGCTGAATCTGAATATGGTAAGCATCATAGCCTACCCCATGTTGTCCTCCTCTCTACTTGTGATAAGTGTAGGGTGTGCGATTATCTTGGGCTACAATGGTATTTCCCTTAAGTGTCAAAATGAAAAACAATCCTCCAAGGATCTCCCCTCCAACATTGAAGAAAAAGTTGGCCCAAAACATTCCATCCATGATGAATAGGACATGGTCATCGTAGAGTATCCAAATGAGAATTTTTCTGAAGGTTCTACATGATGATGCATGATCAAACACTTTCCCTTGGTTATACAATGGATAGCTGTCCAACTCATGGCCCACCTTAAAAGAAAACAAACATGTGGCTATGGTGGCCATATCTCCTCTCATGCTCCCATTAGAACATGCAAAGTAGAAAATGTGGGAATCTCCTTCCCTCAAGGACACATCCAACTCATGTGTGAATCTCCCAGTCATGATTTCAATAAGAATAGGAACAATATCAGCAAATGAAATCATGATCAACATCAAAATTAAGGACATACTGATGGCCTCATGTGGTGCTTGAAGATACCAATAGTCTCCCAAGTATGTACAGCGCAGTTTTACAAACTGTTGCTTCAGGAAATTACAAGGCAAAATGTTTCTTGATACATAGTTAATCATTTATGTTATCATATGGAAAATAGCTGGATATAAAAACTGAACATACATGTAATGATAAAACATCTGCCCAAGGCCACATAAAATATGGTTGCCTCCATCATATAGTTTGGCCCAACATTGACCATGGAGCAATGTGAAAAGCTTACCCTTTTGTGGAGCAATGCACTACATAGTAATGGTAAGAGTATGCAAATCAAGAAATGTAAAAAAATATTTCTTACCATATGCTGGAAGTAAAATGATACATGGATCCATGAGTGAGTCCTCCATAGTGTTTTGACATACTATGAAGAGGAATGAACCATGTGTTGCAATAAGATCCTCCTTCTCATGCTTGGAAGCCCAAGTCAAGAAGAACATGTCATAGTAATAGATGTCTCCATCCACTACCCCATAATTTTCACATCCTCCTTGTTCACCAAGTGCATCCAATGTGAAGTGATCCTGGGAACACTCCATCCATAAGTCCCTGCTCCAAAGTGACAGCACTGTGAGCTCATGCAAATAGGCTCCTGTCAATACAAAGATATGTTCTTTGACATGCTCCTTGTCAAAGACTCCTCTAGTAATGTTGTTGCAATTATGGAATACCTTCCAAGATGGAAGTGCTTCCTGATCATCTAAAGTCAAGGATTAGCCCCTTTGCACCATCAGAGTGCTCTCTTCTACTCCTGCAACATCACACAACATGTGAGAGAAAATTTTCCTTTTCTCTCTCAAGTACAACTCAAGCAACCAAAGTGCTTGTTGCCTCCTTATGTACCCATCATACAACTCATGTGAAGAAGACACAATGAATGATATGAATGTCACATAAATGCCATGCATCCATACTCCTTGCTTCCCAATGATGCAAGCATCCTACCACCTCCTCTCCATTCCCAGCCCCTTAGGAAGAGGATATGCCAAGTGATGGCCAAAATCCTTCAAGAGGAGCCAGCGCAGCCAAGCCTCTTGCTGCCCAGTGTCATATAATTGCAAGTAGCTTTCTAGATTCTTGCTCATCAACCACATCCACTCAATCACTTATGGATGCCTCCTCCTTTCCTTTCCCTTGGTACTCCACTCATGAGGGCTACCCTTCCCACAAACCAAATCTCTCCCTTTACATTTCATGAAAGTTTGAAATGCAGCTCTTTAGAGACCTCCTGGAGAAGATCTCTCACCCATGACTATGTTGAATCCAAAAGGATCCAAATATGATGAAGATAACATCTCCCCTCCACCACTGTTTGAAAACGTTGTTAATCTATCCAGTGATGCAGTGGCTATCTCATACTCCAACTCAAGGATGGTTTCATAGTTTTTTATAGGAGTGTCATGGTTTGTTTCATCCTCCAAAAGTTCACACTCCAACTTCAAGGGCTTTGTGCAACTCAACAGAGATGTATGAGTATGATGGTTCATCTCCTCCTTGAACCATTTGCATAGCACAGTGCAATCATGTTGCTCTAGATCAGTAATATGTGTTGATTCTTGGTCATTAATAAATGAATTTCCACAATCCTCTAAATGATTTGCTGAAATAGAAGGTGGAAATTCAAGCATACCTTGGTGGAATTTGGGATCTTCTTGTATGGCTGCAATAGGTTTCTCCTCCAATGCAATGGCTTCCCCATTTGTAGATGTAAAAGGTTGCTCTTCCAAGGTTGTGACAACGTTGGTACAAGTCTCCTCCCATGATGGTGTGATCTCTTTATCCTATGTTCTTCCTCCGTCAAAGGTTTTGATCAACTTTTGAGTGAATTTTGCAAAATTTTCACCCTTCTATGGCTCACATGACTGAACCACTAGACATTGGATTCACCCTCCAAGTGCAACGATACAACTTCTACTGCCTCCCTCTCTACCACCAGATGTATTAGGAAGAATGCATCAAGATTTCTTACCGAATCTCTTGCTGTAGATGACCCTGTTAGAGTCGGTCTTGTCATTCCTCCGTCAGAGATCATTTCTCTATTAGCATTTCATTTTTTAGGTGTCTCGCTCAATTCACTCAGTTGCATTCCACTAGGGGCATGCCATTGACTGACGGAAGGCCTTGTTACTCATTCCCCTCATGCCTTATCTTGCTGGCTTAGGTCATTTACATTCCTGTTTGCTGTCTAGGTCAGCAAGGAGTTAATTTGGTGTTTAGGTCTAGGCTTTGCAAATTGTTGTTCTCAAAGTGCTTCAATAATACCTCCAGGACAGAGGAAGGTTCAATAAGTTTCTTATTTCAAGAGTTTCATCATCAGTAATGCTCAAGGATGATTCCTCTCCAAAACTCTGTTTTGGAGAAGAAATTGTCAAACTAGTTGCTTGTAATAAGTGTATTTTTAAAAGTCTTCCGTCATGAAGAATTTCAAATGCAGGCCTTGGTCACCTTATTATCTTCAGCAACTTCAATATCCCTGCAAAAGACAACAAAGAGATTCATCATTCAAGTTCAAGAAACAAAGAAACAAAGTTTGTTTTTAAAGTGTGAAAGGCAAAAATGTTTCTATTGTTCATTCCTTAGACGCCCCATTTGGAAATTTCGATTCTCCAACCAGAGAAATAGGCAAAATTGAAGTTTGAGAAAGCGAAATTGTAAATTTGGAGGCAGTTTGTCTGAGTTAGTTTGAGCACGGTGCACTAGGAAAAAGCGTGGCGCACCCACTGAGCGCGGCGCATAGAGCACGATTTCACAGTGTGATTTTGCAGTGGCGTGGTGCACTGGGAGTGTGCGCGGCGCACCGAGCCTCAAAGCCAAAAATTCATCATAGCTTCTTCATTTATTTTACTCCAAACAGGTTTTTCGAAATGGATGGACAGGCGGCTGCCAAAATCTTAGGATTGACTTCTGACATATTATAATGTTATTGAGTTCTTGTTTGGCGAAACTGTATGACGATGACCCAAGTTCATGTTCGATTCCCGGGAGCTTCACCTCTTGTTAGCTGACACAGAAAAGCAGCAGCAGAAGAGAGTTGGGAGGAAGAAATTTAAAAGGATTTCATGGTATCCTCGTCATCATCCATGGAGGATAAGATTGATGAAGATTGAGAAATGCATAGCACAGGGCACATGTGGTCTCTGGATCAGAAAATCGATGAATCCATTCAAGATACAGACGTCGAGCATGTAACAGTCATGGACACAAGAGAGGGGTTTCCGGATTTAATGGTTCTGTGTCTTGCATTTCAGAGCTTCAGGATTGTTTATGGAGACTTGGGAACATCTCCATTATATGATTTAGGCAGCACATTTATGCATGGTATCCATTCTTTCGAAGAAGTAATGGGAGCTATTTCAGAAACTGGATTTATTCTTAAAGCCAACAAAAATAATCTTGAGGCATTGCTCTTACGTGGAAAAGGCTCTTACTACCTTGCAGATCATGACGTTGCCATGAGGTACTATCAGAAAGGGCTGCGTTTAGATCCTGAGCACAGTGAGCTAAAGAAAGTGTATTTTAAGCTTAAGAATATTTTGAAGAATTCTAAGAGTGCTGAAGAAAATATGGAGAAAGGGAAATTGCGTATGGCAGCTGAGGATTTCAAAGCAGCTATACAACTGGATTCTAGTCACACAGCCCACAATGTGCACCTATATCTTGGTTATTAGAGAGGCATTAATGAGAGCTGAACGCTCTCTGAAGTTGAGCAAGCAGAAAGATTGGTACAAGGTTCTTGGTGTTTCAAAGACTTCATCTATTGCAGAGATCAAGCGAGCATATAAAAAAATAGCACTACAGTGGCACCCTGACAAGAATACAGACAATACGGAGGAAGCAGAAGCCAAGTTTAGAGAAGTGGCAGTCAAAGACCGGAAAGCCTAAAATTAAAACGTAGAATAGCTACCACAGCAAAAATATAGGAACAGATTTCCTATTTTTGTCTTCAGTTGCAATTCAAAGGGTCTACGCTCCAGTTTTTGTCTTTTAATTGGTCATTAGAGAAATTCAAGTAGAGCGCTAGTCTGTCTTCAGAATGGATGATTGGCTTTTCAGTCTTGTTTGTTAATGATGATTAAACAATTCCTTATTTGGGTCGATCTGTTTTCAACATCTGAGTCTATTTATTGTATTGAAAATCATTTGTAAAGGGGGGGATTTCTGGGTGAGAGTTCTGGGAGAAGTGTGGAGGAAAAGCTTCATTGTACAGTCTTAACAGAGAATTAATGAAAGGATTGCAACTCTGGTTCATGAGATTCTTATGGTATGAGTTTAGAAAATGTCTGTTCTTTCTATTTCATATGTATTTCGTTATGTTTCACTGCTCATTAAAAATTTTTCCAGTTGAATTCTTTTAAGTAAGAAAGGTAGAATTCAGTTTACTGCTCGGCCTTGGGAAAGTGTTCACGTTCTATGTTTTCTTCTGTTGAAAAGGATTCATGTATTTATGCCCTTTTCACCCTCTTAAAAATCTTTCCACTCCATATTATTTCAAATCTAATTGCTTAACTTACTGCCTGTCTTGCCTCACGAAATAATATGTGTCCTTGATTTAATCTCTCTGCTCATGCTGTTCCTTGGTCCCATACAACCCAGAAAACCCCGTCATTTATTAAAATACATCTTTCATTTTTATTTACTAGCCTAAAATCATTATCAGTTTTGCATTTAGGTCAGCTCAGGCCTTATTGGACATCTTTGTCGAGATAGACCCAGAGAGAGCCCTCTCCTGTCCTCGTAGGGCTAGCTACGAGGCTGAGCTTGGTTTGATGTTACCTTGAATCCTACTTTCTTTCAGCCTGAGGCAGATTCGAGCACTAACATAGTGGTGACCATACTGGGGACCATGGTTTTTTGTTGATGTGACACTCGATTTGTAGATTGTTTTGCCCCAGTACGTGTATCAAGTTTAGATCTGATCGTTGATGGCGGAAAAATATCAGACACTGCAAGGCTGAAAACATTCACCTAGCGACTCCTTTGACTGAGAAATCTAGAAATCAATCCTTCATGGTGACTTCACTGCAGGAGATCAGTATCTTTAAGATTTTCAAGATGGATCGGATTGCAAGAAGATACGCTCCCTTGAGCCGAGATCACATCCCAGGTTTTCCAAATAAGATGCCCAAGGTAGATTGGCTTCATAATTTGCCTATGTTCAGAAATGAGGAAGGTAACGACGCTGCTCTTCATTTGGTGAAATTTCACATCCATGTGCATAAATTAAAAATCGATTTTCCTAAAGACTGTTTGATGAAAATGTTTATGGCTACTCTGGAAGATGAAGCCCGATCTTGGTATGAAAGTTTGCCTCCTGCTTCTATTTATTGTCTAAAGGATTTTCATTCAATATTCTTTGAAAAGTATAAAGAATCTTATCCATCCTTGACTTTAGTTCAAAACTGTTGTAGCCATGTTCATAGTTTCATTGAAGATCTTGAGAATTGTTATGGGGATAATGAATTGATGGATGAAGAAATCATGGAAGCATTGTATGAAAACCCATTTCAGCAGCACACAGAAATCTCAGAGGATACTTATGAAGATCAGCAGGTTGAAGATGGCCATATGACTGAAAATGATGAAAGAGAAAATTTCGTTTCATATTTGCCCATAGAAGAAGACAGCATGCAGGGAAGTCAAGTTTCAATTGCAGATTGTGATAATGTCAAATCAGCTATTTCTGATCCAGATTCAGATTGTGATGACCAAGAATACCTTGTGCTGAACTTTGCTGTTGATATCACCTGGAATGTAGAAGACACAGTTATGGATCCGACTTTTCTCATGTCATCAGAACAAAGACTTTATAAAGAGGTAATTCAGGCAGCTCATGAACAATGAGATGAGATCTTTGTTCAAGTGAGTGAAAAAGTTTCTCTTCACGAATTTATGGTAGATGATAGAAATGATAGTGTTGGGTTTCAAGAATCAGCTGAAGTTTCTTTTCTTATGATTGATGAATGTAATGAGAATCTGGCTGTTATATCATATGAAGATGACATACAATATATTCAGACTACAGAAGATCAGACTATTCAGGATTCCCTTTCAGTTTCTTCTTCATATGTCTCGTGTTTGGAAATGTCTTTCCAAGAAGAGATCTGCTCGTCTACTGGTTCAGAATGTTTTTAGCACCAGGAACAAACTTTTACTGAAGAAAGATCAGAAGCAGGAGAAAAAGACACCTTGTTCTTTCAGCAGAAGGTAAATCTTCATGTTCTTCACGATCCACTGGAAAATCTATTGCAGTCATCAGTGAAGGTGAGTATTGTAGTATTCAGTGATGAAGGAGATCATGGTCAATTATGTTTTTGGATGCCCAGTTACCAGTATCTGTTATGGACCAGGATATCTGATTGGGAGAATCAATCAAGAAGGCATCTGCTTGATTGGTTACATTGGAAGGCCCACTATACATAATTGTACATATTTCATTAGTATGCAGGTGGTTGTCATCATGATTTCAATCTTGATGGACTGCTACCTTTTTTCAAAAAGATTTGTAAATTCTTGTCTTAAATCAGTCATGAGTCATTTGTGTTTGGTCTGTTGAGTCAAGGCTTTCGGTAATTTCAGTTTCGAAATTGAGTCATCAGTCTTTTGTCAAAATAATGGACTCCATGGCCCAATGGATAAGGCACTGGTCTGCTCTCCCAAAGATCTGTTGTTCTTGGCACCTCCAGGGAGCCACCATCCCCATTGGAGCCAATGTTAGAGTCGGTCTTGTCAGTCCTCCGTCAGAGATCATTTCTCTATTTGCATTTCATTGTTTAGGTGTCTCGCTCGATTCACTCGGTTGCATTCTGCTAGGGGCATGCCATTGACTGACGGAAGGCCTTGTTACTCATTCCCCTCATGCCTTATCTTGCTGGCTTAGGTCATTTACATTTCTGTTTGATGTCCAGGTCAGCAAGGAGTTAATTTGGTGTTTAGGTCTAGGGCTTGCAAATTGTTGTTCTCAAAGTGCTTCAATAATACCTGTAGGCCAGAGGAAGGTTCAATAAGTTTCTTATTTCAAGAGTTTCATCATCAGTAATGCTCAAGGATGATTCTTCTCCAAAACTCTATTTTGGAGAAGAAATTGTCAAATTAGTTGTTTGTAATAAGTGTATTTTTAAAATTCTTCCATCATGAAGAATTTCAAATGCAGGCCTTGGTCACCTTATTATCTTCAGCAGCTTTAGCATCCCTGCAAAAGACAACAAAGAGATTCATCATTCAAGTTCAAGAAACAAAGAAATAAAGTTTGTTTGTGAAGTGTGAAAGGCAAAAATGTTTCTATTGTTCATTCCTTAGACGCCCCATTTGGAAATTTCAATTCTCCAACCAGAGAAATAGGCAAAATTGAAGTTTGAGAGAGCGAAATTGTAAATTTGGAGGTAGTTTGTCTGAGTTAGTTTGAGTGTGGCGCACTGGGAGAAAGCGCGGTGCACCCACTGAGCGTGGCGCGTAGAGCACGATTTCACAGTGCGATTTTTCACTGGCGCGGCGCACTCACCAGGCACGGCGCACTGGGAGTGTGTGCGGCGCACCGAGCCTCAAAGCCAAAAATTCATCATAGCTTCTTCATTTCTTTTACTCCAAATAAGTTTTTCGAAATGGATGGATAGGCGGCTGCCAAAATCTCAGGATGGACTTCTGACATATTATAATGTTATTGAGTTCTTGTTTGGCGAAACTGTATGACGATGACCCAAGTTCATGTTCGATTCTCGGGAGGTTCACCTCTTGTTAGCCGACACAGAAAAGCAGCAGCAGAAGAGAGTTGGGAGGATGCAATTTAAAAGGATTTCATGGTATCCTCGTCATCATCCATGGAGGATAAGATTGATGAAGATTGAGAAATGCGCAGCAGAGGGCGCATGTGGTCTCTGGATCAGAAAATCGACGAATCCATTCAAGATACAGACGTCGAGCATGTGACTGTCATGGACACAAGAGAGGGGTTTCCAGCTTTAATGGTTCTCCGTCTTGCATTTCAGAGCTTCGGGATTGTTTATGGAGACTTGGGAACATCTCCATTATATGATTTAGGCAGCACATTTCCGCATGGTATCCATTCTTCCGAAGAAGTAATGGGAGCTATTTCAGAAACTGGATTTATTTTTAAAGCCAACAAAAATAATCTTGAGGCATTTCTCTTACGTGGAAAAGGATCTTACTACCTTGCAGATCATGATGTTGCCATGAGGTACTATCAGAAAGGGCTGTGTTTAGATCCTGAGCACAGTGAGCTGAAGAAAGAGTATTTTAAGCTTAAGAATATTTTGAAGAAGTCTAAGAGTGCTGAAGAAAATATGGAGAAAGGGAAATTGCATATGGAAGCTGAGGATTTCAAAGCAGCTATACAAGTGGATTCTAGTCACACAACCCACAATGTGCACCTATATCTTGGTTATTAGAGAGGCATTAATGAGAGATGAACACTCTCTGAAGTTGAGCAAGCGGAAAGATTGGTACAAGGTTCTTGGTGTTTCAAAGACTTCATCTATTGCAGAGATCAAGCGAGCATATAAAAAACTAGCACTACAGTGGCACCCTGACAAGAATACAGACAATACGGAGGAGTCAGAAGCTAATTTCATAGAAGTGGCAGTCAAAGAGCGGAAAGCCTAAAATTAAAATGCAGAATACCTACGACAGCAAAATCTTAGGAACAAATTTCCTATTTTTGTCTTCAGTTGCAATTCAAAGGGTCTACGCTCCAATTTTTGTCTTTTAATTGGTCATTAGAGAAATTCAAGTAGAGCGCTAGTCTGTCTTCAGAACAGATGATTGGCTTTTCAGTCTTGTTTGTTAATGATGATTAAACAATTCCTTATTTGGGTCGATCTGTTTTCAACATTTGAGTCTATTTATTGTATTGAAAATCATTTGTAAAGGGGGGGATTTATGGGAGAGAGTTCTGGGAGAAGTGTGGAGGAAAAGCTTCATTGTACAGTCTTAACAGAGAATTAATGAAAGGATTGCAGCTCTGGTTCATGAGATTCTTGTGGTATGAGTTTAGCAAATGTCTGTTCTTTCTGTTTCATATGTATTTCGTTATGTTTCACTGCTCATTAAAAATAATTTCCAGTTGAATGCTTTTAAGTAAAAAAGGTAGAATTCAGTTTACTTCTTTGCCTTGGGAAAGTGTTCATGTTCTATGTTTTCTTCTGTTGAAAAGGATTCATGTATTTATGCCCTTTTCACCCTCTTAAAAATCTTTCCACTCCATATTATTTCAAATCTAATTGCTTAACTTACTTCCTGTCTTGCCTCACGAAATAATTTGTGTCCTTGATTTAATCTCTCTACTCATGCTGTTCCTTGGTCCCATACAACCCAGAAAACCCCATCATTTATTAAAATACCTCTTTCATTTTTATTTACTAGCCTAAAATCATTATCAGTTTTTCATTTAGGTCATCTCAGGCCTTATTGGACATCTTTGCCGAGATAGACCCGGAGAGAGCCCTCTCCTGTCCTCGTAGGGCTAGCTACGAGGCTGAGCTTGGTTTGATGTTACCTTGAATCCTACTTTCTTTCAGCCTGAGGCAGATTCGAGCACTAACATAGTGGCGACCATACTGGGGACCATGGTTTGTTGTTGATGTGACACTCAATTTGTAGATTGTTTTGCCCCAGTACGTGTATCAAGTTTAGATCTAATCGTTGATGGTGGACAACTATCAGACACCGCAAGGCTAAAAACATTCACCTAGCGACTCCTTTGACTGAGAAATCCAGAAATCAATCCTTCATGGTGACTTCACTGCAGGAGATCAGTAGCTTTAATATTTTCAAGATGGACCAGATTGCAAGAAGATACGCTCCCTTGAGCAGAGATCACATCCCAGGTTTTCCAAATAAGATGCCCAAGGTAGATTGGCTTCAGAATTTTCCTATGTTTAGAAATGAGGAAGGTAATGACGTTTCTCTTCATTTGGTGAAATTTCACATCCATGTGCATAAATTAAAAATTGATTTTCCTGAAGACTGTTTGATGAAAATGTTTATGGCTACTCTGGAAGATGAAGCCCGATCATGGTATGAAAGTTTGCCCCCTGCTTCTATTTATTGTCTAAAGGATTTTCATTCAATATTCTTTGAAAATTATAAAAAATATTATCCATCCTTGACTTTAGTTCATAACTGTTGTAGCCATGTTAATAGTTTCATTGAAGATCTTGAGAATTGTTATTGTTGGCATGTGTTGTCCTTGATGGCAACCTAATTGATGAAATGAGATGATTGATGCAGATTGTTGTCCTTGATGGCAACCTACTTGTTGAAGTCGATGGAAAAGGAATTGGCAAAGGTTAGCAAAGAAGAACAGAAGAAGATGAGAAGGAGCAGAGACAGAATGGGAGAAAAGAGTAAAAAGGCGCAGCAGAATTTTGGTGAACATCAACACGCATTCGAGAAGGATGGGAGAAATCTAAGGATGAATTAATTGTCATTGGCCGCAGCCACAAAATGCAGAAGAGAGTTGATTATGGTGTTGAGCAGAGTCTTCTTTACAGTGGAACGAAGTTATTCCCGTAAATCTAATTTACGGAGGAGCAGAGTTATTCAAGACAGTCAATTCGGGAATTTAAGCCTTCAACAACCAAGCATGAAGAAAATTTATGAAAGTATGATCAAACAGCGGAAAGACTTTAAATCTTTGAATGTGGAAGGAAAAGTGGTCCCTACCACTTGAGCGCAAATTGCAAAGCGCAGTTTTGAAGTTTCAAGTGTCTTGTTGATATGGATTATTTGCAATGTGCGATCCGTGCAAAATCACAAGAGCGCAAGTTTACAGATTCAGAAATTTCCCATCGCAAAATTCCCATTTGCGATGTGCGATCAATGCAAAATCACAAAAGCGCATATTATAATCATCTCCCTCCGCCATCGCAAGTTCTGTTGTTTGTGATATGCGATCATCGCACCATCGCGTGATCGCAACATCACACAATCGCAATTTCGCATTTCCGCCATATGTTATTTCCACCGGTTGTAAGTTGCAATGTGGGCCCGGAATCGAAGATTGAATATTATTTGAAGAACCCAAAAATTTATAAGGATATATATATATTACTGATGAGTCAGTGGCTCGTTAATTTTTATAATATTATATGGCGGAGACAAAGATTGGGGTTTCAAATTGGATTGGCACAATTATTAATACAAAGCGATTGAGACGTATGGCTATTCCGCTTGCGGAACTCACCACATCAACAAGACACTTGCGTATGGAAAAGCGTTGGATATTGTTTATAAAATCCAAAGGGTTAAACTTTGGGTTAAAGGCTGGGTGCACATAGATAATTTGAATCTCCTCGTGTGAATAAAATAAATTAAAAAGAAATCGAAGAGCCCCGGGGATAAAGTAAAGGAATACCATTAGCGGTTCGTGGTTTTGGCTCATGGTATTGATAAAGGCTAAATCTATATAAGGAGAAGGAAATCATTGTGCAAGAGCGCATAAGTCTGGGTTTGAAATGAATACTTCACTCTGAAATATATCTGTATGGAAAGGGTAACAGTTTGATGATAGATCTGAATCAATGATGCAACTATGAAGAAAATGATGAAGAGGGATCTCTAGATATGAAATATATTTGTATCTTCTAGATCTGTTTATGGAATGAGATGAGGCGAACATGTTTCTGAAGTTAAGGGTAAAATCTGAGCTATATATATCTGTTCTGAAGAATTGCGCTGACCTACAATGTTTGAAGATATATACGCGGTTTGGATTGACAAAAGCGTGTATGAAATGTGAAATAGTTGTTGTAGTATCACCTTGTTGTATACGGAGTTGGAAAGTAAAATATTATGAAATCTGAGTTTCAAAGTATGGTTAAGATGTACGATCTGTTCTCACCTTATCATCAATGATCTGAGGCGTTGAATATTGATCATGCTACTGAATCGAAGTTGTTGGTTTGATGAATGTTCCTTGAGCTTAATTGTGTGGGTTGGATCCAGTCTGAAAATTGATGAAACGTGGTCCTTGGTGGTGCTGAGGGTCGAAGCCTTGAGTCAGGGGGTTGTAGCTCCCTTCCAGGAGAGGCTGGTAAACGAGCGGAGGTGGGTGCCTGCGTACTGGTATAAGTCTGCACCAGTACATATGTTGTAAGATGTTTTCTCTATAATAAAATATTGAAGGCTGAGCAACTGCAGCGGTGGTTTTCTCCCGACTTGGGTTTCCACCTAAAATCCTGGTGTTCATGTATGATGCTTATGTGTGATGGTTTATTCTGTTCTTACTACACATGTTTACAGTTTATTGAACATCTGATGAATAAATGATGGAATGATATAAGTGAAGAATTAATGGCATAATTAGATCTATGTGTATACGCAAGTTTCATAAAGGGTATCCGCGTATATACGCGAGTCTGTATCAGGAAAGTAGCGTATGGGTTTTAGAAGTAAGAAAAAAGTAAAAATTTTAAGTATGCCCTAAATACTGATTCACCCCCCCCTCTCAATATTTTTCCCAACAGTTGGTATCAGAGCAGGTCCTTCTGCAGAAGCTTGATCGCTTGAAGGAGATCAGTCACAATGGGAAAGAAGCAAAAGAAGAAGGCTACTCGAAGCAAGGAGATGTCTCAGAAAACATGTATAGCAGAAATTGAAGAAGATGAATCAGGTAGTGATTGGGGCTCTTGTGATAATATTCTTTGTGGAAACAATTGTGAAGATAGTGAAAATAATGCTATGGACCTAGAAGAAGTTATCAAATATCAACAAAGAATATTTAATGATAAATAATCTGCCTACAAAGATTTGATCTCTAGACTGAAAAGGATGTTCGATGATGTATCCAATCGAAGTAAAGGACTTGAAGCAGATCTGGAAAAATCAAATAAGAAGAATGAAAGACTTGAAGCTGAAATCATCTCTCTTAAGGAAGATCCGAAAATATCAAAGAAGAAGATAACAGGACTTGAAGCAGAAGACATTTCTCTAAAAAAAGATCTAGAAAAATCACATAAGAAGAATGAAGAACTCGAAGCTGAAATCATCTCTCTCAAAGAAGATCCGGAATTATCAAATAAGAAGAATGAAGAACTTGAAGTAGAAGTTATCTCTCTGAAAGCAAACCTCAAAGCATCGAATAAGAAGAATGAAGAACTCTTACCAACTTTTGAAGCACAAGAAAATGGGTTGAAAGAAGAGATTCTAAATCTGAATGATCAAGTAGAAGATGGAAGAAGGAAAGAAGAAAGCATGAAGAAGCAATACCAAGCCTTGGAGGTTGAGGTAAACATTCTCAAAGGTAAATTAGAAGAAAAGGTTAAACTTTTGAGGTTTCAAGATAGTACTAAGATTTTGGACAATAGTCTTAGTAGTCAAAGGTCTCCCTCTATTAAACTTGGTCTTGGTTTTCATGAAACGGTCAAAGGAGAATCTAGTTCACAAGGAAATGCTAATGATTCAAAGGAAGTCAATGCAAAATCTGAAGTGTTGAAAGAAACAAAAAATCAACCAACAATCATGAATTCTCAAAGGAAATCATTAAATAATGTGGAATGCTTTAAATGTCATAATTTTGGGCATATTGCAGCAAATTGCAGAAGCAAATTGTTTCAGTCGCAAGCAAACAGATTCTACACAGAAAGGTACTCTGGTTTCTTTAAGGGATATTGTTTTTCATGCAACAAGTATGGTCATAAAGCAGAAGATTGCAATAAAAGGAAGAATAGAGAAACACACTATGATCCTTATGCTTACTTCTCTGGTCACATGAGATGTTATGCTTGTAACAAGTATGGACATGTGGAAAAAGAATGCAGGATGAACAGATATGAGAAAGTGGATAACTTTGGCCACAATTAAAGAGATTCGAAAAATTTGGAAAAAGAAGGAGCACCGGTCAGAAACGTATGGAATACTGACCCTACAGCAGTCATCCGCTTCTAAAGCTTACTTCTCTGAATGACTGCAGGAGAGATGTGAGATGCATTATAGGGATTAGTAATGTATCATCACAGGGGGAGCGATGTATGGTGATTCCATGATTGTTTTGGTTATTATGGTTATGTTTATTTCTGACAGAGCATCTGATGTGAAGAAGACAGGTACAGGTGGTACAAACTCAGGGGGAGATGAAGGAATGTGAAGTTTTCAATGTTTCATTTTTCATACGCGGGTTCAGTGAACAAAAGCCGCATATACACGCGAGTTATAGTGGAGACAGTCGCGTATGCACTTATGATAAGAAAATTTGTATGACAGCTGAAGATCAGGAGCATAGGTTCAGGGGGAGCATCAGTCTGGTTGTTAATGACTATATTGTTGGCACTGTATCTGCTTATTTCTCAGTTCTAAATGATGATGACATGATACATGGTTTATTATGATGAGATTATGGATGAGCCCTGATTGCTTTGTGCTGAAAAGTAACTTTTGTTTTCACACATGGATAAGAGGGAAGTCTTGTGATTCAGAGATAAGGATAAATCATGCAGAGTTTGTGGCTGGTTGAGACCTCTTTTAATTTACATCATGATCATGATAAATTTTCTAGATTTTGGTGATATCATATCACATGAATGATTGCTTGACACATATTGTTTATTATAGAAGCTGTTCTGGTATGATAATTCCTCTTGGGAAGAATATGTTGATGTTGCAAAGAGTTTGAAGGCTTGGTTACTAATGCACTTATGCTACAACCAATGGATGACACTTGAAGACACAACTACATTGTCCCATCTATCTGTTCTCATATATTCCAGGGAAGCATTCAAATATCTCAGAAAGAAGCTGAAAACTGTCTCTGCGTCACAGAGGATCATATATGGTGCTCATGGATAATGGTTGAATCTGTGGTTGTAAACGATGTATCTGCCAAAATTCATACATAAAACGTATGGTTGGTGGTAATTTTCCTGAGTCATTTCTTAAGCTGGTGTGGTGATGTTTCGTTATCTACGATACGTATGGTTTCCTAGATGCCTAAGCAGTGACTTTGTGTGTGGAAAGGACTCTTGATGCATTTCAGAGGGAATGAAAAAAAAAATGAGTCTTCTTTGATATAATCAAACTGTTGGAATTGCAGATGGATTCACACAGAAATATGATCTCTTTCTTGAGGTCTTTACAGTGTCTGGATCTTAAAGATTATATTTGTAGTTTGATGAAAAGGTGTATTGGGACCTATGATGTAAGAGTAATGATCAGTGTAAAGACAGTCAATGTGTAAACCCACTTGGTTGGGAAGTTGAGTCAGAATGTGTAAACCCACTTGGTTGGGTACTTGAGTCTCTTATGTAAATCCACTTGGTTGGATCTTTGATGTAGGTATGTGTCCTTGGTGATAGGAAGGTCATAGAGTCATGTACTTCATTGAAAATATGTTTGAACATTTAGCATGAACTCAGGGGGAGCATGGTAACTTCATTATACATCAATTCTACAATGTTACATGAAGAGAAAAACCTTGTGTTGGTTTTGATCCGCCCTTTTCCCTTGATGTCAAAGGGGGAGAGTGACATGGTGTTTTAATAGGGGGAGAATATAGCAAGTATTTAGTTTCATCTATACGTATGTGAAATAAACACCATCGTGGTTGCCATGTCAAGTACAAAAGGGAGTGTTATGTGTTGTAGTGATGGCAGCCTAATTGATGAAATGAGATGATTGTTAGATTTTATCCTTGATGAAACCTGCCAATGATAAAGTAGATGGCGGGAGTGTAAGGTCAGCAGAAAAGAACAGAGGACGAACAGAAGCAGCAGAGACAGAATGGGAAGATTACAAAGGCGCAGCAAAATTTTGGTGAACAGCAACACGCATTCAAAAAGGAAGGGAGAAATGTAAGGATGAATTAATTGTCATGGGTCGCAGCCACAAATTGTAGAGGAGAGTTGATTATGGTGTGGGGCAGAGCCGTCTTTACAGTGGAGCGCAGTTATTCCCGTAAAATCTAATTTACGGAGGAGTAGAGTTATTCAGGCAGTCATTTCGGGAATTTAAGCCCTCAAACAACAAGCATGAAGAAAGAATTTATGAATATAGTCAGCAATTGAAAAAGGGCACACAAATCTTTTAGTTATAGCGGACAGTGGCCCTCTGTGAGCGCAAATTGCAAAGCGCAGTTTTGAAGTTTCAAGTGTCTTGTTGATATGGATTATTTGCAATGTGCGATCAGCGCAAAATCGCAAGAGCACAAGTTTACAGATTCAGAAATTGCCCATCGCAAAATTCCCATTTGCGATCAGCGCAAAATCGAAAAAGCGCATATTATAATCATCGTCCTCCGCCATCGCAAGTTCCGTTGTTTGCGATATGCGATCATCGCGCCATCGCACGATCGCAACATCACACGATCGCAATATCGCATTTCCGCCATATGTTATTTCCGCCGGTTGTAAGTTGCAATGTGGGCCCGGAATCGAAGATTGAATATTATTTGAAGAACCCAAAAAGTTATAAGGATATATATATTACTGATGAGTCAGTGGCTCATTAATTTTTATAATATTATATGGCAGAGACAAAGATTGGGGTTTCAAATTGGATTGGCACAATTATTAATACAAAGAGATTGAGATGTATGGCTGTTTCGCTTGCGGAACTCACCACATCAACAAGACACTTGCGTATGGAAAAGCGTTGGATATTGTTTATAAAATCCAAAGGGTTAAACTTTGGGATAAAGGCTGGGTGCACATAGATAATTTGAATCTCCTCGTGTGAATAAAATAAATTAAAAAGAAATCGAAGAGCCCCGGGGATAAACTAAAGGAATACCATTAGCGGTTCGTGGTTTTGGATCATGGTATTGATAAAGGCTAAATCTATATAAGGAGAAGGAAATCATTGTGCAAGAGCGCATAAGTCTGGGTTTGAAATGAATACTTCACTCTGAAATATATCTGTATGGAAAGGGTAACAGTTTGATGATAGATCTGAATCATTGATGCAACTATGAAGAAAATGATGAAGAGGGATCTCTAGATATGAAATATATTTGTATCTTCTAGATCTGTTTATGGAATGAGATGAGGCGAACATGTTTCTGAAGTGAAGGGTAAAATCTGAGCTATATATATCTGTTCTGAAGAATTACGCTGACCTACAATGTTTTGAGATATATACGCGGCTTGGATTCAGCAAAAGCGTGTATGAAATGTGAAGTTTGTCTTGAAATAGTTGCTGAAGTATACGCAGCTGTATACGCAGGTTCAAAGAAGTAAAAGCACTTATGAAATCTAGGGTTTGCTAAAGTATGTGGAATAAGATGTTTGATCTGTTCTACTGCTATCTGTCAATGATGATCTGGGGTGTTCGAATATTGATCATGCTGCTATAGATCAAGTTGTTGGTTTGAGGAATGTTCCTTGAGCTTAATTGTGTGGGTTGGATCCAGTCTGAAAATTGATGAAATGTGGTCCTTGGTGGTGCTGAGGGTCGAAGCCTTCAGTCAGGGGGTTGTATCTCCCTTCCAGGAGAGGCTGGTAAACAAGCGCAGGTGGGTGCCTACGTACTGGTATAAGTCTGCACCAGTACATATGTTGTAAGATGTTTTCTCTATAATAAATATTGAAGGCTGAGCAACTGCAGCAGTGGTTTTCTCCCGACTTGGGTTTCCACCTAAAATCCTGGTGTTCATGTATGATGCTTATGTGTGATGGTTTATTCTGTTCTTACTACACATGTTTATAGTTTATTGAACATCTGATGAATAAATGATGGAATGATATAAGTGAAGAATTAATGGCATAATTAGATCTCTGTGTATACGCGAGTTTCATAAAGGGTATCCGCGTATATACGCGAGTCTGTATCAGGAAAGTAGCGTGTGGGTTTTAGAAGTAAGAAAAAAGTAAAAAGTTTGAGTATGTCCTAAATACTTGCCCCCCCCTCTCAGTATTTTTCCCAACAGTTATGGGGATAATGAATTGATGGATGAAGAAATTGTTTGGTCTCAAACTAGTCTCCTAAATTGAGCTCATTTAATTGTCAACCAGGGTTAGTAAACCGCTGAAGTGAAGTGCACCATATGTGCCTAAGTAACCTCTTCCTACTTGGTTGTGTTTAGTGTTTTCTAATGTTTTTGGTTTTATGGTTTTATTTTGAAAAGGAAAAGAACTAAGTGCTAACTGAAGGGAAACTATTGGTCAAAACAGAGTGAAGCCTAAACTATGATGGTAAATAAATGCAAATGCTGAAATAAAACAGAGTCTAACTATGACTAGCAACCAACAAATACAAAGTTTGATAATGACTCTATTGTAAACTTACAACATGAAATTGAAATGAACCTGAGAAATGAACAAGCTAAGTGTAAATGAAGTTTTCTCCTAAATCACTAATCAAACAGATAACTTACAATGTACAACATCTTATCCATGAATAAAGATTTGTTGGAAAATATGTGGAAAAGAATATTTGTAACAAGGTAAAGTTTCTACTCTAAACTAGTTTCTACTTCTGTTTTGCAACTCAATTTAACACCATTAAACCTTTCTCAACAGTTATAAATTTCCTTTCAAAAATAGTCTTTGAGAAAGAAGCTTGTTTGTGAAATGATAAAGAAGCTGCAAAATACTCCAGACCTTATAATAATACTATCTTTTGTCCAGATAATTGTGTATGAGTATGAATTTTGAACAAAAGAAGTTTTATAAATAATTAAGCCTGTGAGATTGAATTTATCAACTAAGACAAAGTAAGCTACAATGGACAACAGCTAAACTTGAAGTGTTAAAGCAATGAGTTAAAACTAAACTAAGATGATATTAATCTACAATGAACAATATCAAACTAAAGAGCCATTATCATACTTGAAAAGAAAGGACAAAGCTGAACCATATGCATTCTACCTCCGGAGTATTCTATTGAAATTGACATGCCATTACTCTATGAAATTACACAGTCCATCTTGTTCATCATGAATAATATGTTGAAAAATTTTATTAGAACAATTCTGGTTGTATAACTCAATGCAATTGAAACATAAATAGAAGACTGAAAGTAAATACGTATCTAAACTGTGAAAACAGAGCTAAAATACTTATCTAAATTATAAAAACAGAGCTGCACAGGAGGTAGGGGCCCTCCACCACCTGGTAGCATGCAATCTAACTCAAAATTGACTCAGCATGTTCACAGAGATGATGTTTCTTTCATTAAAGGAGATAATGACTGAAAAATAGAGTATTCACGGTTCTGTGGCAGAAGCCAAAAACTAACCAAGATCTAACCAGCGTTGCTTGGTCTCCCAAGTCATATTTATAATAAAATTACATAACAGAACTTGAGATAATGAAGGATTATTGTCTTTCCCATTCCTATTTGAATTAAAACTCTTATTGAAGGCTGCGTACTTTTGTTGTAGACAGCTGGACTGAGACAGTCCTACTAGAAGTCTGCTTTCTTAAATATGTTCCCACGTATCAAAACCATACACAGAATTCGTTTCTTCCTTCATGGTGAGCAACGAACCATGTAGACATGACGTGGAATATGCCCATATGCGGTTTTCCTTCAGATGACACCTGGAACCCACTCAAACTGTAAAACAGCTGCGGAATTCGGGATCAGCTACGGAATGCGCGGTCAGCTACGGAATGCCTGTATTCTGTAGCTATTTTGCAGAAAATTGTTAAAATAGAAAAAATCATGAAAATACAATATGTTAATCGATTTCATGTAACCTTTAAGCAATCCTAATCATTCTTCATTGATTTTAGGCTTATGAAGTGATAAAATAATGATGAAATGAAGTGAAGGTTTGTAAAAGAGAAGGCAATTCTAAGGCTCAACATACCCCCACTGCAAGAATATTGCATGTCCTCATGCAATTTCATCAAAACTTATTCCATGTGCTTTGAAACCTCTGTTAGAACATCCAACCTTATCCTTCTGCTTCTTTTGGCCCTAATCTATTTTCTAATCTCTGTTAACTTTTTAGAGATTAGTTCTTCATCTTCCTTTTGTAGTGGAGTGTCAAGTTTATTTTCAATATCCATGTCAGTTTCTCTTCTTCTGCTCCATCAAAAGATTTGACAAAAGATTTTATAATCTTCTTATGGAAGCCATCAAATTTATCTATAAAATTTAGCCTCCCTTCTTATTGTAGTAGCTCCTTGACTTGTGGATATCCTTCCAAATACTTGACTTCAACTGATTGTGTCCTGACAATTAGCCACATTCCTCCTTTGTGCAGATTATCTTCCTTTCAGAATTACTTTTCTATGCTTGAAGCTAGATTGGCTACAGAGTATAATGCTTTATTTTGAAACTGTATCTCTGTGTCTGAAGATGGATTAGTTGAAGAATGATGCTTCACCCTTAGAATTACCTTTCTGCACTTAGATATGGATTGGCTGCAAAGTGTAATGGAAGTGAATGGATGGAGGTAATTAAGCTATAAGGGAAAATGAAGTGGCTATGGATCTGATGGAGAATTTATGATGAACTTGTGGTGAAATATGGAATGTTGGATAAGGGATATGGCTAATCAATTCGAATGATAGGTTGTTTAGGAAACATATGATTATACACATTGTATCTATTTCATGTTTTGACTTTTTGCTCTTAAAATAATTTTCACAATTTACCTCAGAATTTTGACCTTGTTAATTGTTGTGCTTGATGTTGTTCCTTTGGTCCTCTTTGAGCATGTTGGTCTTCAAAACAGAATCCTTCAATTTCCTGTAATCATCATCTCTTTGTAGGCTGTACAATTATGTCAGAACTGCTGAACAAGATGTGGCTGCAACATGCAATCTGTAAGAAGAAATGAAGTATGAATATGGAAGATGGATGTGAAATGTAATGGAGTGAAAGTGGAGTATGACTTGTGAAATGGAATGAAAATGGCATGAGATGGAGTGAAAGTGGAATAGGACTTGTGAAATGAAATGAAAATGGCGTGAGATGGAGTGAAAGTGGAATGGACTTGTAGAATGAAATGAATTTTTCAATTTCTCTCAAATGGTACATCAGACTTCCCTAAAATTTTCTGAGGTTGTCACCAATATTATTATGCATCTTCTGACGAAAAATCTCTGCCATTGGTTACACGGATCTCCCGGAAAATGAGGAATGGCTGTAGGTGAAAGTGGCCAATTTCTTGAAAAATACACACTAAAATTTTCTGAAATTTTCTGTGTTTATTCACTCTACCTCAATGCATTTACCATAAAAATTTCAGGACCAACGGATGCACGGTTTGAAAGTTATGATAAAATCTATTTCTGCCCTGTTTCACCCTTCATTCTGCCCAATGTTGCAACAAAAAAGTACGCCACGGACTCATTTTAAGGCCAAATTGAGTGATTCCAATGGGAGACTGTGTATTTTTACCTTCTCTACTGCCACATGCTTCCAGAATTTCATTTTGATGAAGAAAAGGTGTTGCTGTGCAAAAATACTCAAATTTGTCCTATTCTGTCCATAACGCTGAAAATTGAAAATCTACCTGAAAAACCCTTCTGAAATGCCCTTAAAAATTTCTTTTTTCAAATTTTGTCCGCGTCTTACTCAATTTATCATATTCTGAGAAAACCCAGAAGCTCAGAATTTTTTATTTCTGCTCTAGTCTCTTGCAAAAGTTGCGCCAAAACTGCCTTCTGGAAAAAGTTGCAAAAAGACGAAAACAGGCTGCTACAGCAATGGCTGCAGAAACTGCCACTTTCCGCAGCTGTTATTGAATTGACAAAAATATGAACATGCTGCTACAAGAAACTAATAAAATTCACTGCTGCAAGTTGTTGTTGATTCCATAAAACTATTAGTCTTCATCAAAGCCAACATTCATGGTACAATTCTTACCATGCGAATAAATGTGTCGAAGTCGAGCATGGGAAGAAATCATTGGATTACCGATCAATAATGAAAATCGTTAACCAATGAGAGACAACTCACCGATAATGTAAATGAGTGTCAAGGTACCTCAGTGCATCTTGACAGGGACGAATGAATGTGTCGAAGTCGAGTCGCCTGCAAGATTTGACAATCATGAGACATTGTTGTATTCCCATTGTTATCAACGAGGAGGCTTGCCATTGATGAATGCAAGCTCCAAGGCACTTCAAATAATCTCTAATCTTGATCCCAGATAAAGTGTTGAGGTCGATGGGACAGGATCTGTTGGAAGGTGGACCTTAAGGAATTCCACATCATCCAACTCGAGCATAGAACCAAGAATGATTTGAAGAACCATGAAAGATTGAAACCATCATAAAATTGCAGAACTTATTGTGAACTTTGCCCGCCAGTTGCCTGGTTTTCAAACAAAGCTCATGTCCAATTGCGCCAGCCAGCTGGTTTTCACAATAGGACTTATTTTTCTCTTTACTCTTTTTTTCTTTTTTTCTTTTTTTTTCTCTTTTTTTTTTCTCTTTTTTTTTTTATGTCCTACTCTACTTGAAAAAGAAAATCTTGTTCAAGTATATGAGTACTTCCAATGGAACCATGTTTGTAACAAGATGATAGATAAACTCATATGTAGGTTTGAAAGACACTCTTTGATATGTACCTGTATATGAGATGCCAACTGTCTTGATTTAGATGATGTCAAAAGATATTGAATAATTGAACATTGGAATTCAATGACTGAATTGAACCAAGATTCAATGTAATCTTGTCTTCCTTGTCTTTCCTCTATCATGAAATGCAAGTCTTCGGAGATATGATCTTCATTCGTAGAATCTGATGATAGGCATGCATGAGACTTTTCAATCTCTGGTTCCAATATCTTCTCTCTATCAATAGAGATCCATGATTCTTGGACCTCATCTGAGTCTTCTTCTGCTGGTTTTTGTTCTTCAATGACAGCTGGTGAATCATTTTGCAATACCTCAGATTTGTAAGTTGATTGAGGTGTTTTATTGTTGGGGATATGAAATGGTTGTGGAGGTAGTGGAGTGGGGAATCTTTGGGGTGTTTGTGTGGATGGTAATGGAAAAGGTTGAATTGAGGTCAAATGAGGGTGATTTTGATGTTGTGATGGAGACAAATGGTATGGATAACATTGATCATGGTATTGAGGATAGAGAGGAAAAGATTGAGGAGAAAGTGGATTTCCTTTGTATGGCCTTTGCCAACTTTGTTGCCAAGATTGGTTTTGAGGTTGGAATTGAGATGGCCAAGGTTTCCAAAGTTGGTTTTGAGGTTGGGATTGAGATGGCCAAGGTTTCCAAGGTTGGTTTTGAGGTTGGGATTGAGATGGCCAAGGTTGCCAAGGAAAGGGTGTTCTCCAATTACCTTGAGGTTTTTGTGCATAACCTTGAAATTGTGCATAAGGATATTGCATCATATTGGGTTGATGAGGCTGCCATAGTCCTCTTGGAGTTACATAACAAAGTTGCTCTTGTGCTTGATTTGCTCCATTATCCTTCTGGTAAATTGCCTTCAACCTTGGTAATGATGGGCAATCTTCAGTAGTATGTGATCCTGCACAAATTTTACACATTTTAATGTTATCAAGTGGACATTCATGCAAGGTATGTTTCTTTCTACATTTAGGGAAAAATATAAATGAAGCAACTTTTTGCTTGTTTTGCACTCTTAGCATGTTAGTTTGTTCATTTAAATTACCAAGAATGTTTATCAAATTGTTAGGTTCAGTTTGACTTACCAATCTTGATGCTGACTCACTTACTTTTGCCATAAATGGACCTTGAAGGTATCTTACACACTTTGCTTTCCCTCTTGATATGTTCTTGCATAGTTCACAAATTTCTTGAAATGACAATCGATAGACATCTCCTTTTCCCACAATATTTAGAAGATCAATCCATTCATCCTTTATAGCATTTAGTAGGAGAATTTTTAATGCATCTGATCCTAAATTATGCATTTTAGATCTTTTGATATTATAAGTAAATCTCTCCACTAAATCTTCTAGGCTTTCATCCTCTTTTTGGTTCATCTTAAAGACTTCATTTCTAAGGTCATGGTGCATGCAATAACCTTTATATTTTTCCAAAAATACTCTTTTCATATCATCCCATGCCCTTATAGAATTTGTTCCTAAAGTCATGAACCATCTAAGAGCTCTATCCTTCAATGTTGCCGGAAACAAATTCAATTTTTGAATGTGCAATGAATAGCCATAAGATCTACAAATTATTTCAAATTCAAAAAGAAAGGTTTCCGGGTCTTCTGATCTCATACCTTTGAAGTTAGGAAGCACAGATGGATGGATGTTCTTCATTTGAATGTTGATATCAGTTTCTTGAATGGGAAATCCATAAGGATCTTCCTCATTGTCATCATCTCCATCCATTTCTTCAACCTGCTTTTTCACCTCTTCTTCTACCTGCAAAAATATGAATTCATGATGTGGATGTGTGGCTCTTACTGCACCACATGATATAGTGGGTGTGGTAGGTGATTGAAGTTTTTTTTTTTTGTTTTTGTGGATGTAGGAAATCAGGATACCTAGTTACACTTCCCCGGCAACGGCGCCAAAATGTTTGGTCTCAATCTAGTCTCCTAAATTGAGCTCATTTAATTGTCAACCAGGGTCAGTAAACTGCTGAAGTGAAGTGCACCATATGTGCCTAAGTAACCTCTCCCTACTTCGTTGTGTTTAGTGTTTTCTGATGTTTTTGGTTTTATGGTTTTATTTTGAAAAGGAAAAGAACTAAGTGCTAAATGAAGGGAAACTATTGGTCAAAACAGAGTGAAGCCTAAACTATGATGGTAAACAAATGAAAATGCTGAAACAAAAGAGAGTCTAACTATGAATAGCAACCAACAAATACAAAGCTTGATAATGACTCTATTGTAAACTCACAACATGAAATTGAAATGAACCTGAGAAATGAACAAGCTAAGTGGAAATGAAGTTTTCTCCTAAATCATTAATCAAACAGATAACTTACAATGTACAACATCTCATCCATGAATAAAGATTTGTTGGAAAATATGTGGAAAAGAATATTTGTAACAAGGTAAAGTTTCCACTCTAAACTAGTTTCTACTTCTGTTTTGCAACTCAATTTAACACCTTTAAACCTTTCTCAAAAGTTATAGATTTCCTTTCAAAAATAGTCTTTGAGAAAGAGGCTTGTTTGTGAAATGATAAAGAAGCTGCAAAATACTCCAGACCTTATAATGATACTATCTTTTGTCCGAGCAATTGTGTATGAGTATGAATTTTGAATAAGAAGTTTTATAAGAAATTAAGCTTGCAGATTGAACCTTACAACTAAGACAAAGTAAGCTACAATGAACAACAACTAAACTTGAAGTGTTAAGGCAATGAGTTAAAACTAAACTAAGATGCTATTAAGCTACAATGAACAATATCAAACTAAAGAGCCATTATCATACTTGAAAAGAAAGGACAAAGCTGAACCATATGCATTCTACCTCCGGAGTATTCTATTGAAATTGGCATGCCATTACTCTATGAAATTACACAGTCCATCTTGTTCATCATGAATAATATGTTGAAAAAGTTTATTAGAACAATTCTGGTTGTATAACTCAATGCAATTGAAACATAAACAGAAGACTGAAAGTAAATACGTATCTAAACTGTGAAAACAGAGCTAAAACACTTATCTAAATTATGAAAACAGAGCTGCACAGGAGGTAGGGGCCCTCCACCACCTGGTAGCATGCAATCTAACTTAAAATTGACTCAGCACGTTCACAGAAATGCTGTTTCTTTCATTAAAGGAGAAAAAGACTGAAACAGAGTATTCACGGTTCTGGAACCTAACAGCAAAAGCCAAAAACTAACTAAGATCTCTAACCAGCGTTGCTTGGTCTCCCAAGTCATATTTATAGTGAAATTACATAACAGAACTTGAGATCATGCAGGGATTACTGTCTTTCCCATTCCTATTCGAATTAAAACTCTTATTGAAGGCTGCATATGTCACTTATTGAGACATTGGATCGAGACAATTCTACTGAAGTCTCTGCTTTCTTTAAATACCTTCCCACAGATCAAAACCATACACAGTAATTCGCTTTTCATGGTGTTAACAACCATGATAATACCCGGAATATGCCTATATGCGTTTTCCTTCAGATTTACACCGAAACTTAACTAATCAGAAAGTCACCGCAGTAGAATTATAGAACAATTAAACAGCAAGTTAGCTACTAATCAATATTTAGCTATTTTGGCAAGAAATTGTTAAAAATAGTGAAAATCATGAAAATACAATATGTTAATCAATTTTATGTAACCTTTAAACAATCCTAATCATTCTTCATTGATTTTAGGCTTATGAAGTGATAAAATAATGATGAAATGAAGTGAAGATTTGTAAAAGAGAAGGCAATTCTAAGGCTCAACAGAAATCATGGAAGCATTGTATGAAAACCCATTTTAGCAGCACACAAAAATCTCAGAGGATACTTATGAAGATCAGCAGGTTGAAGATGACCATATGACTGAAAATGATGAAAGAGAAATTTTCGTTTCAGATTTTCCCATAGAAGAAGACAGCATGTAGGGAAGTCAAGTTTCAATTTCAGATTGTGATAATGTCAAATCAGCTATTTCTAATCCAGATTCAGATTGTGATGACCAAGAATACCTTGTGCTGAACTCTACTGTTGAGATCACCTGGAATGCAGAAGACACAGTTATGGATCCGAATGTTCTCATGTCATCAGAACAAAGCCTTCAAAAAGAGGTAATTAAGGCAGCTCATGAACAACGAGGTGAGATCTTTGTTCAAGTGTGTGAAAAAGTTTCTCTTGATGAATTTATGGTAGATGATAGAAATGATAGTGTTGGGTTTCAAGAATCAGCTGAAGTTTCTTTTCTTATGATTGATGAATGTAATGAGAATCTGGCTGTTATATCATATGAAGATGACCTAAAATATATTCAGACTACAGAAGATCAAACAATTCAGGATTCCCTTTCAGTTTCTTCTTCATATGTCTCGTGTTTGGAAATGTCTTTCCAAGAAGAGATCTGCTCGTCTACTAGTTCAGAATGTTTTGAGGACCAGGAACAGACTTTTACTCAAGAAAGATGAGAAGCAGGAGAAAAAGACACCTTGTTCTTTTAGCAGAAGGTAAATCTTCATGTTCTTCACGATCCACTGGAAAATCTGTTGCAGTTAGCGGTGAAGGTGAGTATTGTAGTATTCAGTGATGAAGGAGATCATGGTCAATTATGTTTTTGGATGCCCAGTTACCAGTATCTGTTATGGACCAGGAGATCTGATTGGGAGAATCAATCAAGAAGGCATCTACTTGATTGGTTACATTGGAAGGCCCACTATACATAATTGTACATATTTCATCAGTATGCAGGTGGTTGTCATCATGATTTCAATCTTGATGGACTGCTACCTTTTTTCAAAAAGCTTTGTAAATTCTTGTCTTAAATCAGTTATAAGTCATTTGTGTTTGGTCTGTTGAGTCAAGTCTTTCGGTAATTTCAGTTTTGAAATTGAGTCATCAGTCTTTTGTCAAAATAATGGACTCCATGGCCCAATGGATAGGGCACTGGTATGCTCTCCCAAAGATCTGTTGTTCTTGGCACCTCTAGGGAGCTACCATCCCCATTGGAGCCAATGTTAGAGTCGGTCTTGTTAGTCCTCCGTCAGAGATCATTTCTCTATTTGCATTTCATTGTTTAAGTGTCTCGCTCAATTCACTCGGTTGCATTCCACTAGAGGCATGCCATTGACTGAAGGAAGACCTTGTTACTCATTCCCCTCATGCCTTATCTTGCTGGCCTAGGTCATTTACATTCCTGTTTGATGTCTAGGTCAGCAAGGAGTTAATTTGGTGTTTAGGTCTAGGGTTGGCAAATTGTTGTTCTCAAAGTGCTTCAATAATACCTGCAGGCCAGAGGAAGGTTCAATAAGTTTCTTATTTCAAGAGTTTCATCATCAGTAATGCTCAAGGATGATTCTTCTCCAAAACTTTGTTTTGGAGAAGAAATTGTCAAATTAGTTGTTTGTAATAAGTGTATTTTTAAAATTCTTTCGTCATGAAGAATTTCAAATGCAGGCCTTGGTCACCTTATTATCTTCAGCAGCTTCATCATCCCTGCAAAAGACAAAAAATAGATTCATCATTCAAGTTCAAGAAACAAAGAAACAAAGTTTTTTTGTAAAGTGTGAAAGGCAAAAATGTTTCTATTGTTCATTCCTTAGACGCCCCATTTGGAAATTTCGATTCTCCAACCAGAGAAATAGGAAAAATTGAAGTTTGAGAGAGCGAAATTGTAAATTTGGAGGCAGTCTGTCTGAGTTCGTTTGAGCATGGCGCACTGGGGGAAAGTGCAGCGCACCCATGAAGCGCGGCACGTAGAGCACCATTTCACAGTGCGATTTTTCACTGGCGCGGCGCACTGGGAGTGTACGTGGCGCACCAAGCCTCAAAGCAAAAAATTAATCATAGCTTCTTCATTTCTTTTACTCCAAACATGTTTTTCGAAATGGATGGACAGGCGGCTACCAAAATCTCAGGATGGACTTCTGACATATTATAATTTTATTGAGTTCTTGTGTGGCGAAACTGTATGACGATGACCCAAGTTCATGTTCGATTCCCGAGAGCTTCACCTCTTGTTAGCTGACATAGAAAAGCAGCAGCAGAAGAGAGTTGGGAGGAAGTAATTTAAAAGGATTTCATGGTATCCTCGTCATTGTCCATGGAGGATAAGATTGATGAATATTGAGAAATGCACAGCAGAGGGCGCATGTGGTCTCTGGATCAGAAAATCGACGAATCCATTCAAGATATAGACGTCGAGCATGTGACAGTCATGGACACAAGAGAGGGGTTTCCGGCTTTAATGGTTCTGCTTCTTGCATTTCAGAGCTTCGGGATTGTTTATGGAGACTTGGGAACATCTCCATTATATGATTTAGGCAGCACGTTTCCACATGGTATCCATTCTTCCAAAGAAGTAATGGGAGCTATTTCAGAAACTGGATTTCTTCTTATAGCCAACAAAAATAATCTAGAGGCATTGCTCTTACGTGGAAAAGGCTCTTACTACCTTGCAGATCATGACGTTGCCATGAGGTACTATCAGAAAGGGTTGCGTTTAGATCCTGATCACAGTGAGCTGAAGAAAGAGTATTTTAAGCTTAAGAATATTTTGAATAAGTCTAAGAGTGCTGAAGAAAATATGGAGAAAGGGAAATTGCGTATGGCAGCTGAGGATTTCAAAGCAGCTATACAAGTGGATTCTAGTCACATAGCCCACAATGTGAACATATATCTTGGTTATTAGAGAGGCATTAATGAGAGCTAAAAGCTCTCTGAAGTTGAGCAAGTGGAAATATTGGTACAAGGTTCTTGGTGTTTCAAAGACTTCATCTATTGCAGAGATCAAGCGAGCATATAAAAAACTAGCCCTACAGTGGCACCCTGACAAGAATACAGACAATACGGAGGAGGTAGAAGCCAAGTTCATAGAAGTGGCAGTCAAAGACCGGAAAGCCTAAAATTAAAATGCAGAATACCTACCACAACAAAAAGATAGGAACGGATTTCCTATTTTTGTCTTCAGTTGCAATTCAAAGGGTCTACGCTCTAGTTTTTGTCTTTTAATTGGTCATTAGAGAAATGCAAGTAGAGCGCTAGTCTGTCTTCAGAACGGATGATTGGCTTTTTAGTCTTGTTTGCTAATGATGATTAAACAATTCCTTATTTGGGTCGATCTGTTTTCAACATCTTAGTCTATTTATTGTATTGAAAATCATTTGTAAAGGGGGGGATTTCTGGGAGAGATTTCTGGGACAAGTGTGGAGGAAAAGCTTCATTGTACAGTCTTAATAGAGAATTAATGAAAAGATTGCAGCTCTGGTTCATGAGATTCTTGTGGTATGAGTTTAGCAAATGTCTGTTCTTTCTGTTTCATATGTATTTCGTTATGTTTCACTACTCATTAAAAATCATTTCCAGTTGAATGCTTTTAAGTAAGAAAGGTAGAATTCAGTTTACTACTCTGCCTTGGGAAAGTGTTCATGTTCTATGTTTTCTTCTGTTGAAAAGGATTTGTGTATTTATGCCCTTTTCACCCTCTTAAAAATCTTTCCACTCCATATTATTTCAAATCAAATTGCTTAACTTACTGCCTGTCTTGCCTCACAAAATAATCTGTGTCCTTGATTTAGTCTCTCTGCTCATGCTATTCCTTGGTCCCATACAACCCAGAAAACCCCGTCATTTATTAAAATACCTCTTTCATTTTTATTTACTAGCCTAAAATCATTATCAGTTTTCCATTTAGGTCATCTCAGGCCTTATTGGACATCTTTGCCGAGATAGACCTGGAGAGAGCCCTCTCCTGTCCTCGTAGGGCTAGCTACGAGGCTGAGCTTGGTTTGATGTTACCTTGAATCCTGCTTTCTTTCAGCCTGAGGTAGATTCAAGCACTAACAGACCCATCAAATTTAGACAGTAGGAATATATTGGCTTTGATTTACCTTTTGCTGCAGGGCCTCCTCTCCTCCTTCCACAGAATAAACTGTGGGAGAGATAGAGTCTCTTTAAAAGCTCTAGATTGATATTTGTATTCACTTAGGTATTGAATTAGAACTTGATCATCCAAGTACCTTTCATGCTTGTCTTCTTCTTCTTCATGAGAATAGGAAGTGCATGGTCCTTCCTCTTCTTTTTTCTCCTCCTCTTCGGAGAGGCTCTTTTTAGTTCTGAAAACTGATGAGAGTAATCTCATATTATTCATCATTTTGATATTCTTCTATATTATTTGGCTAAAACTCACAGGCTAAGCCAAGAAACATGCTTTGATACCATTTCAATATCCCCAAATGGGATCTGTCGGCAAGACATAGCTAGTAAAACGCATTTCCCAGAAATGTATGCAACAATATTTGAAACCAAGTCCTGGATCCCTTAGATCAATGTATCTAAGACCGAAATCAAAGAGGAGGCTGAAAAAAAATCACTCCAGGTGGGTTAAACAGGTCTCCCATACCTAGTTGTCTTGAAAAAGTGCTCAATGAAGGGACTGCAACAACAAATGAACAATATTGGAGTAACAATGTCATTTTTATGAGCTTAAGTACATGATTATCCAAATAGCCATCAAATGTAAAATATAGCAGAAAATGTATACATATCCTTAATGAATCAGTCACTGAATATAGGCAAGAACAGCCCCAAGAAGACATGTACATGGGAATAAAGAAAAACTGCTACACAGGAATATCACAAGGCTAAAATGATGTAGTTTCTTGGATAAAATGCAACATGCTGAATAATAATACAAATATATGACAATATATGACTCAAGAAATGAGGGGGAGCAATCTCTAAATCCCAGAAAATAATAATACAACAATCCTTAGAAGGATTGGCTGAAATATACAAAAATGGTAAAATGTCGGAGTTGCAGGGTAGTGGCTGCAACTCAAGAAATGGAAATGAATGGAGGAGGATGAAGATGCTGGATCAGATAAAAGACCACCTCCAAAGGATATTCCAAGTGAAAGGCTGATCCTAACACTGAAGATCTCACCCTCCGACAATCACTGCAAACCCTCATTGCAAATGCACAATGAAAATAATGCAGTCACTGAGGGAAACTATGTTGTAGGTGGCATATAAAGTGTTGGCCAAGAGACAAGATATGAAATCTGCTCTGAATCCTTCCTTACTGATCTCCCAAAGGAAATAAGGCTTCCTCCTTTGAAAAACAAGTCAACGAATAGTGTTATGGGATCTCCACCGCAACACCCTGCAACACAACGTTATACTTGAGCATAAATAACATTGTAGATGAAGGAGGTGGCTTGGCCTTGAGCCTAAATGTGGAGTGATGAAGTGAAATCCCTCAAGAGGCCTCTCAATAAGGAGAAGGAATCATAAATAGGAATTCATTGTGCTAAACAACACTGCAACTCTTCTAAACAGCAGGAGATTGCAAATAGTCTAAGCAGACAAGAAAACAATAATCATGAAGCATGTGTCACCATGGCTACCTTGCCCTCCTTTTAAAAAAATGCAAGCTCCCTCTCCATGGTCCCACTCATTAGGATTTCTGCCATCAAGGAAACTTCCCTCCTCTTTCACTACGCTGTCCCACAAGATGATCTCCACCTCCTACAAAACTTGACCTTGTCTTCATGCAAATGTCCTCTTCCACACATGAGGGTCTGAAATCTAGCTCCACTGATGATCCCCTTTCATACTATGAGGTATTTGATTCCTATTTCTGAAATGTATGGGCCTCCTAACCCATTTATTCATCTCCTAAGTGCAAGCAAAAAAAATTAATACTCCATTTAGCTGCATGCTAAAAGTGGAATATTACATATCCCAAACTTTATATGAGGTATTTGAGAATTTATAATTTTTTCCAAATGTCTAGAGATTTTCATCTGAGAAATATTCATAGTTAATTCAATTTGGGCCTTTTATAATTTCTTCCTCTGGCTTACCACTTCTTATTCCATTTTTTCTTGCTCATGATTTTTATCCTTTATTTCATTTCTCAGAATATCCTCTACTTTCCTTTATTCATCTAGTTCAATATTCAATTTAATATATCTTCTGAATCTGGTTCAGTCTTTGCATATTTCAGAAGCATTTATTTCTATTTCTTACTTTTAAGTTTAAGTCTGTCTATTTCCTCCAAAGCATTAATTAGCTCCCCCTCAAGATCTACCTCACCTTATTCTTCAACTCCTAGAGATCTTCCTCATGCTCTTCCTTTTCCATCAAGATAATTCTGATGTTCCTTCTTCATTGGGAAAATCATCTGAGCTCTCAGATGCACTGTTGTCTTGTTGGGCATACAAATTTATTTTATTAAATCTGTTCCCTTTCGGCTTGTTGCTGAAATTGGTTTTCTCTTTCCCTCTTGACTGATTCTCCATTTTCTTATGAGGACATTTAGATGCATAGTGCCCCACTCTTCCATAGTTAAGGCACTTAAATGGAAGTTTGTCTTTATACTTACCTGTGTATTTCTCCAATATTCTAACAAATTTGGCCTCTTCTTCATCATAGCATGAGCATGTAACTTCCTTCTCTTCTCTGCACTTATATTCCTTAAAGGTTGCCTCCCTCACATTTGAATTTCCCTCTGGAGGTCTCATCTCATAAGCTGTCAAGTTTCCAAGTAATTGGTTCATGGTTAGCGTTTCCTAGTTTGTTGTTTCTTATATGGTAGAAACCTTAGGGTTAAACCTGGATGGTAAAGATCTCAATATATTTTGTACAATTACACATTATTTAATGGTTTCCCCTAGATATTTCATGTTATTCACAACTTCTACAACCTTTAAGAAGAAAATGGCTACATCTTCATCTTCATTCATTTTTACATTTTCAAATTTAGCTCTATAGGCTTGCAGTTTAGCCATCTTCACCTTTTTATCTCCCTCATGGATATTTTCTAAAGTATCCCCGACATTCTTGGCAGCCTCAATGTGCATTAATTTGATAAATTTTGTTTCACACAGACCGCTCAAGAGTTCATTCATGGACTTTAAATTAGATATGAAATTTTTCTTGGCTTCTTTCTCTGTGTCAATATCCTTTGGAGCATATCCTTCTTCCACATCATCCAAAACTTCTATTCCTAGAGACATTATGTATGTCCTCATTCTTATTTACAGAAGGCATAGTTTGTGCTAGTAAACAATGGGACTTTATTTGTTGAGAAACCTTCTAGGCTAGCCATTCTGGGGACCTAGGATCTCATTCCAATTGTTAAAATGATACGGAAGAAACTGGTTTTGATACCAATTGATGAGCCCTTAGTTAATCTAAGAGTGCGCGGGGGTGAATCAGTTTAATACATTCATGGACATTTAAAAAATTTTATTCAACTCATTTACACCTTCATTTCATAAGAAAATTAATACATAATGGATCAATAAACATAATGTGTGGAAAACAAGTAAGTAAACATATTAAATCATCTCATCAACACTCAATCATCAAGCACATAGACAACAGATATAAGCGGAAACCCGTAACGGGAGAAAACGACATTTTATTATTGTTGTGATGCAAAGGAAAGCTCCAGCTCCCTCTCACATCTAATTTGTAGTAGGCTCCAACCTACAGGAGCCTACTACCCCAAATTCTACAAGCTACAACTTTCAAGGAAGCTTCAACTCCCATCTACTTTCTGCAGGCTACAACCCATAAGAGGCTCCTAACTCAACCAACTACAACTCAACATCTATCAAGATAAAACTTGAGATGGAAGCACCAAATCCCTCACACTACAATGAAATCATATGCTGATTTACCTCGATATCAACTCTATTTTCATCCTTCTTCAATGCTACCCTTCCAGCCTTCAAATCTACTTGATATCAACTCTGCATTCGTACAGCCTCTCTATCTGCTCCCTCTCATTCTTCCACTCTCTAACCTATCTATGCACATTAAGATAACATCATTTATAGAGATCATTTCATGCATGTTTTCATTCTATATGGGAATATGAAGTGAAAAGGAACGACTCTTTCCTTCCACCCATTCATCTCCTCACTCAACATATTCAGGATGTTACAAATATATACAATTATTACAGTATCAAATGAAGTCTTACTTTTCCAGCGAGACTTTCCTTTTCATCACAAATAATACATTTATAGTTACATTCAAATATTTCACTCAACCCTTTCAACTTCTTAGATTTGTTGTGTGTTTGTCCTCTTCTTCTTGTTGTCCCTTTGTCTTTTATGTTTTTGAAATTATATTCCAACTATGTCGTATGACCACCTTTTTTCCCAACTCAACCCATGCTGTTGCATTGTTCTGCATGAGCTCTAGGTCCCTTTTTTTTCTTACTCGAGCCTTTTCTTGTTGTGTTCATACTTTTCTTTTGTTACCTGAGTCTTTTCTTCCGCATCAGCCTTTTCATTTGACTCACTACCACAACACTGTTCTGCACAAGCTCTTGGTCCTTTGTTATGCGTTCAGGTATTTTCTTCGTGACATGTGGGGTATGGCCCACATAAACTCCCTTTTAACACGCAACGGAATACAACTTCGAAGTTAAATACAACATACATACATTAGCGATCAAACAACGCTGCTTTAAACTAGACTACACATAAACACAAATCTCTTTCATACGTGCGGAATTTCCTGCTGGAGGGTCCCACAATACCTTGAACCAATCAAAACACATCATATATCAGAAAAATTACTAAAAAAACTTAACAACGAGCTTATCATTTTGCCGATTTGAAGTTTCATTGTAATCTCCACCGTAGATCTTCGCCAGATCTAATGATCTTTCTATACCTCTTTGTCTTATCGCAATCACTCACTCGCAAGTTTAACTATTATCCATAATGCTAAACCATATCATATGAGATGTGTGCTAGTGCACAGTTTCGACACGTTGCTCCTCCCTTTCACCGCATCGCATCTTCCTAACCTTATCACATCGCAAACTAATTAACATACCTTCCAAAGCCTTAGCGCTGTCCGCTAGCATTTACGATGTGAAAACTTGTGATTCGCCATCCGCCATTGATATGCCATATGATATAATGTTCCTCATTGCATGCCTTGTCATGCCAACATGTGTCCCTTCTCCACTTCGCATCGAACACAAAATAACTTACCTTGAGACGACCTTAACACTTAAGCGCTAAGCTTTGTGATTTGCACTTTCGATCTCCACCGTTGGCCTTATTTGGATCCAACGGTCCATGCTAGTCTCCTTGCTGATCCACTTCACATCACATGTTAAATATCTTAACTTGCAAATTCATAACCATAAACATTGTACCCTGTGATGTGCGATATGTTCACAATTTCTATGTGATTTTCACTGTTGATCTGCACCAGATCTACGGTCCTCGTTGCTGCTTGCAAATCTGATTGTCCTTCTCAACTCATCTTACGGTGTAATCTCATCTGTTAAACTGTCACATTCAGTTTTATGATCTAATCCTGACCGTCTAATCACCTCACTTGTAATTCTTCTAAGTGTTCTCTACCTTAGTCAAATTTTCTTCTTTCTGTGACCACCTCTACTCTGCATCTCCATTATCCTTCCTGAGCTTTATTTAGTTTCTAAATGTGTTGATCTCTCTTGAGCTTTATTCACTTTCTAAATGCGCTGATCTCTCCTGAGCTTTATTCAGTTTCTAAACATGCTGATCTCTCTTGAGCTTGTTCTTCTATTCGTTATTCACTCTAACTTGGGATTATTACTATTGTTGCACGCCTTACTCACTACATTGCTACATGCCTTACTTACTACTGCCTTGTCTACCTTAGCTTCCTTTGTTTCCTTTGATGCTTCTGCTGCCTTTGCTTATTTACTGCCTTTGATCCTTGTAAGCCTTGCTTCTTAGCTGCCTTTGTTTCCTTTGCATTTTTTATAGTTCATGTGTTGCTGCTTTGTGCTCCTTTGCCATCAATGAAAATATTTCCAACAAGAGGATTTAATCACAAGACACTATGTGGATGTTGTGAGGGTGAATTATTAAGTGATCCAGTTATAAGATAAATCTAGTGATTAGAAACTCTTACTCTTCACTACTAGGGTGGTACGAACCTCATCAAGTATCAAGCAATTAGGTGGTAACCACAAAGAGAGCTCTTGAGGGCACCTACTTTGGATGGGCCCATATGTATCTAACTATCACAAGGTGATAGTTCACGATATGGAAGTGAAAAAAATGTGATGATTTTATGTCCAATACCCTCATATGTTCCATTCTATTTGATATACTTCATATCATCACAGGTATACAATTACCGTTTGCAGGGAAAATTCTTGTACCACCTTGGCTAACTATGTATTCCTACCAATGAAAGATTCCATGTAATATGAGAAGCTCACACTTCTCTTATGTCGGGTCATTTTTGTGTAGGAATGACTATGTCTCACTTGCAGAGGTTTTTCTAATGGCCTCATATGAAAGAGATTATATCAAAATATGTAAATGAATGTGTGATGTATTATGATTGTAAGCCAAGTAATATAAAATTAGGGCTATACACACCACTCCATGTTCCTTCTTGTCCTTATGAAATATTCCCCATGGACTTTGTATGAGGGTTTCCTTTTTCAGTAAAGGATCATTATTATTTTTATGTAGTGATGGATAGGTTTAGTAAGATGTGTATCTTAATGCCATTTAAGAAAAAATTTACTACTAAACAGACTTCTTAACTCTTCTTTCAGTATGTATGGGTTCATTTTGGGTTTCCCACATTCATTGTATCTAATTGTGACTCTCGATTCCTTGGAGAGTTTTGGAAATTTTTTTGGAAGATGATGGAAACCAAAATAAAGAGGAGCATGGAATTCCATCCACATACCAATAGAGAAACATAGGTTCTCAACCAAATAGTGGTTCACTTTCTTTGATGCTATTGCAAGAAACATCCCAAGCTGCAGCATAAGTATATCCATTATGTGCAACATGCATAAAATAGGGCCATGCACTCATCTACTCAAAGGTCATAGTTCAAGACATGCTTTGGGTACCTATCAAAAGATCCCTTAAGCTTTGTCTTTAGGCACGATGAAGATTCTAGGAAAAAAAGTGATGAATAGAAACCACACAAGTTCATTCAGTGGATTCAAATGAGTCATCAAGCACTACATGAACACTTGTATAAGAGGCATGCTTGATATGAATCTTAGCATGAAAAACACGGAGTCGATCATTAGTTTGAGGTTGGAGACAAGGTATTGTTCCATATTAGAAGCGACGGGATAAATGGAGAAGGTAAGAAATTGAGACCAATTAGATATGGTCCATTTACCATCTTGGAAAAGATTGGGAAAAATTCTTATTGCCTTGATATTCCAACATATTCGCATATTTATTCCATGTTGAATGTTGAAAACATGAAAATATATGTGCCACCAATCATCATGGATGCATAAGAGGGTAGGGAGGTACCTTCAGTGGATGATTTCTCACCAAAGTACTTGGAAAAAATGCCTTAAAACATCATTCTTCACAGGAGGATCGGGACTTCATGACGAGGAGATGCAGAGTAATTTCGTGTGGGTTTCACAGGGATGCATCTAAGTAAATCATGATGGATTTAAATGGAGAAATTGAGGGATAAATTCTCTCACCTGATAGTTGATTGAGAAAGATTTTGGAGGCCCAAAAGCTTCTTAGTAAGGAGGAAAGATCTAGGAGGATCCCAAAAGGTCAAAATTTTGAAGTCTTCAAATCTAAATGAAACCTATCCCAAATCATATAGCTCTTCATTTGGAATCCAATGGTGCAAAAATAATCTCAATCTAACATCGTATGTGAAAGTTATGAAAATCTGTAGTTTTTTTCGAATAGTAAAAAAAAATTGCAGGTGTACCTTAAGGTGCCATGTGGCAATCCCATGGGCTACCACATTGTATTATGGAAAACACCTATCATCTGCAGTATAAAATATTCTATTCCAATCCAACATCAAGACATGGTATTCCATACGGTGACTAGGTGAGTAATATGGCAGGTGATTGGGTTCAAGCATACCAATGGCATGCTGCCATGTGGGCCAATAATTTAATTCCAAATGGCACCATGGTGGAAGACCATGAGGATAAATCAAGCCCATGTGGACTAGCTATTTTTTGATAATTTGATAGGTGTTTTAATTTATTTTTTTGGATTTTTAAGCTTTTTGGCGGTAGACAAATGGATACGAGCAGCCAATTCAATTTCTAGTGAATATTTTTTTTATATAACAATAGTGATAGGTCGATTGTTTTTGGGTTTGAACCCCAACTAGTTAGCTGGCCATGAACTAAATATTGGCATGTTACCATTGGGTCAATGACTCACCATTGATATGTTCTCTTAATGAAATTTATTTAAACCAATTTGTTTGTGCATATGGGAGGAGGAACATCGGGTAGTATTGGAACCTGAACTTCGGAATCGTGTGCTGGAGGAAACCAAGAGAAGAATAGTGTGACACATAGTTTGAGACAAGGAATATTCTAGGAGAATTTTCCGTAGAATATTCTAGGAATATTTCTATGTGGGATTTTGTGTAGAATATTTTATATTCATTGAGGGGCCAGAACTCTAGGTGACATAATATAGTGAAGTTGATGCTCAAATTTCTCCGAATTTCAAGAGGATTTCAATGGTTACACTCAATATTGGAGGTATGATGATGTATTTTTCCATGTACATCTTATTTTTGTTGAGATGAATGAAGAGGCCTCCGCACTATTGAAGCAAGGCTCAGAGACATAGTCCACATTGGATGAACTCCGTTATCAAATTCTTGTGTGATTTGTCTTTATGGTCTCCTTCATGTTTATGCTTCTTAATGTGTTTGAACATATTATTTTTCATGCTCCTTTCCATGCTATTCAGTGGTCTCCTTTATGTGTGGTGTCTATATTCTCACTTCCTGAGAAATGGAGTGAAGAGATATGTCCAAGAAGATAACTGAGAGAGAGAGAGAGTGGTTGTGAAATAGAGGGGTGAGCATGATATATATATATATATATATATATATATATATATATATATATATATAGATATATAAGTATTGATGCGAGGTCGGTTTTCAAGAATGAGGGATTTTTTTTTCTTAGTCAAACACGCTACTCCATGTAATCCGACAAAGGCCACTTCAAAACCTCTTCATTTCGGTGAAACAACATTGCGAGTGTAGCCTTTGGTTGTAGTTGTTGGCATCGATGTTGTGAAACTAGCTCCAAGAAGAGAAGAAAAGAGATATCAAAACCTTAGAAATAAGCCACTTCGAGGGGGAAACCTCCAATACATTACATGAATGAACAATTCTTGGATGATTCAAATTAAGAAACCTCCTTTCTATATATAGGAGTCCATGGGGTCATAATGTAATCCTAGTAGGGCCACAATGTAATCCTAGCCGACTTAACAAAAATAATTTAAGGGCACAATAATAACAATATGGAGGTTACAAGGGTACAATAATAACAATAAGGGGGTTACAATAACAAGAATAAGGGACAATACTAGTAATATAGGGACCTAACATGCCCCTCTCCTTCAAAAAAGTGTTGTCGTCAATGCTTGAGTAGCTCTGGGTGCTTATGTATAAAATTCTCATCCTCCCATGTGGAATCTTCGGTGGGTAAGTTCTTCCACGTGATGAGATACTCTGAAATTGATCGATTTCGTAGTTGTCAAGTTCTTGTTTCTGTGATCGCTTTAGGTTCCAATATGATTTTTCCTTCCTCATAAAGTTTTGGCAATATTGTTCGAACTGAAATATTTTCACCTATAACCCTCTTTAAGCATGAAACATGGAAAATTGGATGCACTTGTGAAGAATCAGGAAGCTCCAATTTGTATGCCATAGTACCAATCTTTTGCAACACCTTGTAAGGACCATAGTACTTTGGTGATAATTTATTATCCTTTTTAGCTTGCTTAAGCAACATTTTTTTTGTATGGTTGTAGCTGTAAAAATACCCAGTCTCCTACATCAAAACTTCTCTCACTGCGATGTTGATCTACCTGTTGTTTCATTCAATTTTGTGCCAAATTCAGGTTGTCCTTTAAGATTTGGAGCAATTCTTGTTGATGCTCGATGTGATATTCCACTGCTTGAACCTTCGAATTTTCTCTTAAAGATGATGTGGTGGATGGTGGATGATATCCATAAAGTGCCATAAATGGGGTCATTTTTGCTGCCGTGTGGAAGGAAGTGTTATACCACCATTCAGCTAGAGGTAACCACTTGACCCATTGTGTTTGTTTATCATATACAAAAAAAACGAAGATATCCTTCCAAAAATTTATTTACTATCTCAGTTTGACCATCGGATTGAGGATGATAAGATGAGCTATGAACTAATTGAGTACCCAAACAAGAAAATAACTCCATCCAAAATTTTCCAGTAAAAATGGGATCTATGTCGCTCACAATAACCCTTGAGTTTCCATGTAGCTTTTGAATTGTGTCCATAAATGTAGTATCAATTTTACTTGCTTTAAATGGATGAGATAATGCACAAAAGTGTGCATATGTAATGTTCCCAATTTTAGCCTCAAGCTAAACTGGAACATTATAGTGGCATATTTTTATTTTGTTTAATAAAATGGGTGAGGAGACCCCTTAACCCCTTTTGATGGAAAATAACACTCCTTGTGTGGAAGGAGAAATAATGAAGCAGCTGAAATAAACACCTAATGGTGTGAACATGATGAGGATCACCTTGAGTTGGCCATCTTTGACCAAGTCAACAGCGCTGCCTGAGAGGGGTAGCTTGCATTAGAAGATAACGCAGATTTTCGAGGGAAAGCATTCAAAAGTGAATGGAAACCTTAATTGTGGGTCCCATGGTGAAAGAGAGTTCATTCACTTTATAAGAACGAAGGAGCAACTCATTTGGTTCATTCTTTGATTCAGAAATTTCATGGTGAGGCCAAGGACTTGCATATCCAGGCTGTTTAGCAGGATTGTAGTGTTCTTGAGCACTGGGGGTGTTCCCGGTGGGAATCCCCCACCTCTTGTTCATGGGAGGAGAGGATTTGAGTTGTGTTTCCTCATTTCGGCATTTGGCCAATCTTACTCCTTTAGTTGCAGCATTTTCCTGTAGCAGGTTGGTGCTGTGTAGCTGGGGTAGGACCAGAGGAACTCATAGAGTTCTTACTTACTTGCCTTTCAGTGGAGGATGGATTTATTCATTGGAGGAACTGTAGAGAAGGCTCTTGGAGCATATTTCAGATCTGTGGCATCAGGCCACTCATTCACCAACTCCCACTGCGCAGTCACTTGGAGGAACTACGTTATTCCATGAGGGTAGTGTTGTGAGGGGTTCTTGTGATCATCAGGAGGAATGCTTTGAGTGAAAGGGGATCAGCTCATTTTCCCTTGAGGACTTCAATCAGAGGAGGGCATAATTATTTCAGATCAGCCACATCCTCATGTTCATTGGTTCCAGCTGCAGTGACAATTTATTTGTCACTATTGTATTTTGTCCGGCATTTCTATCAATCTCCCTGAGATTGGCTAGAAATCCTATATTCAGCCCATTTTCTCATGTATGGGAATTTATTTGTATTCCTTCAGCTCTATCATCATTTTTTATGTATTCAGAAGCTGCATGTCTCATAGAAACTACGCATTTATGGTTTTCCGGCATTTCTGTGTAGCTGTAGCTACTCCAGCATTACATTGTTTATTCATTGAAGATTGGTTCTAATGCTTGAGGGCTTTGTTCCTCATGATATTTCTGTATAATATTTCTGATATAATTAATAAGATGATGGCTGTAGTATTTACCCTCTCATGATACATTCAGATTTGAAAATTTCCAGATTTATGTTTTGCATATTGTTGTAAGCTCTTTCATTGAGCATTGTTATAGAGACCTAGATTGGGGAGATCTGAATAACCCATCTAGTGTTATTTCTTTGGGCTCATTTTTTGTAGGGGATTTATATTATACATGTTCTAGGGCATCATAGTGATGGTTTTCCTTATTTATGAAGCAGCTTCCTTATACAGTGTCCTCAAGGACCTTGTGGCAAAAATTCCCGAGGTGGAATATTGCATATCCATAGGCAGAGTATGAGAAGGGCCAGCTAGCCTCAGGATTTCTCCCTTATTTCGAAGGATTCATATCCTATAAATTCCCCATCATTCAATCTCTGAAATGGACTTGCAGTAGCTCACTGAAGAAGGAAAATGGAACATCTTAAGATGTTCTCGACGGAGCAGCATGTTCCTGAAAAAGGGACATTACAGCATACTTGGTAAGTCTATCAACTACCCCCATAATGACACTCTTTCCTTCTGAATTAGATAAACCAGTGATAAAATCCATTGAAATATCCTCCTAACATTGACTTGGAATGGATAAAGGTTGTAGAAGACCCAGGGTCTTAATTGTCTCAACTTTATTCTGTTGGCAAACCAAACACTCCGCCACAAACTTTTGAATATCAGATTTAAGGCCATCCCAAAAAAAATATTCTTCACCCTGTGGTAAGTTTTTAAAAATCCTGAGTGTCCTCCTAAAAGAGAAGTGTGCAATTCCAAAAGAATATTTTGTTTTAGTTGGAAATTCTTACAAATATATAAGTGATCTTTGTACCATAAGGAATCATTTTTCGAACTAAATGTATCAAATGTACTAGGATCTTGCTGCAAATTTTGAATGAGTGTCCACACTTCTTCGTCCTTCTTCCATTCATCTCTTTCTTTGGTTATCCAATATGGTTGGATAATAGAAATGGCACAAAGCAATGCTTCCACCTCTTCATTCCTTCTTGAGAGTGCATCTGCAACAACGTTTAGCTTCCCTTTTTTGTATATTATTTCAAATTCATAACCCAACATCTTTGTGACCCATTTTTTCTGCTCTTCTAAAGATAGTCTTTTCTCCAAAATGTGTTTAATACTATCATGATAAGCTTTTACCTTGAAGTGTCTTCCCATTAGGTAAGTTCTATATTTCTTTAGTGAATGCAATATTGCTAACATTTCCTTCTCATAAATAGGTTTCAGTAAATACTTTCCTTTGATTGGACGACTTTAAAAAGAAATGGGTCTTCCTTCTTGCATTAAAACAACACCAATTCCATTTCCTGAGGCATCACATTCCACAATAAAGGTTTTTGTGAAGTCTTGCGTAGCTAAGACTGGTGCTAGGCACATTGCCTCTTTAAGATGTTCAAAGGCCTTAGTTGCTTCAGGAGTCCATGAAAATGTATCTTTCTTCAATAATGTTGTTAGAGATGTTGCTATTCTGCCACAATTCTTAACAAACTTTTGATAATATCCTGTTAACCCGAGAAATCCTCGCAACTTCTTTATTTTTGTGGGGACTTTCCATTCCTTAATGGCTTTAATTTTGTTATGGTCTACCTTAACACCCTTGAGAGATACAATATGACCCAGATATTCCACCTCTTGTACTCCAAAGAAACATTTGGATGTTTTTGCATATAATTGCTTCTCCTAAAATAGTTTGAGCACCCTGTCAACATGTTGAACATGATCCTTCCAAGACTTGTTGTAGATTAGTATATCATCCAAAAATACTAGCACAAATTTTCTAAGGAAGGGTTTGAAAATGGAATTCATCAATCCTTGAAATGTAGAAGGTGCATTGGTAAGGCCAAAAGGCATGAAAAAAAATTCATAATGACCCTCATGAGTTTGAAATGTTGTTTTCGGAATATTTCAGTCTTCATTCTAATTTGATGATACCCTGAACGAAGATCCAATTTGGTCAAATAAATTACTCCATGTAATTCATCCAATAATTCATCAATCACAGGAATGGGAAATTTATCTTTAATGGTGAGCTTATTTAGCTCCCTATAATCCAGACACATGCACCATGATCCATCATTCTTGTGTACCAATACTACAGGAGCAGAGAAAGAACTTTGACTAGGTTGAATTATACCCACCTCTAACATTTCTGCAATCATACGTTCAATTTCGCTCTTTTGGACATAAGGATATCTAGAAGGCCTGATGTTTGGAGGAACACTTCCTGGAATCAAATGAATAGCATTATCATGATCACGAATAGGTGGGAGTCCTTTCGTAGTTTCAAAAACTTTGGAATGATTGTCCAAGACTTTTTGGATATCTGTCGAAATAGATGATTTTGATGTTGGAAATTCTAGTGAGCATAATTGTGCAATTATGCCTCGTTGTTCTTTCTTTAGAAGCTTTGTCATGATATTAGATATTATTATCTTTCCTGGATTCCCTACAATACCCCTTAATTTGACTTCCTTTCCTTCTGAAAAAATTCAAGAAAAGTTCTTGAAAATTAAAAGCTACCGTCCCTAAAGATTGCAACCATTGTACTCCTAGTACAACATCAGCACATGCCATAGGAATGGAAAGAATTGGACTATTCAATACATATTCCCCCATGGTTAGCTTGATATTATGGTACTTTCCAAAGAAATTTGTAGTTCCTCCATTTGCAACCATCACTTGACATTCTGGTGCTGGGTATAGGAAACAATTCAATTCCTTGGCTACCTTACAATGAATAAAATTATGGGTACTACTTGAATCCATCAACATTATTACCTTTTTCTTCTTGATATGTCCTTCTATCTTGAGAGTTTGAGGAGTGGTAATTCCTACCAATTCATTACACGATATGGTCGAGCTCATTTCTTCCTCTTCTTGGGTTGGTTCCTGGTGTATATCCTCTTCTTGTTCATTTTCTTCTTCCTCTTCACAATCTATGTAAAATAATTTCTTCTCAGCACACTTATGACCTTTAGTGTATTTTCTATCACAACTGTAGCAAAGCCCTTTTGCTCTTTTTCTTCCAATTGTTGTGGTGTCAACCTTGTAGGTTGTGGAAATCTAGGAGTAGCAACACTTCCCTCTTTATAGAAGTGAGTGGTAGGCTTCCTTGTCGCCATAATTTTACATTCAATTTTCTTGCCAACCTGAATGCCTTCTCCAATGAATCAGGTTCCAAAACGCGAACTTCATGTTGGATGTTATCCTTTAAAGTACCTATGAAGAGATCAATCCTGTGTTCCTCTGGAATATCAGTTACCCTTATATTAAATTTTTGGAAGCCCTCAATGTGCTCCCCCACTAAACCCTTTTGTTTGAGATTTATCAATTGGCTAAAGAAGGTGTTGCTCTTTGTATCCTCATAATGTGCTATCATTTTCTCCATAAAAATTGACCAAGTGACAATTTTTTTACGGGAGCAAAGCCATCGATACCATACAAATGTATTTTGTTCTAAATGTAAAGTTGCAATGCGTACCTTTTGTGTGTTTTGCACGTTATGGAGATCAAAATATTGCTCCATCTGTAGTATCCATGTTACAAGATCCTTTCCATCAAACTTCGTCATATCCATTTTTGGAATATGGTGGTTCTTCCCGCCAACATTAGATTTTATGAAATCATGATTAACATTTATTTTTTTCTCATCATGAGTTTCCTCTACTATCTTTTCACCATTAGGAAACATTTCTTGTATCAACCTTGTCAAACCTTCCATGTCTGCTTTTAGATCATTCTTCATGTTTTCCATTTTAGATTCCATGCCAGCTTCCATGCCATCTATCTTATATTCCATGCCATTCTTCAAACCATTCATCTTAGATTCCACGCCTTTCTTCAAAACTTCCATGTCATTTTTTGTTGCTCTTTGCGAGAGCGAAATTTGTTGCACTTGCTCTTGTAATTTTGATATGTCATGTTTCCATTCTTTGTCTTCATGAGTCATAGTAGAGCCTTCTAAAGGCTTAATGGGTGTTGAATTATTTTTAGGGGCCATTTTAGAATCCAATACTGATATCTATTCTACAATATTCCCTTGTAATGAATTCAACTTGATTCTTCAAATAAGACTTATGCAATTCGGGAAAAAAATACACATCTTTTACTTGCTTTTGAGGAGCTCGATATTGAAATTGAATTATCTCTATAATTGCAAATCCTAAATATCTGAAATTCAGCCCCGTAGTAGCCCTCTGAAGCTTATTTCTAATTCCACAGGTTTGATCTGATTTGGATTCTTCAAGGCAAAGTTATGTCCAATCTCCCACAATGACCCAATTTTGGACTAGTTCAGTAGAGCAAACTTGTATGAATTTCCACGTGTCACTGTTTCCTCCTATGGATCTGAAATTTATAGACTGAAAAATTCATTCCATGAACTTGTGGCCACTTTCTACAGAATTCCAATCCGATGCTCAGAGAGAGCGATATGAATATTTTCCCACGATCACCTCTTTGAGATGAAATTCAGAACCCTCAAAAAGCCCGAACTTCCATAGATCATATCTCCAAAAATATTGTGAACCAATATCTACAATTTTTTGGCGATTTTCCAAAGGATTTTGGCTTCTAACTCTAAAATTTTTAGCTTCTGAACCTTTGTAGAAAACATTTTATTACAAAAATACCACGATGACCTATTTAGGTTAAATTCAGGAGCCTTCAAAATGACCTAAATTGCACAGATCATATCTCTGAAAATATTGTGAACCAAGCTCTGAAATATTTTGATGTTGTTCCTCAGGATTTTGGCTTCACACTCTAAAAATTTCAGATTTTGAACCTTCGTAGAAAAACAGTTATAGCAAAAATGCCACAAGGACCTGTTTGTAGAAGGGAAACCCTAGAATCTCAAAGCTCTGATACCAAATGTTGTGAAACCGGCTCCAAAAAGAGAAGAAAATAGATATCAACAACTTAGAAATAGGACGCTTCGAGGGGATAACCTCCAATACATTACATGAATCAACAATTCTTGGATGATTCAAATTAAGAAACCTCCTTTCTATATATAGGAGTCCATGGGGTCATAATGTAATCCTAGTAGGGCCACAATGTAATCCTAGCCGACTTAACAAAAATAATTTAAGGGCACAATAATAACAATATGGGGGTTACAAGGGTACAATAATAACAATAAGGGGGTTAAAATAACAACAATAAGGGACAATACTAGTAATATTGGGACCTAACAACCGACCATTTCATCTTAGCCTACATCTGTCCATTGGCGCGTAAATTACGATGCCTCATGCGAAACGTCTTTGTTAAAAGTGACGTTTGACTTTTTCCAGAAGCACCACCAGCTGACTCTGTGAGGTGAGATTCAGGGAAGCAAGCATCATGTTACAATAGATGATCGAGTAAACAGTCATGGAGAGAATTTTTATTGGTCTAGGGAATACTGATGCACATGCAGAATTCCATGGTCATACTGATTAGGTGGGAACATCTTGTTAGATCTTGGAATTTATCAAGTTTAAAATTCCATGCTTTCGTTTGAAGTCACCACCATAAGTATCCACACGTTTAAAGTTCCACCAACCTGAACGGTCGTAGAATACATTTAAAAACCTCCGAGATTAGTTGCATAAGTTTTTTGTATTACATGGATAATTTTAATAGATAAAGAATATTGACTAAACCAACCTAATTATATCATTATTTTACATTATTTATTTATAGGTGAGAAGGATCAAATTTGAGTGTAAAATTTCCAGAAAACTTTGCATTTGGAGAGATTTGATCTTTCTAGATACTTGAAAAGTCCATATTTAAAATGGAGTTAGGTTGGTTTATATATATATATATATATATATATATATATATATATATATATGAAAACATGGATGTCAAAGACATTAAATTGACTCTATGACTTCAATTTTACCAAAACTACAGTATTAATATTTATAATTGTTATATTTTTTGTTTTAATTTTATTTTAAATAATTTGAACTATGATTCAAATTTTAAATGTTGATCAAGTCATTTATTTTACTACTTGACACAAAAAATTCTATATTTTAATTTAAACCTAGTCCAAAAATTTAAGACTATCCATTTTATTTCCCAAAGAAAAAACTTGTAATTCTATTAAAAAAATAAATTTACATTTTTCATGTTCTTAGCTACATGTACTGATAGCTTGCAAAAATTGCACAAAAGAACAAAATTACATTTACCAGATAAACTGAGTTTTTATTTTTACTTTTCTATTTTTGGTACTTTTTCTCAACGCCCAAAATTTGGGCAATTACAATTTCCAATTCTTCTCCTCCTCGTTTTGATGGCATGTCTTTGTGTGAATGAGAACTCTCAAATTCAAGAGTTCGCTTTGTTTTACCTGGATAGTTTCAAATTTTCTCATGCTATTTTATTGGCTCCTATACCACTCCTAAATCTTTGGCTTGCTCAACATGTCTCTCACGATTATTTTTCTTCTTTTCACCCTCCTTCACATGGGGACCTTGTTTATTTTTTTCTTTTGCTTTTTGATGATTGTCGTCCCTTTTTTCATGTTTGTCTTCCGAATAAAGTGAATCATGAAACTTCCATATGTTTGTCTTTTATAATCTTTGACATTGACATATTTTGAGGTTATCATTTTGTTATAACAACTTTCCCTTTCACGACATCCTTGAACGATGTAATACCCTTAGGGTTTTTTGCAGATGAAGTTGATCCAGTTGCGTTAATAATTCCTGGAGCTCTTCCCCGCAACCTCAAATTTATGATGATTGTATCATTATTATATATTTTGTAGTCCTTCACCTGGATGGTATCTTGTAACGAGCTACCTTCATGAATCATTTAGGTTTTTCACAAATTTTTGTTGAGACTCTCTGAGATCCTGTTTTGGTTTCTACAAAAGATGCTTCTGATTAGAGAGAGGGAGTGACTAGATCTGAGATTTGGGCCAAAGAAAAAGCATAAATCTACACCCTTCCTCATGATCCAAATCTTAAGCCTCAAATTTGTGGCTCTATTCTAAAAAGAGGAGGTTATATCGTGGATATGGGGAAGACCTGCTTTAATTTTCATTTACCCGCTCCATCAACTAGCTACATAAAAACGTCATCACATATTATATGCCCATGAAACTAGATGACATATTGAGTTATTCACCAGATATTAGGTGAAGATATGAATAGAAGTGAGAAAATCTATGTAGTCCAACTACAAAAGAAGTTTGTAGTAGTCCCCTCTGTCATACTTCACAGGTGAGAAACGAATCTCAATGGTGATTTTAGAAGAAGTGTATCCCACGTAGATTCTTCCACCATGAACCTCCAATACTATTATATGATTAATTATAGTGGGACCAATGAACTAATCCCAAAAACCCAATTTCTGATGTCACCAATTCACATAAAATATTTAATTCCTATATTTCCATTGATCCCACACACTCATTTACTCTTTAAAAATATTAGAATTGAATCTACCTCCCTATCTCCTCCCATTCAAATGTGTTAAAGTTACAAAGAAAATTGCAAGTGAAAGTAGTTAACCAATCCCACAAACAAGCACAACAAACATAGAAATATGGAATGTTGGTGGAGCATAAAAAAATTAGTCTTTCTACAAAAATACATGTAAACCACACATACATATTATGGAAATCCATAATCTTAGAGATATTATTTCATATGAACAATGAAACGACCTACAAAAAAGTTCAGGCTTGTATCTCTAGTCATGATTAATCATAAAAAAGAAATTGATCCAATACAAATACATGGTTTCAACTATATCAAAACCAAAAGTGTTAATCCCCTATAAACATATATTTTTTCGGTTTAAATAACCTCCAGGAATAATGTCTTCTTCTGGAAGAGAATCATCCCATCACATTCTAATAGGAAATACTAATGTTTATCTCAAATAAATGTTAACCATCTCCAATAATTCAAATGCATTATGAATCAATAGATATTTAGTGATGTAATGGAAATTTAACATTGTAGCAACAACCTATCTTTGTTTTATATAATTTAATGAATATTTTTTTATCACTATTATATGAACAATCTACATAATTTTTTTTTTAGAATTTTTTGTCCACACAACATTTTCAACATTTCTCAAATTTCTAGGGACCTTTTCTCTCCCTACTTTGTTATATTATTCACTCATATAAATCACTAATATAAATAGGCATATATTTTTCAAAAGACTATTAGTCAATATCATAATGCTTTCATCTCACTCATTCGAGAGCACATATCATGTTGTGTTTTAATAGGATATGGTTTGGAAATTTTCTACCACATTGTTACTAGAATTAACAGTGTTAAGAGCGTCAGGATTAGTTGTTTCCTTTGAGTGATAATCCTTTACATGATTATCTAGTTCCTAGAATGCAAATAATCATTTAGTATGCTAGATATATTATATATTGGAAAACCAACATATTAACATCCATTTCTTTTATAGATTAAAAATTATTTTGGTAATTCTATTCGAACAAAACCTCACAAACATGTATAATATCTAAAAATTCTTGCATTACAAACCAATCCTTCACCAAATTCTTCATAATTACCTTAACACAATACTTTTATCAGTATAGAGAATATAATAAAATGTGACATTGGAAATGGAAATCCTATGACAAGCCACAAGTGGTCATCAACATTAAAATGTTTTATGATGGATCTATTTTGACTAATGGAAATAGAAGTATTTCCAAATAAATATAAAATATATGAATACTATGCATCATGGGTGTTATATTCCAATGAAGTAAATAATGATGCCAAGCTATTATTTGACACCAAAATAGCACTATCAGTAAAAGTGAGATGTAGCTACAATCACTATAGGTAATATATTGATATAAGAGGTTGTTTATGCCCATCACAATAAAATCCTAATACTAAACTAAAATAATGAGTTATCCACCATAGTGATGTAGAGGAAAATTTCCTATACATGTTTTTATTATTGTAAAGAATATATGTAAAGGATAGTTTTGCACTCATGGTGCATATAAAGACTCAGAATATAGGCATTATAGTTGGAAATATTGACTAATAAGAATTCCCTAAATTCTAGTTTCATGATGACGGTTACCCAAGTTCCTTGAGAACCCCCTTTATTTTTAGATGTCATAGTTCCTCTCACTAATATTTTTTAGTACATGGATAGAGATGCCAAGGTGCTTATATCACATGTTTGTTACTTTCATCTCACTTTATAGGATGGAACCTTTATGGAAAACATAGCAATATGTGTATTTGTTAGTGACATTCTTCCAATAAGGCTGTGGTATAGACTATTAGAGGATTTAATCACAAGAAACTATGTGGATGTTGTGAGGGTGCATGATCAAGCGATCCAATTACAAGATAAATTTATCGATAAAAAACTATTACTCTTCACTACTAGGGTGGTACGAACCTCATCAAGTATCAATAAATTATATGGTAACCACAAAGAGAGCTATTTAGGGAACCTACTTTGGATGGGCCCATATGTATGTAACTATCACAATGTGATAGTTGACCATATGGATGTGAAAAAAAAGTGACAATTTTATGTCCAATACCCTCATATTTTCCATTATATTTGATATGCTTCATATCATCACAGGTAGACAATTACCATTTTCTGGGAAAACTCTTGTACCACCTTGGCTAACTGTGTATTACTACCAATGAAAGAGTCCATGTAATATGAGAAGCTCACACTTCTCTTATGTCTGGTTATTTTGGTGTAGGAATGAATATGTCTCACTTGCAGAGGATTTTATATTGGCCTCATATGAAAGAGATTATATCAAAATATGTAAATGTATGTGTGATGTATTATGATTGTAAGCCCAATAATAGAAAATTATGGCTATACACACCACTCCATGTTCCTTCTTGTCCTTGGGAAATTTTCCCCATGGACTTTGTAGGAGGGTTTCCTTTTTCAAGAAAGGATCATGATTATTTGTATACAGTGATGCATAGGTTTAGTAAGATGTGTATCTTAATTCCATTTAAGAAGAAGATTATTCCTAAACAGAATGCTCAACTCTTCTTTCAGTATGTATTGGTTCATTTTGGGATGCCCACATTCATTGTATCTGATTGGGACTCTCGATTCCTTGGAGAGTTTTGGAAAAGGGTGTGGAAGATGATGGACATAAAAATAAAGAGGAGGATTACATTCTATCCATAGACCAATAGAGAAACACAGGTTGTCAACCAAATAGTGTTTCACTTTCTTTGAGGCTATTGCAACAAACATCCCAAGCTGCAACATGAGTAGATCCATTATGTGCAACATGCATAAAATAGTTCCATGCACTCATCTACTCAAAGATCACAGTTCGAGACATGATTTGGGTACCTATCAAAAGATCCCTTAAATTTTTTCTTTGGGTAGGATGATGATTCCAACAAAAAAAGTGATGAATACAAACCACACAAGTTCATTCAACAGATTCAAATGATTCATCAAGCATTGCAGGAACACTTGGAAAAGATTTATTCTTGATATGAAGCTTAGCATGAAAAATATCGATTTGATCATCAGTTTCAGGTTGGAGACAAGGTATGGTTCCATATTAGAAAGGACAAGATAAATGGAGAAGGTAAGAAATTGAGGCCAATCAGATATGGTCCTTTCACCATCTTGGAAAAGATTGGGAAAAATGCTTATCTCCTTGATATTCCAACATATCTGCATATTTATTCCATGTTGAATGTTGAAAACATGGAAATATATGAGCCACCTATCATCATGGATGCATAATAGGGCGGAGAGGTACCTTCAGTGGATGACTCTGCACCAAAGTACTTCCACAAACTTCCTTAAAACATCATCCTTCACAGGCGGACCAGGACTTCATGACGGGGATATGTAGAGTAATTTCATGTGGGTTTCATGGGGATGCATCCAAGTAAATCCTGGTGGATTGAAAAGGAGAAAGTGAGGGAAAAATTCCCTCACGTGACAGTTGGTCGAGAAGGCTTTTGGAGGCCCAAAATCTTCTTAGTGAGGAGGAATGATCTAGGAGGATCACAAAATGCCAAAAGTTCAAAGTCTTCAAATATCAACGCAACCTATCCCAAATCATAGAGATCTTCATTTTAAATCCAATGGTGAAAACAGAAACTCAATCTAACACTGTATGTGAAAGTTATGAAAATATGTAGTTTCTTTCCAATAGTGAAAAAAAATTGCAGGTGTACCTTAAGGTGCCATGTGGCACTCCCATGGGCTACCACATGGTAGTATGGACAACACCTATCATCTGTAGTACAAAATATTCTAGTCAAATCCAACGTCGGCACGTGGTATTCCATAAAGTGACTAGGCGAATAATATGGTAGGTGATAGCATACCAATGACGTGTTGTCATGTCAGCGACTTACATAGTGCCACATGGGACCATGATAGAAGCCCATGAGGATCAATCAAGCCCACATGGAATAGTGATTCTATGATAATTTGATTGGGGGTTTAGTCTATTTTTTTGTATTTTTAAGCTTTTTGGTGGTAAAAATATGGATACCATCGGCCAATTCGATTTCCAACGAAGAATTTGTTTTTTATAGCAATAGTGATGGGTCGACGATTTTGGGGTTTGAAGCCCCAACTAGTCAGCTGGCCATGAACTAAATATAGGCATGTTACCATTGGGCCAACAACTCACCATTAATATGTTCTCCTAATCAAATTTATTTAAACCAATTTTTTTGTGCATATGAGAGGAGGAACATCAGGTAGTATTGGAACCTGACCTTTGGTATCGTGCACTGGAGGGAACCAAGAGAAGAAGAATGTGACCCATAGTTTGAGGAAAGGAATATTCCAGGAGAATATCCTTAGAATATTCTAGGAATATTTCTATGGGGGATTTTGTGTGGAATATTTTAGATTCTGGACCAGAACTCTATGTGACATAATATAGTCAATTTTATGCTCAAATTTCTCAGAATTTCAAGAGGATTTCACTAGTCACACTCAGAATTGGAAGTATAATGATGTATTTTTCCATGTACGTCATATTTTTGTTGAGAGGAATGAATAGGCCTCCCCACTCATTAGGGGAATTTTGAGGTCTAAAATGGGCCTCCTAAGGAAATTATAAAATAATAGTGGAAACAATAAAATAATATTAGATTACATCATCAAATTTTAGAGGGGAAAAAAAAACTATTTTTTCAAATCCTATTTTAAACTTGTCTCTCTATGGGTTTACTCAAATTTCGAGCAGTAACACTCGCTGGATGAAAAATTTTATTCTTCATCCAATGAGTACCCATGTTGCATACTTTCGATGGACCCTTCTACATGAAAAATGTCATTGAATCACGTTTTCTTCATGTATTTATCATTTTTCATGTAGTAGGGTCCATCAAAAGTATGCAACATGGGGTACTCTTTGAATGTAGAATTAAATTTTTCATCCAACCAGTACTCCTTCTCGAAATTTGAGTAAAACCTTAGGAGATAAGTTGAAAACATGAGTTGAAAAGGTAGTTTTATTATTTTATTATTTTTTAATCATTTTGCTTTTTTACTCCAAAATGGTGAATCATCCCCCATGGTTGACATCATCATCTTGAATCCTATTGGTTCTTATAAAGTTTATTTTGGTTGTGCATTTTTCTTAGGAGGCCCATTTTAGACCTCAAAATTCCCCTAATGATTGAAGTAGGGCTCAGAGACGTAGTCCACATTAGACAAACTCCATTATGAATTTTTTGTGTAATTTGTCTTCATGGTCCCCTTTATGTTCCATCTTCTTAATGTGTTTGAACATATTATTTTTCATGTTCCTTTCCATGCAATTCGGTAACATCATTAAATAAAAGATCCTGGATTAGGCCTCAATTCCATGGCTACCACAACCATAAAATAGAGCCACCAAGGCTCACACTCCAAGATGCATCATCTATTAAATAATTAATTGATTAACAATTCCTTAGTTGGTTATTAAAACCTAACCCAAGAATCACCAAATTTTCATGAATTTCCAGAACCCAAGAACAGGGATCAACAATTGGTTTTCAAAAACAGAGTTCACTAGAACTCTAGTCATTTATAGAGTCGAGGCATATGACTCAATTATGTTATTCAACAGAGCAAAGAAAGAAATACTTTAGGAATAGAAAGATAAATAAGACATGATGTAGTTCATTATACAGCTTACTTCTCAAATCAAGGACATGGAAAGCCAATTGGATTTACTGATGAAAGAAAAGGAAACTGTGAAGGAAACAAAAGTTTCCACCATTCCCACAATTATTCCTATTATTACAGCTGTTGTTCCTTATACATTGGGAGAGAAGTTAGCACCTAAAGAGCCACTAGCAACTGCAGTGTCAGTACAATCAACTACTACTTCCCAAACAGAATCCTCAACATCAAAGGTGCAACATACAAATGATGCAGGGAAAATTGTCAAAGAAATGGAATAAATGACATTGAAAACCAATGAAATCAACAATTTGAAGAAACAAATTCAGATTATGGAGGCATCCAATAAAAAAACATTGATTAATGCCAATAATTATGAAAAAAAGCTAAAAGACTTGAAGAGAAAGTCAAAAAAATTCAAAAGGATTTGAGCTTTACCACAGAGATTTCTTACTTAATAAATCACCTATGGGCCAACATTATTGAAACCATACATCTTCCATGGCCATCAATTCAAATAATTTATGAACAAAGGGACCTCCTTCTAGCAGCTCAAAATGAAATACAAAGGACTACAGAAGAATTAGCAGACAAACCAGCACAGGCACAAAGGCTAATTACCATCTTAAATAGTAAGAACAGGACTCAGCTAGAGGAATTGAAGATTCAGGATAGGACAAAATCTATATTGAAAATCAAAAGGGTATTGACAAAGAAAACTTTGATCAATAACTTGAAAGAAAAATGTGATGCTATGAATTTTTCCATTACCAAGTTTTTAGCAAAGTATACTATCTAAGGCAAGCAGGCATTCAGACATACATGTATTCAATGACAAGTTAATGGACCAGAATGAATATGATAAAAAAATCAGAGATCATGCCAAATAACAAGTGAATAAGCAACTGCCACAGGGATCTCCAACAGGGAAAGTAGTTCTCCAATACCTTGAAGATTTATTCTTCCTTCAGAATGAAATTAAACACTTATTTGTGATTAAGCCAAATTTTGCTAAGTACAATGAAGAAGATGAGAACTACAGAAAGTTGAAAAGTATGAAGATTCCATATGTTAAAAAATGGCAGACCTTCACAGATTTATTATAGCAGCAAAGAAGCAAACAGTGAAAGACAGTGCAGATGAATAAATCAGTTTGAGAAGAAAACAAAAAACACAGTACTTGATTTTGAATTTTTTACTGCTAAGAAAATACCTTTTACAACAGTTAAATGTCAAATTTTCAAGTTAAAGAATATCAGAGTGAGAATCCGGAGTTAAAGTATATCAAAAATGAAAATAAAAGCTAGTTGATTTTACTGCTCTAATTTCCTTTTTTACAACAGTGAAATGGTTAATAAACAACGTGAAAGAGTATCAGAGATAAAATACAGGGTCAAAGAGTATCTGTGACGACATCTTCCAAAAATATATTTTTCAATATGACAGCAAGCATGGAAAACTATTCAAACAAACAAGTTTTGTTAGATAAAATAGCATTGTATTTTCTAGATAACACGAGAACTTGCTAAGTTTTTAAGAAGATGTCCCTCTTAATGTGTAAAGATATTTTTTATTTCCTCGATTTATTCCTAGATTTCTCTAGGATATTTTGTAATAAACATTTGTATAAATACTTCAGTTTATGAAGTGTTTAGTGTGGAATAAAATTTCTAAGAACATTATAGATATTTTGCTGGTACATTGGAGGCTCACATGTGTTGATTTCAAGGCACCAGTCTAGACAATAGCCAATTGGACTTCATAATTCAAGATTCATGCGATAATTTGAAGAGTAAAGTGCATCTATCTTTTCATTGTTTCCTTTCTGAGTTACATACGTTTCATATATGTTTTTCAATCTTAATGATTAAATAGGATTATTACTTTAGGACTAGTGTTAAAAATCCCTGTCTTAACTACTTAATCATTTAAATGTTTTCTGTTGATTTCCGGATTTAGGAATCCTTAATTTCTCCTATTCTCGTTTGACCCCTACCTCCTTCCTCTTTTTCCAGATCAAAGGATTCTTCATTTCCCTTTATCTCGAAACAATCCATCTCATCAAAACAATCTATCCAAATCTTTGATGGTTATCTACCTTTCCCTAAATACATTAAAATCCTCTTGGCCTTGCCTTCTAGTTCCCCTTGCTAGACTTTGACTCCATATCCCAATGGACGAGTAGATCCCTCTTTAATTTGTCTTTAAGTAATCTTATTTTCCACCAAATATTTCAAAACCAAAATCAAATTGAACTATCATAACTAGCCTAAAATATTAAAAAAAAACAAAGTTAAATCATAAAGACAGAGCCCTCTCTGAAATTTAGGAAGGTTGGATCCTAAATTTCCAAAGTAGGTTTGTGGTTACCCCTAGTTTTCTTAAAAATAAAAATCAAAAGCCCACAATATTTAGAAATTACTAGGGTGATAACAAGAATCACTAACTAAAATCCCCAATTAGTTCCAAAACCCAATCATAGGGCTCACCAAATGGTTCATAACTATGAATCATTTTCACAATGAATGGCATGATTAAGTTCTCGATTAACTAATATAACATCCATAATGCATGCGTACTACATGAATGTCTAACCAACTAACTCCCCTTTCTGAATAGCGGAGAAACCTTTTTATAAACATATGTTTCCATTATTTAATATAATAATATTATATTATAGTATTATAACATAACATTTTCATCTAGATTCATTTTCTCCACTGTGGAGTCATGTCCCCCCCATACCCTTTTGTCTAGGTCCACCTGCAACCATTATGTGTTTATTAATATTCATAAATTAAACATGCTCACCACATCAAGCTTTCTAGCCTCATACCATAAAATGTACATATATGCGGGCACATTATCCCCAACACATAGACACACATACACATAGGTGTAAAACCCCAGAAGGAACTTTAGGCTTACCAACTTAAGTAATTATGAAATTATTAACCAACCTAATAATCATGGTCCTCAAATCCATTACATAGGCACACCAACCTTAATGATATTCATAACTTGGCCCACTATCCTAACATGTACATACACATAGAGACATACCATCCTCATGAGTCTCAAGCTCACCAGCCAACACATATTATAGATTGATATTACATTAATCATTTAGGAGTGGAACTAGGGATGTTACATTACCCTCCCCCTTATAATAAGATCGTCCCCAGTGTTCCCTTAACTTCAACAATAGAAAGATACTACCGGGCATAGGGGCATCACTCAGTTAACCTATGACATAGCACATGCGTTCATGGCATACTAAACCATACCCTTAATTTGACTACATATTGGAAAATACCTATAAAAATCACCTTATTTAACCCCTTAGCAATACTAACCAAAAAAAATTTTGCTAATCTAAAAATTCCTTACTTTCACTAGATATTGTAGGTATTCATTTTTTCATTAATATTTTTATACCCCTTTATATTTATATCCCTAACATAATCACATGATGCCTCGGCGTGTGAAAACATCGATCAAGTTGAAGGGCTTCTGGATATTGAGCTCATAAATGGAAAACTGATAAACAGAGATTCTTATCAACAAGAGAGCCCAAGTTTTTAGGTGTCATATGTCAATTGCTAAGCTGGAGAAAGGTTGTTCAGGTGTCGACTGTATGTCATAACATGAGGACTCTATAGATGTTAGGAATTCACCACAAGTGTTGACGATGAGGAGCTAAAGTTGAATGTCAAATCCAAAAAAACTATTAGAAAATTATGCCTAAAACATGAGGAACATAATCAAGGCCGAGAAAATTGTGGCCAAGTTGGATTCATCCAAAAAACAAAGGATTGGAGATGCAATTGAGCAGGAAATCCAGTGGTTGGATAATAACCATCTAGTTGAGGCTGATGATTTTGATGAGAAACTGAAAGAGATGGAATCCACTTGCAATCCTATAATTGCAAAAATATATTAGGGAATTAGAATTATTGATTGTTGTTCTCGATGGTGTGAAATCTCTCTTAGATGCTAGTGATCACTTGGTGTTGAACGTGGAAATTGCTTGTGTGTTTGGTGCTCTTGGCCTACTGATTAAATTGGTCATGTCCTACTACAAAAAATTTATGGGCAGACATGAATTAGGGAAAATTGTTATAAGTGAGATCACAAGAAGCTCGGGATGAAATCGTCACAAACATTGGAGGCAGGATTGGCTTGAATACCAACGTTTTCCTCTTTATATGTAGTCAACGAAACAAACTCCCCTGCACCATATCTCAATAGGAATTTTCATGTCTAAGTGAAAAAAGAATATATAATTCAAACCTCTTTGCAAGCATATATCCCCTAAGTTATGTGGTTCATTCTTCCTAAAGAATACTCTCATCATTGACATTTGAAACCTAGGTTACATATCTGGTGAAATTCTGACAGGAAGGCTCTTGTTTCCAGAGAGATATATTGCATATCAATAGATCTCATGAAATATATGTTTGGAACTTTATATTGACACACAACTGTCAGGATTAAGAATGACAAGGTCATAGGGTATCTAAGTAGAAAGGTTATAAATCCAAATCTTGAAAATAATGATCAATTTCTGTAGCAGGCTACAATCACGAAGCCTAGGATGGATTTAAAACAAGAGGATGCTTTACAACAACAAGTTGTTCAACAAATTCTAAGGTCTGATGTATTGGCTTCAAAGACAAGATTCCATGAAAAGACATTCTACTCCACAAGACATCCAAAATTTCATACACTTATTTAGTAGTAGCAAAGAACATTAGGAGTGACATTGAAAGCAAAGAAGAATATGTGGAATAACATGTTACTTTTTTCCATTAAGGAAATTCAGTAGAAACTTCCAATAACAAGATACATTATTGGCTTTACAACTATATGAAACAACTTACTTTATAACTATATGATACATTATTTTCTTCTTAGACATTTTAGGCATCAATAAAATGAATATCAAATGTATTGGGATCAATTTCCCACACATTCAATGCTGCATACTCTTCCCAACACTCGTTTAGTTGAGATTCAGTGTAAGCCTGCATGCAAGATACCCAATTAGATGCATTTAAACCAACCTTGATTAGGAAATTTGAACTAATGATATTCCTCATGATCTATAGATTCTGTGGAGAGTACCTTTCAAGAAATCTAGTTAAGAGCATTAGCGTAGAAGACATCCATAGTATTCATTTACGAAGCCTCATCCAGGTATGTTTCATAATTTATGAGGTATACTTTCAAGTAGTTTCAAGATATTTCAGAGGTACGTTTAGTATTAGTACTTCAGAAGGAGATATTTCCTTTCAAGATCCTTTCATTGAATCTAAAGTGTGGCCTTAACATAAAATATATGACCTGGAGCAATGTGAAAAAGGAAATGATCCTTCGGGTGGAAGTTGGTTGAATAATATGGCAATGAATCTTGATATCCTCATGCATATATAAGGCTATACATATTTGTCTACGGTACTTGAAGAAAATGGACATCGAATGTGTCATTCTCAAGAGATAACGGAGCCATCCTCAAATATTGTAGTAGAAGGGGTAGAAAAATATGGCGTGCTCCTTTTTTAGAGGCTTGCTTGATAGTATAATTCAAATAAATTTAATTATTTGCATCGAAAGAAGTGAACCTAGAATTTACTATTAGTGCTGTGGAAGATTAACTGACTTGAGAAGTATTGCTGCAATTATTCTTCAACAAAAGTTTTGATGTATGGAAGGCATTGAAATCACAAGCCTTATATCTAGAAAGTCTAGTTTTTTGAAGCTCCATTTGAATGTTATAAGGTATTTGATCTCTGTTATGTCAAGCTCCAAGATTCACCATCTTCTGTGATCTTCATCCCATAATAGTGAAATATTTTGGTAAAATTATCCTAGCTTCAAGACACCTCATGTCAATGAAAGGTCAGACTCAGATCTTGTTTTTAAGATCTTCATTATTGTGGCCCTCTTAGGGAACCACTCCAAAAAATCCTCTGCAATTTTTCTGTGACTAAAGTGGTACAAGAATATCGAAAGGTTCAGGAAATAATAAGACATTGAAGTTGATTAGAACCTCAGTTCCTTCATTACATCAGAGACCTTCTCTTCCTATGCAGTCTTGTGCATCTCCATTTAAAGGGAAGCCTGATCGTTGTTATAGAATAAGCCTAAAGCAGCTATCAAAGTCAATAATGTATTACCTTTTTGAGAATTATTAGCCTTGAAGGTTGAAGTATGGAAGCTTGATATCTAGTAGATCATTGTCTGCAAATTCAAGGTGTAAAAGTGACAGTAATAGCCCTTGTCATATACGCACATCAATTACAGCATTTTCCTAAAAGCCGACCTATTAGCTCCCTCTAATTTCAGCAGATTGACAAGACTAAATCTGCAGGGAGGACATTTGAACCACTTTGGGATTCTAGGATCTAGCCCTCCTGAATCCAGAGAGGGATCTCTCTAATAAGTGTAAAGATTGATTTATCTTTAAGGCTTTTGGGTATGATATTAGACTAGTTATTAAGAACATGGTTTTTGTTTGTTTTTGGATGGTTGAGCATTATTTTTAGTTGAATGGAAGGTCCTAAAATGAAAGAGTTTCAAAGGTGTGAAGATGTGAGCAATCATAACAAGATTTGGCTGATAGGATAGATATGAAATTGGCTTTTATTCCATTGGGCTATGGAGTCATAAAAGGGTTTAATTGTGCAAAAATTTCAAGAGTGTTCCAAAAGGCAAGTCATCTATATCAAAATGTATTTTTAGATTAAATTATGGAATTGAACATTAAGAGTGTTGAAAAGGTGGAAAAAGACAATAATTTAAACTAGGATTTATCAATCTTTCCAAACAAGAAAATCATTTTAAGCAACTGTTTAAAACCAACCAAAGGACAGGGCTAACCATAAACTTCTTTGGACAAGATTGTATTAAAGCTAACTTATCAGACAAACAATCTAGCAATCCACATGACTACTTTCAGAAGGGATGAAAGAAGATAAGAAAACAAAGTGCAGCCTAAGATCAAGTAAGATACTTTTAAATCTAAACCTGCTTTCAGCATACTCTTAAGGAAACTTTCAGAACAACCTTTGAAGAAAGAACTAGAAGATAGGGAAAACCATAAACTTTTCTAGTCTAACTCTACTTAGCATATAATGAAAATATCATTCAAGAACTTCCTTTCAAGCTTTGCACATCAAGACAGGGACAAAACAACATTCCTTGATAATGTTTACACTTAACTTAAGCCATTCTTAAACACACAAAAGGAGGAAAACATAAAGATAAAGCTTATCAATGAGAGCAGGGTACTTTTGACAGTAAATCCTAGCTCTATATTTGGTGTTCTTTATCAGAGAATAAGTGAACAAAATGGCATACATGAAAGGAAAACAATAACACAGTAAGAAGTACTTCACCAATGATATAGACCAGGATCCCAAGAATCAACTTGTATATTCATGTCAATCCAGTTACATACTTCAAGTCCAATGTTTCAGTACAACAATCATCTTTTCTTCCAAGCCTAACTTATTTGATCACAAACAGAGCTTCAAAGCTTCTCAACGCTATTTACATGTAGAAGTTTTGAGCACAAGTATTATATCAAAATCTAGCAACCAACCCTTTACAATGTGCCCCTAAAGAAGATTTTATAGGAAAATGAGGAGGTGGAAATATTACTAGTGTTCAAGTATCATAAATTCTACAGTTAATTCAATTATCTGCCTTGAAAACCATGCAAGGCATAAGGCAGGAATACATCCGATCTATATCTCTGTTTCATAACTCTATTTTGCTTCCGAGGCTTAGTGGATTAAAATATTGACTTCAGGGCACTTCCTTATCTTTCTAATAACTTCTCTGACAGTTTGAAATTGGTTTCTTTGATTCGAAATAACTGTTCAGCTGTCTTTATGCTAATATGTTATGTTCTGGTAATAGCTATTCCTTCTTTTATTTCTTTGAGGCTACAGGAGTCTTTCTGGTAGATGGAGAGGATTTAATTAGCCTCTGATGTGGCAATGGAGGCTTATTAGATTGGTAGAATTCCTTATCTTTCCCTAAAACACCTTTAATTCACTTAGTTCTGTGTTTTAGGACAGATTAAGCTTAATATGTGTCTTCCAGTCTTAAAAACTTTGTTAAAACATTAGGCTTTTGATAGTTGAATTTACACCTTAATCCCTTAAAAACTGTGTTAAAACCTTTAAACATCGATTTTTGATTTGATTTTATCCTTGGACACTGATACTATCTGTCTGTGGAGTTTGATGTGTTCTTATTGCTTTTGCAGGCGCGCAGAGGGTTTTAGAATAGCATCAGTGCTCATGAGGCATGGATGAAACATGATATGGAACCCTACAGAGTGATATTCTTCACAAATAAACGCTTGGGGGATTGTCATCCTTGGCCTTTGATTTACTTTAAGAAACTGTGTAAAAGCTTTACAACCTGTAAAAATACACAAAAAGTTATAAAATCCTGCGTGGACGGGCTTAGATTGCTTCAGAGGTTTAGGTTAGATCGTGGTTGTTGGATGAAAGCATCCAACAACAAGGATTTATCGATGGGGTCAGATGGGGAGGCGGTTGGACAACGATGGTGGGGATTAAGTCCGGGCCGTTGATCTGCAAAGATCAATGGTCGAGATTGATCGGGTTTATATAATGTAGAGGGAGCCACATTATAGTGAAATGGGAGAATATACAAAGGAAATGCGTGAAAAACCTTTGGTGGAGGGAAAATATGGTTAAATGAAATTTGGGGTTTCAGAAAGACTCTGGGCCGTCGGATTAGATCAGCCAACAGAGATCAATGGAGGAGATTCACTGATGAGGTCTCTTGGAAGAATGGCAGAGGGAGATAGTTAAATGGTTAGATTAAAATGGGACCGTTAGATTTTCAAAGATCAACGGTGGAGATTAAAAATGAGGGAATGTAATGTAAATGGGGTAAGGTGGTTTCGGCTATAAAAACCATTGGTGGCGCGCTGCTTTGGGGTGGTTTTCAAAATCTCTCAAAAACAATGTGATATAGGTCTCCGGCCGACACGTGTACTTTAGAAACCGCCCATATTGCGTAATTTTTAGGGGTTAACTTTCGGACTCAAAAGTACATGATATGAAGTCTTGGCCATCGAATGAAAGGTGGGCAGATCCAACGGTGGAGATGAGAGTGTGACAAGACAAGTTGCGCAGGTGGAATAAGGGGGGCAGGGTCAAGGCAGTTTTGAGCTAGACCATTGGATCAGAGGAATGGACGTCAAGATTTATCGATGGGGAGATAGGTCCTGAAGGATTTGGGCTTATCGGGTTCAATATAGACCATTGGATTAGAATAATGGACGGTCCATATTACTTCTCGAGGAAACGAAAACTATGTGATACGGGGGGTTCGGGCAGAGATCGGGTAAATGTGGACCATTGATCTGCAAATATCAACAGTGGAGATTCACTAAGGAAATTATATTTCGGGGTTTAGTAAAATAACAAGGGAAGTCAGGTTAGATCTGGACCGTCGGATGTATGAAATGGATGGCCCAAATTCAATCTCAAGGTCGCGAATCGGCGGAGGAAAAAAGAAAGGCATGATGAAATGCGCTGATGCGATTTAATGCGGGCCGTTAGATCTAAGAGAGATCAACGGTGAAGATTTAATCGACGGGTGAAATGGTAAGGGCTGCGAGCAGAGTGCGATTAAATCTGGGCCATCGGTTCTTGTGGATTCGACGGTCCAGATTAAATCGCAGGATCGTATCGGCGGAGGGGAAAAACAGAGGGTGAAATGAAAAGTTGTGATGCGATTAGGTAACGACCGTTGGATCAAAGGATGATCGACAGTCCAGATTAAATCGGAGATCGCATAAACAGGAAAAACCAAGGGATGGCACTACAGGCTTTGTTCGATGCGATTAAGCACGATTCTTTGATCTAGAAACTGGATCGACGGTGGAGATTAATTCATGAAGGCAAAAGGGGAAATGGCGGGTTCGGAAAATGGAGCAACATGGACCGTCAGATCTGAGGATAGTAAAGAAGATCAATGGTTGATATTCATTTAAACCTTGCACTGTCGGGTTTATGGAAAATCAAAGGAAAGTTGGGCTTTTCAAAAAATACAAAGGGAGGAAAAAGATCTGGACATATTTTTTAGTGTTTTTAGCGCCCGATTGCAAGGCCATGGTTTTGTGAAGAAAAAGAAGGGTCGAGGGATTAAAACAAAGGGTCTATCGCATCAGAGTTTTTTTAAATAAAAAGGCGAAATAAGGAAACAAGAACGCCTCAACTGCGATTATGCGATGGGATTTAAATCTGGGTCACCGCTCTGGGTCTTATGTGGAAAAAGGGGCTGGGGGCTAAGGCCAAAGGTGCTTAAGGCCTTAGTAGGAAAATGAGTTTTTTAGGCCAAAATAAAATATTTTCAATGCTTTTTTGGCTTTCAATAGAAGGGAAAAAGGGGGTTTTTAAACCTTCAAAAGTAATTTTTAAACGTTTAAAGGGAATTTTGAGGGAATGAGAGGTAAATTAACAGTTTGATGAATGAAAAAGGAGAAGGAAAATAGAGAAGGGAAAATGAAGGAAAATGGAAATTTTTAGCAGTCTTTTCCTTTGGTAAACAATAGATTTTCTCAGTGTTATGAGGGAAATAGCAGTGAAGATTAAATCAAGGATAAGTTATCTTCATAAGACTTCAAGAACTAACAATTTGGCACTAAAATTGTTTCTTGAAGGCTTAAAGAATGATTTAGCCACCATTTGATATGACAAATTTTATAGGTGGCTAACAGTGGCTCCACATGGGGATGGCACCTTCTTGAAGGTGTCAAGAACTTCAGACTTGTATTCCCTTGGAGCTAATCAATGCCTCATCCATTGGGCTACAACTTGCTTTACTTGGTTGGCCTTCTTTTGCTCTAACAATTTTAGCAACCATGAAAAACAATGGAACTCTATCAAAACCAGCTTCTACCTACCCAATCCTAATGATCTAACATTTTTTTCTTCTTTTAGAGTGCATTTTGATTGGAAAACCCTTTTACAAACATTTTATTCTTTTGAAAAAAAAAATAGTCTAATTCTACTTCTTATTTCTCCATGAACTCATATTAAGCAGTTGAGTTCATAAGCTTCTCTACCTAATCTACTATCTATTAGGATTAGACTGTCTAGCAGATTTTTATTCTCTAAATTCTAAAATAGAAAATTTTAAAAGTAGACAAGTTAGGATTGAACAGTCTAACTTGTTTGCTGATCTATGGCATAAAAAAAAAGCTGCACATAGATTATTATTTTGTAGAAGATTAAATCAAAATGGTGAAGGCTTAAGATTTGAAAGTTTTAAGAACATCCTTCTTTTTCTTCAGCGTTGTTTTTAGGATTGTTTGAGCTATTTTTCTTTGTTATCTAGTTCAATTTTTGAGCATATCAGAACCATTTTACTTCTATCATTGGCTCAAGATTTGATCTAGTTGGAGCCATTCTTTCTTTTGGAATCAATAGGTTCAAATTTTGAGCGTGTTTCAACCTTTATTTTTCTATCTTAATCTACCTAACTGATAAGCCAAGATTATGTTGTTTGGAAAATCTATTTCACTAACCTATCAGTAGTCAATTTAAAAATAATTAGTCATGATTAGGTTGTATGACTAACTAGAAGTGTGTTTCTTAGGAGTGGCATTTGGGCTTGCACACTTTCAAATTTTGTTTCTCTGTTTTAGTATGGGGATATACCTTTCTTTTTTTTATAATCTACCCTCTTTTCTCTTTCTATTGTCTTTGTATTATTTTTTTTATAACTTTGAATGCAATGATGAGTATGATATACACAATGAAAACAAAAGTAAAAAGGCTTCCAAACTGATATGGTTAAGAGAAATAATGTTTGAGCATCCTACCATTGATAGGACCCCCAAATAGTTCAACTCCATTCAATTCCTACAAGAAATAAGCATTGTTACCAGCAGTAGAATGAATGAGATAAGGGCCAAGCCATAATTTATCAAATTTCTCATGCTTGTCCTTCTCTTCTCTCCTTGAATCCCACTTTAACACTTTGTCACCAATGTTGAAATTGATGGCCTTTGTCCTTCGATCAAAAAGCTTCTTGATGTTTTCTTGCTTTTGAAATGCTCTGTTGTAGACCTCCTCTCTGGTTTGCTGAAAGTGTATGGTCTGATTTATTCTTCTTATCATGTCATTGTCTTCAAACTGCACTTCTTGGATCAGCTTCATAACTGGTACACCTAAGCTAGTTGGAAAAATTGCATCTATTCCATACACAAGCTGGTAGGGTGGCATTCCAATTTTTTTTTTAAGTGTTAAGCTATCAGCCCATAGTGCATGTACTAGCTTGGTGTGCCCAGACTTCTTGTTGTCCTCTAGCAACTTCTTGATTATGTTTACCAAACTCTTGTTTGAGGATTCTGCCAACCCATTACCTTGAGGGTAATAAGCAGTACAATGACCCAATGTAATCTGATATTTGTGGCAGAATTCGACCATCTTCTTGGATCCAAATGTAGCAGCATTATCAGTGATGATCTTCCTAGGACAGCCAAATCTAGAGAGGATATGATTTTCAATGAATTTTATGATGACAAAGTCATTGGTTTGCCTAGAAGGGATGGCTTCTATCCATTTGGTAAAGTATTTTGTTGCAGTGAGAATCCATATATGTTGGGCAGATGAGGGTGGATGGATTTCTCCCATGAAGTCTAAACGCCACTATTGAAAAGGGGCTTCAACAGTGACTGGATGCAAAGCTAAGGGAAGCAATTTTCTTTTTCCTTCAAAGAGTTGGCATTTATGACAGGCAATAATCATCTTATGTACATCCTGAAAGAGGGTGGGCCAATAGTAACCAGCTCTAAGGATTTTTTTGGATGTTGTCTTCCAGTAGAGGTGGCCTCCACATTCTCCTTCATGGAACTCGTGCTTGACCTTATCTGCATCATTCTCAGGAAAACATTTAAGCAATAACCCACTAGCATTTTTACAATAAATAAATTTATCTAAAATGCAGTAATTTATAGCTTTTATCTTTAAAAAACTTGCCTTGGTTTTTGACAAACCAGAAGGTGTATTCAGATTGATAAAAACATACACAATATCAGCATACCAAGAGAAATTCATAAAATGATCTTCAACAATGGGAGTTGGCAATTCCTCTTGTTCATCTAATGCATTTATCATATTAATATCAAGAGCTTCAAAATTAGATTCATCCATTAACCTTGCTAGTCCTTGGCCTTTAATGAGTTTAGTGGGCTTGATTTCTAAATCATATTCAAGTATTACAGCTATCCACTTTCCTCTCTTACCATCTGGGCCCTTTGTTAAAATGTCCTTTACAACTGAGTTAGGCACAAATAAAATTACATGGGAACGTAAAATATAAACTCTGAATTCTTTTAAGTCTTTGACTAAGGCAAAGGCTTGTTTCTCCATGATATTGTACTTCAGAGGAGCATCTCTCAATGCCTTGCTAAAGAATGCAATTGGCTGCTCTTGTCCATGTGGATTTTCTGCAATAGGACAACAACCACTGTATGTTCTTATGCAAATGAAAAAATGTAAAAATATTTTGAAAAATCAGGACTTATAAGAACTGGTTTTTTAGTTAATGTTTGTTTTACCAGCTCAAAGGACTTCTTTGCTTCAAAGGTCCATTTAAATCCTTGTTCCTTCTTCAACATGTTTTTTATGTTTCTAAGGAGTTCAACTAAGTTGGGTATGAACCTTATCAAGAAATTAATCTTTCCAATGAAAGATTGAAATTCCTTGATGTTTCTAGGATGAGTGATTTGCAAGATAGCCTCAATCCTCTTTGGGTCTATCTTTATCCCCTCTTTTGATATGATATGCCCAAGAAGTTTACCTTCTTGGAGACCAAACAACGTTCTCTTCGGATTTAAAGATAACCCAAACTTTCTACATTTCTCAAAGACTATTCTTAAGTGTTCTAGGTGTTCTTCATCTGTTTTTGAAAAAATAGTGATATCATCAAGATAAATAATGATGAAGTAGCCTAATTCTTTTGAGAATGTAATGTCCATGGCTCTTTGGAATGTAGCACCAGCATTCATTAAACCAAAGGGCATTTTCACATACATGAAAGTGCCCCAAGGTGTAGTAAAGGCTGCCTTTAATTGATCATCAGGATGTACTAAAATCTGATTGTATCCTGAGAAGCCATCTAGCAAAGAAATTATTTTAGAACCAACTACCCTTTGTAAAATATGATCCATATTGGGTAAAGGGTAGTTGTCTTTAACAAGGCTTTGTTTAAATTCCTAAAGTCAATAAAAAGCCTAATCTCTCATATTTTCTTCCTAACTGACACTAAATTAGACACCCACTCTGAATATCTAATAGGAACAATAATACCATATTCATACATTTTCTTGATTTCCTTCTCAACCAAAGGTAACTGAACAGGGTTTATTCTGTGCAGCTTTTGTTTAAATGGCTTTTGGTTTTCCTTGAGAGGTATCTTGTGTTGAATTAGTTCAGTATCATAGGGCTTCAAATCCTCATAACTCCATGCGAAAACATCAAAAAATTCTTCAAACAACTATATGTATTTCAGTTTGATGTGAGGTGGTAAATTTTTAGACAGTTTGATCATCTTTGGTTTTATTTCATTGCCTATATTACACTCTTCAACCTCAATTTCAATAGGTTCCAGTTTGGGTTTCTTGGCCACGTCATTGAAATCAAACAACTCCTCTAAAGGGACCAGACCTTTTGGAAAACTTTGATTGTTAGATTGCAGAGTTTCTAAGTCTTCCTTTCCTAGCTCTGCACTAATTTCTGCTGTATTTTAAAGTTTTTTGGATATCAAATTTATATTAGTAGTCTCTAGAGACTTTTCTTCTTCATCAAGTAGATTTTCTTCACTAGGAGAGTCATCCTCATAATCTGAATATGAACTTGGTAATCCAAATTCATTTCTGGTAATTCAAAATACAGGAAAGCGAAATATAGGACCTCCCGAAAGCAGTCTGGGATAATTACGGCCCAGAACAACTAGCGAAGGTATTAGAAACATTTACGTCGACCTCCAAACGACAGCCTTTGCTGGCTCAAGCACCCAAGCTTCACAAAGGCACCCGCTAGAAGTATTGCTGAAAGTGATGCGACGTCTGCCTCATGTACCACAGGTATTCCCCCTCGCAGTCACCTGTGTGGAACCTAGGAGTGGCAACTATGGGCACCAATCCATGTCTGAAGCCGGGCGGAACGGTCTTGAGGTCAGATTCAGCTAATCAGAGAGGGGGTATCCCTCTTCTCAGCCTTCACTTCCCCTCGCGCTTGACTCTCTGGAGGAGAGCTTTCCCGGTCCACCTAACAGAGTTGGATTTCGCTCAATTAATCAACTTCTATATTTTTTTTGAGCGGCCTTGGAGAGTTAACTCTCCACTCACCTAATCCAAGGCCCTACAACCTAGCTAATTGGTGTATGACACTTAGAAAACTTGCTAGTTGATTTTAAATTATATCGCTTATTTTAATGGATTGTTATGTTAAGTCACAAGGATGCGGAAATGAAACTTATGATGTTTTGACGCAGAAAGAAATTAATAAAAACCAAACTACATGCAAAATGCAGTTATTTTCTTTCGATGAAAAGCAACTTCTACACGGGTTCTACGAGATTAACAATTATATTTTTTCTTTTCAGATAGCAAACTCACACTCACAAAAACTATGAAAGTGACTAAATGTTTAAATGCATCTAATGCAAATCACTACAAGCATGCAAATCCTAAGATGCAAATCTCCTAAAGCAGAGTGAAATTTTCCAAAAGTCCTTCAGTTTTAACTGTTCTTGGTTGTCCAGAAAGCTAGTTCCCGAAATCAAGAACTCTTAATATGAAGACACCAAAGACGCTTAAAAACAAGAGGAAGAAATGAATGACAACTCCCTTCCAATTATTAAGCCAAAATCCAAAGGCAAGAAACTTCAAGCAAGCGTCAAAAGACAAAGAAACGAAAACAAAAACGCAAAAACAAAAGCAAACAACAAAGCAAACTATTTTTTGAGCTTTTGTGTTTTATAAAAGAGTTCGAAAAGACCAAGTAAAACTATAAAATTCCAAGCCAATCAATACTGAATTTCAAGCAAATACTTCCAAAAATGCTGCAAATCTTATAAGGCTAACTAGTAGCAAGATCAATACAAGCAAAAGAAGACAAGAAAACTCAGCCACTTAGCCTAAAATAATAGTGCAACCTTGCCGCAAACAAAAACTCCAAAGAACCAAGAAAGACTCTTCAAAAACTGCAACAAGACCTAGCCAACTGAACTCAAGAAAACTAATCAAGAAATGATCAAAAATCGTAGTGCAAAGCAAACACAAAGATAGGAAAGAGTAAATGAGCAGGAGCTCTCTGTTTTGATAAAGCAGAACAGCCAAGAATGCCCAGAAAGCGATCTTGGTACTCAAACCAGAAGTGCCAGCACCAGAAACAACACTTTGCCAAAAAGACTAGTTTTCAATCAAACGAAAGAGAGAAAAGACAAAAGACCACCTTCTTCACAATCCAGAGAGTACAAAGACACTGTAGGAACAGGTCTCCACAGCCAGAAAGGACTAAAAAGTCAAGAAATCCAAAAATTCAAAATCTTCCTAGGTATACGCTACTTCACAGTTTAGCAACAAGCGTGCATACGCGACTGTGCTAAAGGAAACATGCGTATACGCGACTTCCTTTAGAAAAAAATTCATGTATACGTGACTGTGTGCATAAAAAAGCACGTATATAAAGGTAAATAGTGAAAAAACAAAAAGGATCAAGCCTGGATAAGAAACCAGGACTTCAAACTGACTGAGAAAAAGTAAACTGGACTGCAAATGAAAGTTAAAACTGTCGGCAACCTATCAAATAGTTGAAACCACCCAACAAGGGAGTTACAAGAATGTGATCCCCAGCGGAGTCGCCAGTTCTGTTTCAGGGAAAATCACCCTAGAGGTTTGTTGGGCTTAAACCTCCACAGAGCAGGGGCATGCTACTTAAGAAGGACTCACACAACCATACATGTTCATGAAAAACTAAATAGAGTAGAACGATGAAGTTACCCGTAGGTCCTACGGTTGAAGCAGATCCCGCGGGGTTCAAACCCCCAGCAACCCTTCTTCCTTCTTAACCTGAAAGACAAGAAGAAACAAGCACGAAGAACTGGTTGTACAGCATATATCTACTCTAAATGTTAGTGAAATCCATATGAAACATTAGATAAACCATAATGAATGCTTAAATAACAATATTCTCATATATGTAAGCAGACACTAACACGTATATTTCGGGAACAAGATGGTACTTATGTATTATAAATAGCATGTACAGAAATAACGAGTGGAGAGATCACCTGAATCCTTCCACGATCTTCGAGCAGACCGTCGTCCGGATCCGTCCCACCCTTTCCTCGCTAAGATTCCTTCCGAACTGGTGCAAACGAGATGACATATAAAGAGATGAGCATCTCCAGGAAACAAAGGTTTCCTATAATGAACTGGAAAGTGCAGGAGGCACGGGAATTCATACTTGGATAGGGAATACCAACAGAGTATAATATCAATAAATTCTCTCTCCCTTAGGCCATACACATGAGGTGCTTTTATACTCCCTCAAAGTAGTTTCAACAGTTGGAAACAGTTGGCCACGTGCTGGGGTGGTTGAACTACCAGAGTAACCATCAACCCAGCCCGAAAATAGGGAATTTTTATATATTTTTTAATGATTTTAATGGCATACGCGGAAAAGTGCAGTTGGACTCACGTATACACACGGAAAAGTCTGGGCATAATCGCGTATGGGGATTTTTACACTGTTTTTTAGTGAATTTGTCCAAGTCTGTAGGAATGGGTGCCCAAACCCATAAAAGCAATCATGAATCATATGAAGGTGAGAAATGATGCTATAACAGTTTGTCTCCATTAAACGCTTGCCAATATTTCTCATTATCTAGGACAGCTGGTCTGAATTTAATTTGGGTGGTGCATTGTTTGGTTTCATAAGGTGTTAAGCATGTTCTAGCATAAAAGATAAACTGTGGGCCAAGATATTCGGTTCTCTTGGGACAAAAATAAGTTGGGATTTCTCAAAAGTCTTTAATAAATCCATGACATCATTCTTATAGGCTCTAAGTCTGGGGTATTTCGTGCTATATTCCCCATTCACTTGCCTAACGATTAACTCTGAATCCCCATGGACTTTTATCCTTTTGGCTCCTAATTTCTTCAACAAGTGTAAGCCTAAAAGGAGGGATTCATGCTCAGCTATGTTATTTGAACATTTAAAATTTGATCTAAAGGAATGACCTTCAGTATGATTATTTTCATTGTTATGGATCCAAATTCCCGCACCTGCATTGCTCTTGGTGCAAGACCCTTCAAAGTTCATACTCCAAAGAGGACTAGTTTCAGGTTCATCAACTTGGTTACTATCCTCTTCAACTAGCGTGCTTTCAGATTGTTCTTGGAGTTCAGCACTATGTTGAATTTGTTTTAATTCCTCGTGTTTTTCATTGTGTTGAGGACTTCTCTCTTAACTCTCAAGGTTGAAAAGCAATGGATGATTGATTTGTAGCTCTAGACCTGTGTTTCATTTGCTGTAATTTTCTGATTTAGAAAACTGTTTGGACACTTCTGTCTTTTCTTCCTCTTTCTCTCTATCTGCCATTAATTCAGTCAAGGTTACTTTCTCACTGAATTTTTCATCATTGAAAAGGATAAATGAGTCAAGGCCTGTATACACATAATAAAGAGGAGATTTTTGTGGTATTTCTTGGCTATTAACCATATATTGCATATGAGATTCCCTGTAAAGTCTTTTGGTTTGATTAAAAATAGGGATGGTAGCATATGTCATATCCATCTGCATATCTCCTTGTAACTTAGCTCCCCAATATCTTGATAACAGCATACCATATTTTGGGGGTACATCAGCCACTACAATATCCATAACTAAACACTTGGCTAGAATTTGTGCTAAGTTTACACAGAGGTCTTTGATCAAACCTAAACATTTCACTCTACTTGAGTCAAAGGAGTAGATATATTTGTATGGTCTAGTGATTTCAAGGCCTAGGCTCTCCATTACATCTTTGGGCATTAAGTTATGAGAGGCCCCGGAATCCTGCATAGCGTTGTGTAAAATTTTGTCATGAATCTTTAAACTAACATAAAAAGGAGGAACCGGTCTTTCTTGATATCTACCCTCAATCTTAAGACCAAATATGAGCTCCGGCTGGTCATCATTAAGATTGACAGTGTCATTATTCTCTTCTATGCTAAAAGCCTTCACAATTTGGGACCTATACACATTTTGGGTGGCTAATTCAGTAAGGGGAACATAGATTTTTTTCTTGGCAATTTCCTGCTCCAAAATAAAAGGTAGCTGACTTTTTACAATGTTTGTTTCAGCTTTGCTAACCACCACTTTATTAGCAAGATCAGCTTACTGATTTTCTCTATTTACATTGGTTAAAATTGTTTTAACAGGAGCACTAGCTGATGTGCTAACACTGCTAAGATCTGTGCTCTGTTTTTCATTGTCTTGAGTGCTTTTCTCTTTGTTTTTATAAGAATTTCCAGCCATTGTTTTTTCTTTCTGTTTTTCAATTTTGGTTTTATTTACAGGGCTGTTTTTTGGAGATTTGTCAGAGGTTGTAGTTTTAGGAATTTCCTGATTCTTTTTACTCCTAAGGTCATAATATTTTGGAGTTTCTATGATGACATTTTCCAGCTCTTGATAGTAATATTCATCCTTTGGTCTTTTATCATCATAGGGTGTGTATAGACCTAGTTTTCTATTGTAATGAACTTAAAAATCATCATTGTCTACTCCCAACATGTTTATATCATCTTCCTCTGTTTGTTCACTTGTTTCTTACACCTCACTCACATAGTTTTGATGAAAATGAGGGGTAATTTGTTCATCATCCTCCCTTGTTCTATTCTGAGGTTGGTTTCTCCTAAAATTCTGAATTTGATTTGATTTATGTTTTGAGGAGCTGAATGGTTTTGACTAGCTTGTGCTCTCTCGAGTATGCTCATCTTTTTCATCATCTCCTCCATCATTCTCTCCATCTTAGAGCTAGATGTGGAAGGTGCAGTTTCCTCCCTAAAGGACACTTTCTTCTCAGTCCTCGTTCTTTCTCTTTTCTCCATTAAATTAACTTCCACAACAAGAGCTCCTTTTTGCATATCTTCAAGAGTCAAAGGATCCCTCTCTCTTAGCTGATAGGCCATTTCAGGATCAAATCCTTCAGGAAACTTTTTTAAAGCTGAGCCTTGTGGAGGTTTGAGATCTGGGGGAAGTGCATTATACACACTATTAAACATAGTGCAATAAGCTTGTACACTCTCCCTGGTGTTTCTTTGGAGGCTCCTGTAATCAGAAAGTATCTGGAGAGAGTTTTTCCTGACTTCCCATTTGTTTAAGAATAATTGATGGAAGGCCTGAAGATCATTTATACTATGAGGGGTTAAGCCTTTGAACCATTTTCTTGCTTCTCCCCCTAAGCTTTAAGAAAATAGTCTAAGTTTGACAGATTCATCCTCAACCTCATTTTTTTCAAAGCAGTCATTCATCTTATACACATGTTGTGAAGCAGTAGTAGCATTAATGGCATCATACAATGGTATCTTGGACTAATAGTCCTGATGAAGATTGACTAGAGGCAAAGGAAGTACCAAGGGGACATACCACATTGCCATGACAGGAGGTAAAGGTGGATTTACAAGTGGTGGGTTGACAAGAGGGAAATTGGGCTAGAATGGAGTGGTTTGGACAGTGGATGTATGAAGGACAGATGTGGATGGACCAACAATAGATTGTTGAGCAGATCTATGATGAGAGAAACCAAAATTATGAAGGAAATGTAAATCAGGCAGAGTGGTTTCTATGCTACTAGGATGTTCACTTCTATCTTGGGATGAAAGTGAAGGCTCTAAATCTATCTGATCTATATCATCAAGTGACTTAGTTCTAAATGGGTTTCTTAAGTCAACTTGTGATTCTTGTGTAGCTGCAAGGTTTTCAGGGACAGAATTAGCTCTAACGATTGGTCTGACAATAGTTGAAGATTTGGCCTTAGGAGACTTCCTAAGTATTCTTTAAGGGTTATCAACTATCTCAGGAGGGTTTGGGTCAGGATAGGCTCTAGTGTGAATCCTTCTAAGAGCCACTATGCTATGTTTTTCAGACCCAACTAATAAGAAAATTTTAACCAAATATGACAATATTTAAGAGGCTAACTGATCTTTTAAATAAGAAAAATTTAGTCCTAAAGTCATCTAACTGAGTTTATATGGTGTTATGATGACAATGGGTCTTCCTAGTGGATTCTTCAGGTTTGTTTGGATTGTGGAGTCACCTATTGTGAAACCAGCTCCAAAAATAGAAGAAAAGAGACATCAACGCCTCAGAAATAAGCCACTTCGAAGGGGAAACCTCTAATACATTACATGAATGAAAAATTCTTGGATGATACAATTTACAAAACCTCCTTTCTATATATAGGATTCCATGGGGCCATAATTTAATCCTAGTGGGCCACAATGTAATCCTAGCCGACCTAACAATAATAATTTAAGGGCGCAATAATAAAAAAATGGGGTTTAGAAGGGTACAATAATAACAATAAGGGGGTTACACTAGCAACAATAAGGGGCTATACTAGTAATATAGTGACCTAACATGCCCCTCTCCTTCACAAAAGTGTTGTCCTCAACGCTTGAGTAGCTCTGGGTGCTTCTGTATAAAATTCTCATCCTCCCATGTAGAATCTTCAATGGGTAAGTTCTTCCACTTGATGAGATACTCTGAAATTGATCGATTCCATAGCTGTTAAGTTCTTGTTTCCGTGACCGCTTCAGGTTCCAATATTATTTTTCCTTCCTCGTCAAGTTTTGGCAATATTTTTTGAACTGGAATATTTTCACCTATAACTTTCTTTAAGCATGAAACATGGAAAACTGGATGTACTCACGAACAAGAAGGAAGCTCCAATTTGTATGCCATAGTACAAATATTTTGCAACACCTTGTAAGGACCATCAAAATTTGGCGATAATTTATTATCCTTCTTAGCTTTCTTGAGGGACATTTTCTTGTATGGTTGTAGCCGTAAAAATACCCAATCTCCTACATCAAAAATTATCTCGCTACGATGTTGATCTGCCTATTGTTTCATTTGATTTTCTGCCAAATTTAGGTTATCCTTTAAGAGTTGGAAAACTTCTTGCTGATGCTCGATGTGATCTTCCACTGCTTGAACCTTTGAATTTTCTCTTAAAGATGATGTGATGGATGGTGGATGATATCCATAAAGTGCCATAAATGGGGTGATTTTTTCTGCAATATGGAAGGAAGTGTTATACCACCATTTAGCGAGAGGTAACCACTTGACCCATTGTGTTTTTTTATCAGATACAAAAAACAAAGATATCCTTCCAAACATTTATTTACTATCTCAGTTTGACCATCAGATTGAGGATGATAAGATGAGTTATGAGCTAATTGAGTACCCAAACAAGAAAATAACTCTGTCCAAAAATTTCCAGTCAAAATGGGATCTCTGTCACTCACAATAACTCTTGGGCTTCCATGTAGCTTTTAAATTCTGTCCATAAATGTACTAGCAACTGTACTTGCTTTAAAAGGATGAGATAATGCACAAAAGTGTGCATACTTGGTAAGTCTATCAACTACCACCATGATGACACTCTTTCCTTTGGACTTAGGTAAACCTGTGATAAAATCCATTGAAATCTCCTCCCAACGTTGATTTGGAATGGATAAAGGTTGTAGAAGTCCCAGGGTCTTAATTGTCTCAACTTTATTCTGCTGGAAACCCAAACATTCTTCCACAAACTTTTGAATATCAGATTTAAGGCCATTCCAAAAAAAATCTTTCTTCACCCTGTGGTAAGTTTTTAAAAATCCTGAGTGTCCTCCTAAAGGAGAAGTGTGCAATTCCATAAGAATATTTTGTTCTAGTTGGGAATTCTTACAAAGATATAAGCGATCTTTGTACCATAAGGAATCATTTTTCCAACTAAATGTATCAGATGTACTAGGATCTTTCTGCAACTTTTGACTGAGTGTCCGTACATCTTTGTCCTTATTCCATTCATCTCTCGCTTCGGTTATCCAATCTGGTTGGATAATAGAAATGGCACAAAGCAATGCTTCCACCTCTTCATTATTTCTTGAGAGTGCATCTGCAACAACATTAAGCTTTCCTTTTTTGTAGATTATTTCAAAGTCATAACCCAACATCTTTGTGAACCATTTTTGCTGCTCTTCTGAAGATAGTCTTTGTTCCAAAAAGTGTTTAAGACTATCATGATCAGTTTTTACCTTGAAGTGTCTTCCCATTAGGTAAATTCACCATTTCTTTAGTGCATGCAGTATTGCTAACATTTCCTTCTCATAAATAGGTTTCTGTAAATACTTTCCTTTGATTGGACGACTTTCAAAAGCAATGGGTCTTCCTTCCTACATTAAAACTGCACCAATTCCATTTCCTGAGGCATCACATTCCACAATAAAGGTTTTTGTGAAGTCCGGCGTAGCTAAGACCGGTGCTAGGCACATTGCCTCTTTAAGATGTTCAAAGGCCTTAGTTGCTTCAGGAGTCCATGAAAATGCATCTTTCTTCAATAATGTTGTTAGAGGTGCCGTTATTCTCCCATAATTCTTAACAAACTTGCGATAATACCCTGTTAACCCGAGAAATCCTCGCAACTTCTTTATGGTTGTGGGGACTTTCCATTCCTTAATGGCTTTAATTTTATTAGGGTCTACCTTAACACCCTCGTGAGATACAATATGACCCAGATATTCCACCTCTTGTACTCCAAAGAAACATTTGGATGTTTTTGCATATAATTGTTTCTCCTGCAATAGTTTGAGCACCCTGTCAACATGTTGAACATGATCCTTCCAAGACCTGGTGTAGATTAGTATATCATCAAAAAATACTAGCACAAATTTTCTAAGGAAGGGTTTGAAAATGGAATTCATCAACCCTTGAAATGTAGAAGGTGCATTGGTAAAGCCAAAAGGCATGACCAAAAATTCATAATGACCCTCGTGAGTTCGAAATGTTGTTTTTGGAATATCTTAAGTCTTCATTCTAATTTGATGATATCATGAACGAAGATCCAACTTGGTAAAATAAATTGCTCCATGTAATTCATCCAATAATTCATCAATCACAGGAATGGGAAATTTGTCTTTAATGGTGAGCTTATTGAGCTCCCTATAATCCGGACACATTCGCCATGATCCATCCTTCTTGTGTACCAATACTACAGGAGCAGAGAAAGAACTTTGACTAGGTTGAATTATACCGCCTCTAACATTTCTGCAATCATACGTTCAATTTCGCTCTTTTGGAAGTAAGGATATCTATAAGGCCTGATGTTTGGAGGAACACTTCCTGGAATCAAACGAATAGCATGATCATGATCACGAATAGGTGGGAGTCCTTTGGGAGTTTCAAACACCTTGGAATGATTGTCCAAGACTTGTTGGAGATCTGCAGAAATAGATGATTTTGATGTTGGAACTTCTAGTGAGCATAAATGTGCAATTACGCCTTGTTGTTATTTCTTTAGAAGCTTTGTCATGACATTAGAGCTTATTATTCTTCCTGGCTTCCCCGCAATACCTCTTAATTCGACCTCCTTTCCTTCTGAAAAAAATTTCAAGAAAAGTTCTTGAAAATTAAAAGCTACCGTCCCCAAAGATTCTAACCGTTGTACTCCTAGTACAACATCAGCACTTCCCATAGGAATGGAAAGCATTGGAATAGTCAATACATATTCCCTCATGGTTAGCTTGATATTATGGCATTTTCCAGAGAAATTTATGGTTCCTTCATTTGCAACCATCACTTGACATTCTGGTTCTAGGTATAGGAAACAATTTAATTCCTTGGCTACCTTACAATGAATAAAATTATGGGTGCTACTTGAATCAATCAACACTATTACCTTTTTCTTCTTGATATGTCCTTCTATCTTGAAAGTTTGAGGAGTGGTAATTCCTGCCAGTGCATTACAAGATATGGTCGGATTCATTTATTCCTCTTCTAGGGCTGATTCCTGGTGTATATCCTCTCCTTGTTCATTTTCTTCTTCCTCTTCACAATCTATGTAAAATAATTTCTTCTCAGCACACTTATGACCTTTAGTGTATTTTCTATCACAACTATAGCAAAACCCTTTTTCTCTTTTTTCTTCCAATTTTTGTGGTGTCAACCTTGTAGGTTTTGGAAATATAGGCATAGCAACACTTCCTTCTTTATAGAATTGAGTGGTAGGCTTCCTTGTCACCATAATTTTACGTTCAAATTTTCTTGCCAACCTGAATGCCTTCTCTAATGAATCAGGTTCCAAAACGCAAACTTCATGTTGGATGTTATCCTTTAAAGTGCCTATGAAGATATCAATCCTGTGTTCCTCAGAAATATCAGTTACCCTTATATTCAATTTTTTGAAGTCCTAAATGTGCTGCCCCACTAAACCCTTTTGTTTGAGATTTATCAATTGGCTAAAGAAGGTGTTGCTCTTTGTATCCTCATAATGTGCTATCATTTCCTCTGTAAAAATTGACCAAGTGACAATTTTTTTACGGGAGCAAAGCCATCGATACCATACAAATGTATTTTGTTCTAAATGTTAAGTTGCAATGCGTACCTTTTGTGTGTTTTGCACATTATGGAGATCAAAATATTGCTCCATCTGTAGTATCCATGTTACAGGATCCTTTCCATCAAACTTCCTCATATCCAATTTTGGAATATGGTGGTTCTTCCCGCCAACATTAGAGTTTATGAAATCACGATTAACATTTATTTTGTTCTCATCATGAGGTTCTTCTACTATATTTCCGCCATTAGGAATCATTTCTTGTTTTAAGGTTGTCATCAAGCCTTCCATGTATGCTTTTAGATCATTCTTCATGTTTTCCATGTTGTCTTTCATGTCATCCATCTTAGCTTCCATGCCCACTTCCATGCCATCCATCTTAGCTTCCAAACCATTCATCTTAGCTTCCACACCTTTCTTCAAACCATCCATCTTAGTTTCCATGCCTTTCTTCAAAACTTCCATCTCATTTTTTGTTGTTCTTTGCGAGAGAGATATTTGTTGCACTTGCTCTTGTAATTTTGATATGTCATGTTGCCATTCTTCGTCTTCATGAGTCATAATAGAGCCTTCTAAAGGCTTAATGGGCATTGAATTCTTTTTAGGGGCCATTTTAGAATCCAATACTGATATATATTCTACAATATGCCCTTGGAATCAATTTAACTTGATTATTCAAACAAGAATTATGCAATTCGGAAAAAAAATACACACCTTTTACTTGCTTTTGAGTAGTGTGATATTGAAATTGAATTATCTCCATAATTGGAGATCTTCAATATCTGAAATTCAACCCTGTAGTAGCCCTCTGAATATTCTTTCAAATTCCACAGGTCTGATTTGATTTGGATTCTTCAAGACAAACTTATTTCCAATCTCCCACAATGACCCAATTATGGACTGGTTCAGTAGAGCGAACTTGTATGACTTGCCACGTGTCACTGTTTCATCCTTCGCCTCTGAAATTGATAACAAGAAACTAAAGTCCCTTTACTTGCGACCAATTTTTATTTCACTCCAATCCGATGCTCGAAGAGAGAGTTATTGAGCGTTTCCCACGATCACCTCTTTGAGATGAAATTCGGGAGCTTGAAAAGGCACTACATTCCACAGATCATATCTCCAAAAATGTTGCGAAAAAAGCTATGAAATGTTTTGACAAGTTTCCTTAGGATTTTAGCTTCGCACCCTAGAAATTTCAGATTCTGAACCTTCGTAGAAAAAAATTTATAGCACAAATTCCACGATGACCTGTTTAGGAGCCTGAAAAAAGGCCTAAATGCCACAGCTCATATCTCTGAAAATATTGCTAACCAAGCTCTGAAATTTTTAGACGATCTTCCTCAGGATTTTGGCTTCGCACCCTAAAAATTTCAGGTTCTGCAACTTCGTAGAAACAACGTTATAGCGAAAATTCCACGATGACCTGTTTTGAGTAGCGAAACCCTAGAATCCAAAGCTCTGATACCAAATGTTGTGAAACCAGCTCCAAAAATAGAAGAAAAGAGATATCAACGCCTTATAAATAAGCCAATTCGAGGGGGAAACCTCCAATACATTACATGAATGAACAATTCTTGGATGATACAATTTACAAAACCTCCTTTCTATATATAGGAGTCCATGGGGCCATAATGTAATCCTAGTGGGCCACAATGTAATCCTAGCCGACCTAACAATAATAATTTAAGGGCACAATAATAACAAAATGGGATTTACAAGGGTAAAATAATAACAATAAGGGGGTTACACTAACAACAATAAGGGGCTATACTAGTAATATAGGGACCTAACATCACCAGGTGGAAATTTTTAGCTCTTTTGGAGGTAAAATGTTTTATGGTCCACTACCATGTTTATTTGAATACCAAACTGAAATATTTTTGGGTTTTCTAAGTTTATTTCAGTCCTATGGGTTCTAAGAGCGTCTTAACTCTATTTCAACACTTAGCTACAGTGGTGAGACAAAGAAATTCTACTCTTATGGCTAAGCTAGCTGATCCTTTCAAGGTTTGATAAGCTCTTATGAGAATCCTAAGGTTCCCTTAGTTTGTCACTGATTCAAATAATTTTTACCATAATTACCATTTTCTTGGTAGTGCTTGAAGAGGGTTACTTGTACTCGAGCGGTTTTTATGAAGTCTTAAGGGTATCTAAGATGAAATTTGACTCAGATCCCTAGTGGAGTCACCATAAATGTTAGCTCCCTATAATTTCAGAAGATTGGCAAGACTAAAGCTACAGGGAGGAAATTTGAACCACTTTGGGATTCTAGGATCTAGCCCTCCTGAATCCAGAGAGGGATCTCTCTAATACGTGTAAATATTGATTTATCTTTAAGGATTTTGGGTATGATATTAGACTAGTTATTAAGAACATGGTTTTTGTTTGTTTTTGGATGGTTGAGCATGATTTTTAGTTGAGTGGAAGGTCCTAAAATGAAATATTTTCAAAGGTGTGAAGATGTGAGCAATCATAACAAGATTTGGCTGATAGGATAGATATGAAACTAGTTTTTATTCCATTGGGCTATGGAGTCATAAAAGGGTTTAATTGTGCAACAATTTCAAGAGTGGTCCAAGGGGCAAGTCATCTATATCAAAAGATATTTTTAGATTAAATGATGGAATGGAACATTAAGAGTGTTGAAAAGGTGGAAAAAGGCAATAATTTCAACTATGATTTATCAATATTTCCAAACAAGAAAAGCATTTTAAGAAACTTTTTAAAACCAACCAAAGGACAGGGCTAACCATAAACTTCTTTGGACAATCTTGTATTAAAGCTAACTTATCAGACAAACAATCCAGTAATCCACATGACTAATTTCAGAAGGGATGAAAGAAGATAAGAAAACAAAGTGCAGCCTAAGATCAAGTAAGATACTTTTAAATCTAAACCTGCTTTCAGCATACTCTTAGGGAAACTTTCAGAACAACCTTTGAAGAAAGAACTAGAAGATAGGGAAAACCATAAACTTTTCTAGTCTAACTCTACTTAGCATATAATGAAAATATCATTCAAGAACTTCCTTTCAAGCTTTGCACATCAAGACAGAGACAAACCAACATTCCTTGATAATGTTTACACTTAACTTAAGCCATTATTAAACACACAAAATGAGGAAAACATAACAATAAAGCTTATCAGTGAGAGAAAGGTACTTTTGACAGTAAATCCTAGCTCTATATTTTTTGTTCTTTATCAGAGAATAAGTGAACAAAATGGCATACATGAAAGGAAAACAATAACACAGTAAGAAGTACTTCAGCAATGATATAGACCAGGATCCCAAGAATCAACTTGTATATTGATGTTAATTCAGTTACATACTTCAAGTCCAATGTTTCAGTACAACAATCATCTTTACTTCGCAGCCTAACTTATTTAATCACAAACAGAGCTTCAAAGCCTCTCAACACTATTTACATGTAGAATTTTCAAGCACAAGTATTATATAAAAATCTAGCAACCAACCCTTTACAATGTGCCCCTCAAGAAGATTCTATAGGAAAATGAGGAGGTGGAAATATTTCTAGGGTTCAAGTATCATAAATTCTATAGTTAATGCAATTCTCTGCCTTGAAAACCATGCAAGGCATAAGGCAGGAATACATCCGATCTATATCTCTGTTTCATAACTCTATTATTCTTTCGAGGCTTAGTGGATTAAAATATTGACTTCAGGGCACTTCCTTATCTTTGCGATAACTTCTCTGACAGTTTGAAATTAGTTCCTTTGATTCGAAATAACTATTCAGTTGTCTTTATGCTAATATCTTCTGTTTTGGTAATAAATAGGCCTTATTTGATTTCTTTGAGGCTACAGGTGTTTTTTTGGTAGCTGGAGAGGATTCAATTAGCCTCTGATGTGGCAGTGGAGGCTTCTTGGGTTCATAGAACTCCTTATCTTTCCCTAAAACACCTTTAATTCACTTAGTTCTTTGTTTTAGGACAAATTAAACTTAATCTGTGTCTTTCGGTCTTCATCCTATGTTCAATTGAGCAAATTAGGCTTTTGATGGTCGAATTTACGCCTTAATCACTTAAAAACCGTGTTAGAACCTTTAAACATTGATTTCTTCTTTGATTTTATCCCTGGATATTGATACTCCTTGTCTGTGGAGTTTGTTGTGTTCTTATTTCTTTTGCAAGTGCGCAGAGGGTTTTAGAATAGCATCAATGCTCATGAGGCACATATGAAACATGATATGGAACCCTGCAGAGTGATCTTCTTCGCAAATAAAGTCCTAGGGGATCATCATCTTCGGCCTTTGATTTCCTTTAAGAAACTGTGTAAAAGCTTTACAACCTGCAAAAATACACAAAAAATTATAAAATCCTACATGGACGAGCTTAGACTGCTTTAGAGGTTTAGGTTAGATCATGGCCATTGGATGAAAGCATCCAACGGCTAGGATTGCTCGCTGGGCTTAGATGGGGAGGTAGTTGGACAATGATGTTGGGGATTAAGTTCGGGCCATTGATCTGCAAATATCAACGGTCGAGATTGATCGGGTTTATATAATGCAGAGGGAGCCACATTATAGCAAAATGGGAGAATATACAAAGGAAATGGGTGAAAAACGTTTGGCGGAGGAAAAATATGGTTAAATGAAATTTTGGGTTTCGGGAAGACACTGGGCCATCGGATTAGATCAACCAATAGTGATCAACGGTGGAGATTCGTTGATGAGGTCTCTTGGAAGAATGGTGGAGGGTGATAGTTAAATGGTTAGATTAAACTGGGACCGTTAGATTCTCAGAGATCAACGGTGGAGATTAAAAACGAGGTAATGTAATGTAAATGGGGTAAGGTGGTTTCGGCTATAAAAACCACTGGTGTCACGCTGCTTTGGGGCAGTTTTCAAAATCTCTCAAAAACAACGCGATATAGGACTCCGCCCGACACGTGTACTTTAGAAAATGCCCATATCACGTAATTTTTAGGGGTTAACTTTCGGACTCAAAATTATGCGATATGGAGTCTTGGCTGTCGGATGAAAGGTGGGAAAATCCAATGGTGGAGATGAGAGCATTATAAGATGAGTTGCGTGGGTGGAAGAATGGGGAGGGTCAAGGCAGTTTTGATCTGGGCCATTGGATCAGAGGAATGGACGGTCAGGATTTATCGATGGGGAGATAGGTCCCAAAGGAGTTGGGCGTATCGGGTTAAATCTAGACCCTTGGATTAGAATAATGGACAGTCCAGATTACTTCTCGGGGAAACGAAAAATATGTGATACGGGGGGTTCGGGTGGAGATCGGGTATATGTGGACCGTTGATCTGCAAAGATTCGATCACAAGGTCGTGAATCAGAGGAGGAAAAAAGAAAGGCACGATGAAATGCGCTGATGCGATTTAATACAGGCTGTTACATCTAAGAGAGATCAACGGTGGAGATTTAATCGACGGGTGCAATGGTAAGGGTTGTGAGCAGAGCATAATTAAATCTGGGCCATCAATTCTTGTGGATTCGACGGTCCAGATTAAATCGCAGGATCGCATCGGCGGAGGGGAAAAACAGAGGGTGAAATGAAGGATGATTGACGATCCAGATTAGGTAACGACCATTGGATCAAAGGATGATCGACGATCCAGATTAAATCAGATATCACATAATTGGGAAAAACCAAGGGATGGCACTCCAGGCATTGTGCGATGTGATTAAGCGCGAGTCGTTTGTCTAGAAATTGGATTGACGGTGGAGATTAATTCATGAAGGAAAAAGGGGAAACGATGGGTTTGGAAAATGGAGCAACATGGACTGTCGGATCTAGGGGTAGTAAAGAATATCAACGGTTGATATTCATTTAAACCTTGCACTGTCGAGTTTATCGAAAATCAAAGGAAAGCTGGTCTTTTCAAAAAATACAAAGGGAGGAAAAGGATTTGGACATATTTTTTAGTGTTTTTAGCACCCGATTGTGGGGCCGTGGTTTTTTGAAGAAAACGAAGGGTCGGGGGTTTAAAACAAAAGGGTCTATCACATCAGATTTTTTTGAAATAAAAATGCGAAATAAGGAAACAAGAATGCCCCCATTGCAATTATGCGATGGGGTTTAACTCTGGGTCACCGCTCCGGGTCTTATGCGGAAAAAGGGGTTGGGGGCTAAGGCCAAATGGGCTTCAGGCCTTAGTAGGAAAATGAGTTTTTTAGGCCAAAATAAAAAAATTTCAATGCTCTTTTGGCTTTTGGTAGAAGGGAAAATAGGGGTTGTTAAACCTTCAAAAGGAATTTTTAAAGGTTTAAAGGGAATTTCGAGGGAATGAGAGGTAAATGAATAGTTTGATGAATGAAAAAGGAGAAGGGAAATGGAGAAGGGAAAATGAGGGAAAATGGAAATTTTCAGCAGTCGTTTCCTTTGGTAAACAACAGATTTTTTCAGTGTTATGAGGGAAACAACAGTGAAGATTAACTCAAGGATAATTTATCCTCATAAGACTTCAAGAACTAACAATTTGGCAATAAAAATGTTTCTTGAAGGCTTAAAGAATGATTTAGCCACCATTTGATATGACAAATTTTATAGGTGGCTAACACGACCCATATAACATTCCAAATTCTATGACAAGCACTATGTAAGCATCCCTATTCATTATAAATTTGGAATAGCTTGAGAAGCCCGTGGAGGATATCTATATTTGATCCACTGAAGTCTTAACCTTATTGAAGATATTCTAAATAATGTTATATGTGTTTCTACATTCATCTCCGTAATCATCCATCAATCCAGTCACCAAGAATCTGACCTGAAATATACTCTTAGTATTATTTGAATACTAATTATGATAATATCCATGTGATATGTTGATCATATGTCTCAGCCTTGATTTTTCCACAACGCAGCATGAACAGTTGTACATGATGATGGCAACAAAATAATTTAAGTATAACATACCTTCTATGTGCTTTGGATTATGTATGTAGAGATTTTATCTATAAGAAATACTTGGGATTGATCATTATATTTTTGTTGGAATGCCTACATGGTGATCTGTGTATGAACATCTTTAGGACCAGTAAAAAGAATAATAACACTTCATGACTAACCAAGTTTATATATGTCAATGCTCAATTATATTGGGGATGGAAATTAAAGTCATTGTATCTATGTCATGATAATGTAGTACTTTTGTATTAATGCATATAAGGACAAATCCTTATTATTTTGAGGAGGATCTATCGGCATCAACAAGAAAATATCTCAGCTAAGAGATATGGACAGAGACAGTTTAAGATACTCCAAGGGATTCTTAGTTTGAATCATAGGAAAAACTATAGTTTTGAAATTCAGAGTCATTCCAGATATAATTAAATCCATATCTTGAATACCTTACTATGTTCCTCAGTGATTTAATTAAAAAACATCATTATGAATATTTTGTAGAATAAATATGTTGCAATTCTAACTTAAGCACCAATTCGAGTTCATAAATAGGAGAAAAGTGAAGGGAACTAGGATCATTGTACAAGTCAATATATGAGTTTAAAAAGGCTTCAAATTTATCCATCCTCTAATGTATCCTAATAGTTTATAGCTCCAAAAATGAAAATATACCTCAGAATTTATGAGGTATACTCTCAAGTAGTTTCAAGATATTTTCAAAGGTACATTTAGTAGTATAGCTTCAGAAGGATATATTTCCTTTCAAGATCGTTGCATTGACTCTAAAGTGCCACTTTAACATAAAATATATGACCTGGAGCATTGTGAAAAATGAAGTGATCCTTTGGGTGGAAGGTGGTTGAAGAATATGGAAATGAACCTTGAGATCCTCATGCATATATAAGGATATACATCTATTTTTACAGTACATAAAGAAATTGGACAAGGAATGTGTCACTCTAAAGAGATAATGGAGCCATCCTCAAATATTGTAGTAGAAGGGGTAGAAAAATATGTCATGTTCCTTTTTTAGAGGCTTTCTTGATAATATAATTCAATAAATTTAATTATTTTTCATCTAAATAAGTCAACCCAAAAATTTACTATCAGTATTGTGGAAGATTGAGTGACTTGAGAAGTATTTTTGCAATCATTGTTCAACAAAAATTTTGATGTATGGAGGGCATTGAAATCACAAGCCTTATATCTATAAAGTCTAGTTTTATGAAGCTCCATTTGAACATTATAAGGTCATTGATATCTGCTAGGTCGACCTCCAAGATTCACCATCTTTTGTGATCTTCATCCCAGAATAGCGTAATATTTTGGTAAAATTGTCCTAGCTTCAAGACACCTCATCTCAACGAAATTTCAGACTCAGATCTTGTTTTCAATACCTTCATTCCTGTGGCCCTCTTAGGGAACCACTCCAAACAATTCTCTGCAATTTTTTTGTGACTAAAGTAGTATAATAATATCGAAAGGTTCAGGCAATAAGAGGACATTGAAGTTGATTAGAACCTTGGTTCCTTAATTACATCGGAGATATTCTCTTCCTATGTAGTTTTGTGTATATTTATTTACATGAAAGTCTGATCTTGGTTCTAGACTAAGCCTAAAGAACCTACCAAATTCAACAAATTATTACATTTTTAATAAGTATTAGCCTTGAAGCTTAAAGCATGGAAGTATGATATCTATTAGATCACTATGTGCAAATTCAAGTTGTAAAAGTGAAAGTGATATCCCCTGTCATATACATACATCAATGACAACATTTTCCTACAAGCCGACCTATATAACATTCTGAACTTGGTGACAAGCACTGTGTAAGAATATCTATTCATTAGAAATATGGAATAACTTGGGAAGCTTGTGGAGGATATATATATTTGATCTAGTGAAGTATTAACCTTATTTAATATATTCTGAACCATTTTATATGTGTTGCTACATTCATCTCCGTAATCATCCATCGATCCAGTGACCAAGAATCTGACCTGGAGTATACTCTTAGTATGATTTGCATACTAATTATGATAAGATCCATGCGATATTTTGATCATATGTTTGGGCCTTGATTTGTACACAACGTAGCCTAAAAATTTGTACATGCTAATGGAAGAAAAATAATTGAAGTACAACATCCCTTCTATGTGCTTAGGATCATGTCTGTAGAGATTTTCTCTATAAGGAAGACTTGGGATTGATCATTATTTTTTTGTTGGAATGTATGAATCGTGATATGTGTATGAACATCATGACATTCACAAACTAATATTCATGGTAGGACCTCATATGAGGCTACCTTCGAACTAAATAATAATAGTAGTAGTGGTATCTAGAACAACAGTTTTTGCATTTAGAGAGGTTGTTATGCCCACCTTTGCAATTTTGACACTCTATTTATCCATCACTTCATGAATAAAAGTATAGTCTATCGCGCCCATAGCATCACACCTGATTCATCAAATGAAAGACCCATTATTTCTATCACTTCTCTGAAGGTGTTCAAAGATATATGTTGGTGAAACCTCTAATGCATTCTGTCTAAAATAAAACAATTTCAAATTGCAAAGAAACCAATAACTTAAACGTTGGAAAGAATAAATCTCAGAAACATACGAGGGTCCTACTTTCAAGTACCATTTCGTTGGTGATTGGATCCTTTTAAACAACAACTGTCAGACCAACACCACAACTTCCTCGACCTGTGGTGTAAAATCCTTGAGGTGCCACATTGATTGTGTGTTTCAACAACTAACACTTTGAAACTACATGATCTCCCATCAAACAAGCATGAAAATCACCTCTTATTTGTAAGTAAAACATAAATGTGAGAAATAAATATAAATTTTCCTTTGTATACATACTCCATAGACCAAATAAGGGAGAATAAAAAGACATTTTTCTCAGACAGTCACCAATGGGATAATCAAGTTTCTCTGTGACAAATCTTTAGTTAAAGAATTATACCTTCATTCCATCCTTGCATTTTCTAGTTGGGGCACCAACAAGAAGAAGAAGCAGGGATTTTTTGACATCCTCGTGTCCAAATATTTTGGAGCTAAAGAGCGCACAAGATTTTTATAGATGTCCCCATCCTTAACAATAATTTATATTTTTTCTTGTTCATCACCTTGTAAAATGTACCTACAGCTGTTTGAAATTAATGAATAAAATAAGCAATATAGAGAAAACATGGATCAAATAGAAAATTCACTAAATGGCACATTTTAAAAAAATGTATATGCTAGACATCTGCAACCAAAGAAAAGTTGGTAATCTACCTACACTAGATGTGGAACTTTACATATTTATATAACACATAGCTAATGGTATATTAACATTGGAAACTGGATTTTGGTCGAATTATCCATCATAGTGGTAAACCCACTTATTAAACAACTACATGCATGGTGTGGCCTGAATGTATTAATGACTAATGTCCTATAGAAGGAATTTCCAAACTTTCCTTGTGAAGTCACATTAGAGAAAGAGATGTTGCTCTGTTTCTTCTACTTTCTGGCATAACAAACAATGGGTGGGGCAAGATTTCCCATGCTTCATTAAATTATTTTCAGTAGGGACTTAGGAGCTTGTTATGCACTAATAGGTAGCAGAAGGAAATTACCTTAGGAAACTATGCATATGGAAAGGAAGGGATGATATTTTATGTATATACCCCTAATTAACAGAGAAAGAAGATTCCCCCTAGCCCCTACAATTTCTCTTAGATCTAGAGATAGGAGCACATCCGGAAAGGGTCAATCTTACAAAAGAGTGGTCTGGGACCAGACTGAATTTCTAGTCAACCCATTTCCTTGCTTCATTTCATGTAGAAATATCATATAGGGTAATAAAAGAGTGTTGAGATGGCTAATAAAAAAATTCATGAATCAACTAGATCAAATTGCAGAGGTGGATTGCCTAAATAACTATCACTATCAAAGGAGATTTGTCTTCTATTTCAAGGTACCCATGTGAGCTACTCAAGGAGAATGGGTTGAGTTGTCTTGAGTAATATTGATATCTTGGATCCATTTTTAGAATGAAGAGGACCCACTAAAGTATTTATGTTGAATAAATTTTTTCCTGTGAGCAATTCCCATGAGATATTTTTCCCCAATGCTAGATTCACTAGGGAGGGCCAGATTGCTAATCACATTTGAGAACAAGGAAGAAACCAAAAATATGAAACCCACTCCACGAACAAAACAAACCTACCAACCTATTGCAGACCATATCAATGTCGTATAATAGGCAATTGTCCCCATTGTGAACTTCTCATCCTCCTTTTTCATATCTCTGAACTCCCCACTAACAAACAATCCAACTATGAATACCACAGTAGGAACTATGGATGTGAAAATTTGCATCTGAAAAACCACTACAAAGGTCTCCTTATTTATAACCCTATTTAATACAAGTTGCATCAATGGAAGAAGCAACCCATAGATTGTAAAAGCTGCAACAGTGAAAAAGAAGCCTACTATGTACTTGGCAGTATTCAATCCCTTAGGTTTGTCGCCATCTGAATGAACCGCAATAAAAATTGCACCCAAAGTCAGAAAAACTAGAGAATTCAGGATATATGGAGTAATTTTCTTCCTATTCAATATCAATGTTAATACAACATTGAAGGCTAGTTGGCTTGAACAGAGAAGTGAATAAGTTGAAAGAGGAATATAAGAGATACCCCATGAGTAAATCATATTATAACTCCATTCGCATGAAGGTACATGCACCATCAACTACCTGATCGAGGTTATCTAGATTCTGGACAAACTCAATGAAATCTAGAAGTCTTTGCTTAACAGTCTAAAAAAAACATGAGGTTGTTTGAACTTTGTACATGGTGTAACCTTGTGTCACTCATGTAATTAACCCATGGCAGTGTACTTGAGAAAGCTCGAGTAACTCTTCTTTTAATTTCTCTTTTAAGTCATGGTTCATGGGAAAGAGAGACAATCACATTGTTATAAATGATGGTAGACCGAAGGAAATTTCATAGCACAACCTTCAGATTTCAAATGAAGGTTTCCTAAATAGCTCTTTCATATCCTATATATACATACACACACAAACACAAAAAGTATAATTCACATATGTTTCAGGAAAAATCCAATGAATTTATATGAAGGTGAATTATTGGCATAATAGGATCTATGTTATAGACAGACCTCCTTACCCCAAGGAACCCTCTATTTTACATACATAGGAAGAATGAAATTTTTTAGTATGATAAAAAATAAATAAGGTTCCATAGAATGAGAATATCCACCTCATGTAGGGGTCTATTAACTGTTAGAATAGAAAATGGCTTAGACATGATTCTTGATCCTAAAATATTGATTGTGTATAAGTTCTAACTTGGGATTAATGTCTGAAACCCTTCCTGGATTTAGACCTTCAAGGTTGTAAAACATAAGGATAATTAGACAGAGGGATAATTTTCAAGAGTTTGAAATCGCCAGTTACACCCTTGTATATGTCGAGGAGAGCGATGACTGTGGCCCCAAAACATCATCATGCAATTGTACCTTAAACCCTCAATAAAAAAATAAAAAAATAATGAAAATATGTAAGAAAAATAAGGGGGGAGTCAGTTAAGTATACTTTTCTTGAAATGGTTCTGGCCAAAAGAACATTTTGGTAACAAGTTATGCCACAAGCTCCAGGTTTCGAGATTAAAATTTATATGACATCATTAAATTTACTATTATAGAGACTGGGGGAATATTTTACCCCGGAGGAAAGGTCATAAAACTTAAAAGGTTGGTCTAGATGCAGTTTATTCTAAATGGTATAATATTTTGTGTAGGAAATTGTTTCCGCGTGTATGCAGGGAATATTCCTAAAAATGTGGATGCCTATCATGGAAGGATATACAATCAATCCTTAGGGATAAAATTCATCAAACCCTAAATGGTAGCAAGAAATGTACTTCAACCAATATCCCATCTCATAATTCTTGCTTTTCCCTAGGAATCAACCCAACAGGATAAAAAATCTAAAACAACTATTGCATGATGATAATCGTTGAGGTCACAAGACCAATCTGCATTTATTATTGGAGAGAGATCTTTGGCCAATGAAGGTGATATCTTGGAATATATGAGAAATTAATGTTAAAAGAAAGAAATTACTCTTACACAATAAGATATGTATTGAATGACATGATGCTCTTATGTTTCAAGAAATAAAAATTTCTAGTATTATGATAGAAACCCTACTCAAAAAATTTTGGAAAAGGGGAAAATTGACAACCATAAATGTGAAAGGCATGGTTGGTGACATTGTCATTATTTGGAATCTAAACATGATTCTACTTCAAAAATTATTTGCCATAGAAAGAAGTTTAATCACTTAGTTTTACCTCGTGATCCTCATACAATGCATTCAACACCAATGTATATGGTGTGCATCTTCTTCTAGAAACATACAAATTCCTACAAAGTCTTTCCAACTTTGTACATCTCAATGGAAATTCTCATTAGATTATAAGAGGGGATTTCAACCTTATTTCTTCCTTAAAGTAAAATAAAAGTATAAATTTTTAGACATGATCAAGATAATGAAGCATTCAACACCTTTATCAGTGATCTGAGACTGACTGATGTGGAAACCCTCAATGGGCTCCATGCCTGTAACAATAAATGTGGGGGGATCACAACATGTAGTTTGCAATTGGAATATTTCTTGATTTTAGAATCCTTAATGCTCTGTGGTCAAGGTATACACACCAATATTCTCCCTTCAACTAGATTAGATCATTGGCCCGTATCCGTCACTCTCGACAACCCATGTATCCCCATCAAAAATCCCTTTAGATTTGAAATTTTTTTGCTTTCCCACCCATACATTTATAAGAAAATCAATGAATGGTGGAATCTGTTAGCCACCTATAAAATTTGTTATAGCAAAAGGTGGCTAAGACTTTTTGAGCCTTCAAGGAACAAATTTTATTACTAAAAAGTGTTGTCTCTTGAAGACTCTTGAAGGCCTCCTACCTCTCCTCTGTCCAAAAATTCACTGCTGATCCCATTTTACATTCAGAAATCCTGCAGATTTCCAAGATAGATTACTGCTGCAAGCACCATTTCCCTTTTCTCCTTCACTCAAAACTAACCTTCATTTTCTCCCTTTTTCTCCATAAAATTCCTCTATTTTCATGATCCCTCTTCTTCCCTTCAGGAAAATCATTTTTAAAAGGTTGAGAACTCACTTTCTTACCTTATCATAACCCTCAGATCCCTTTGAAAATCATTCAAAAAATTAATTAAAAATCATATTTTTAGTTATTGTGGACTTAAGTACCCTTGGGCTAATTTTTTAACCCCCCTCCATACGCCCTGGTGCCTGGAGCCGAGCGCCAACCTTCCCAAGCGCTAATCACTTTTCCCAGTTGTGATTAGCCCTTTCCCTTTAAAAACCCCCAGTCATATAATTCTCCATGCGCCCAAAGGCCCTACAGTCAGGCTCCTGATCATATTATATATATATATATATATATATATATATATATATATATATATATATATATATATATATATATCCCACCCCCCGAAAATATTAAAACCTTATGTTATTTTCAAACTTTGGGTTTTTAATTATTTTCTAAGTCTTTCCGCCGGTTCAAAGTTTCAGTCAATCCCGATCGTCGATTTAGTCTGTAGATCGATGGTGTGGAGTCCATCACCCCAGTGGTCCCCACCATCCACTCACCGATTGAAAAACTGGACGGTTTTCATCGCACCACTTCCAAGCACGCGTTGGTTTCTTCCATTTTGCAGCGATTCCATACGCTGGCCGACACGTGTCTCAGACACTATTCATGAAACTATCGTCCATCGCACATTAAGTTTTGGATGTGGACCTGGTGCGATATGAATGTCCACTGTCCGATCTGAGGCCGCCCATCGGATGGCGGTCGCTCACCGAAGATGCCCACGCGATAACCAGGCTACGACACAGTGGTAACAACATCTCCGCCATTGATCTGATCTGTAGATCGACAGCCCAAAATTCATCGCCTGTTTTCTCCATTTTGACTTTCCACCTGCGCTCCCAACCGTTGATCTTTGCGCGATTGACGACTCTGATTTAAATTATTCTTTCACCTTCCTTTTATTTCCCCTGATCAATCTCGACCGTTGGATGATTCCATCCAATGGCCCTACTCTTTCCACGTGCTTTCTGAAGCAGCAGCCCTATATATGCAGGATTTTATAATGTTTTTTGTATTTTGCAAGGTTTTTAATGGTTTTTTCTGCCATGTCCGAAGAAAATTCAGAAGTAGAGGGTGACGATCCCCGGCCTATGATCCATCAAAGAAAATCATTTGCAAGTTCCAAATTCACGTATCATCAGTGGTTCATGATGCATTGATGCCATATCGCCCCTGCGCAGCCCTGCACACTACAAAAACACAGCAAGTCAATCAAAAATCAAAGAGTATCAATGTCAACAACAAAAATATACTAGAGAAAAGGATTGAAGACAGGTTTTAAGGGGATTACGTCTAAGATGGTTTATCAAAAGCCTAATCCCCAATTTAAACATAATTTGGAGAAAATCTTAAGTGTTTTATCAAAGAGAAAGCCTCCACTGCCACATCTGAGGCAAATTGATTCCTCCCATATACCGAAATGCCACCTGTGCCTCAAAGTATTCAATCAGAGGAAAAATTTATTGATAAAATGAAGATATTCGCCTCAGCGCAGCCAGAGAGTTACTTCTGCAGGGAAAATTAATGCAAACAATATTTGCGGAGTAACCCCGACATCACACAGAACCTCCAAGGTCAAAAAAATCTCCCACCGAACTTAAAACTTTATGTGAATCATTTAATACAGAATACACCTATTGTAAGTTTCTTCATTGAGCTCCCCAAAGGCCAAGAAGCCATTAAATCTGTATTAATTGTAATTGGAGATCTTTTATCAGATCCCACCTCTTCATTCTTCTATATATACTTCTACAGAATATGAGAGAGTCGTTGATTGATTAGGTTGCTGAAAAGTGTAATGTAATTGAACTTGAGACTTCTATCTGTAAATAGTGTTCACTGGCCCTTGAGGCTCTGTTTGTGTTAGGTTATTTAGGTTGTATATTGAAGATGATTACTGAACTAAAACATTGGACCTAAGTACTATAACTGGTTTGAAATCAATAACAAGTTGTTTCTTGGGATCCTGGTGTATATCGCTGGTGAAGTGCCTCTTTATTTATTATTGTTTTCCTTCTATGTATGTCATAAAGAGCAGCAATTATAGAGTTAGGATTTACTGTTTACCAGTACCCTTCTCTTACTGATAAGCTTTATCTCAATGATTTCCTCCAATTCGTTTATTTAAGAATGATTTAATACAATCTAAACAGCTAGTAATGTTGGAGTTCCCTCGTCCTACTGTTTTCTTTAAACATTGTTCTTAAAAGTTAGTTTCCTTATTTGCTTATTAAAGTTAGACTAGAAAAGTGATGGTTTTCCCTGTTTCTAGCTTCTATTCTCCAAAGGCAGATTCTGAAAGTTTCCCTTAGTGTTGACTGAAATCAGACTAGGTTTAAAAGTACTTTATTTGATCTTAAGTTACACTTTGTCTTCTCTTATATGTTTTCATACTTTCTGAAGGTAATTATGTGGATTACTAGATTGTTTTTCAATTAAGTTGCCTTAATAAAAACCTGCCCAAGAAGTCAATGGTTAGCCCTGTCCTTGGTTGGTTTTAAACAGTTACTTAAGAGGCTTTTCTTGTTTGGACTGACTATAAATCCTTTGTGAAATTATTCTCAGTTTCCACCTCTCCAACACTTTATTGTTTCCATTCCATCATTTTAATCTCAATAATCTTCTGATGTAGATGACTTGCCCCTTGGATCACTCTTGATGTTGTTGCTCAATTAAAGCCCTATTATGACTCCATAGCCCAATGGACTAAAAACCAGCGTTATATTTATCTTTTTAGCCTAGCTGTTCTATTCACTTGCAACTTCTCACCTTTGAAACTCTTTGCACTTAGGACTTTCCACCTCAAACAGTATTCATACTCAACCATCCAAAAACAAAACAAACCCTTGGCCTTCATAACTAGCCTACTATTATTACCCGAAAACTTCAAAGACAAATCCATATTTTCACTTATTGGAGAGATCCCTCTCCAGATTCAGGAGGGCTAGATCCTAGAATCCCAAAGTGGTTGAAATAATGTTGCTTCTAAAGTTTTAGTCTCACCAATATGCTAAAATTATAGATTCCTAACACCACATGTGGAACTAGTGTAGTGTTTCTCCTGCC